>CM022710.1:24909136-25336636 GCA_012295165.1 Asparagus setaceus
AAAGTTGCGTCTCGTATAGCTGTCAAAAGTGTCCAATTTGCTCATTTGAGGCTGGTCGCTTAGAGAGAAAATCCAATGTACGCCAAAATGACGGGCTTTCGGAACACTTTCTCGATTTCGGCTGGTAGCGTAGAGGGAGAATCGACTTTTCATGAAAATTACGGGGATTGATGAACGTTGAGAGCATGCCACTGATATTGGCACCTGGAAGAATTTTCTTAGGAATATTGGTGATTCCTTTCTTAGTGCAAAAATCCATCAAAAATTTTACATACGACGGGATTTGTTGGATGACATCTAAGAGAAGAATATTGACCTTGAGTTACTCAAATGTTTCTAGAACTTTCTCTACCTGAGGAGAGTTTTTCCTAGGTCTGAGTCTATCTAGAAAGGAAGCAGTGAGCTTATACCTATCTAGATTGAGCTCAGTTTCGGATTTCGCCTCTTGGTCATTGAAAGGGAGTGATTTATCAAAAGGAGAGAGAGTTTGTTTTCATTTAGCATTTTCAATAGGAGAAGAGGAAGAAGGAGTTTGATCCGGAGTCATTCTAACTTGATTATCTATCTGTTTCCCTGACCGCAAGGTATGGATTGTTTTCACTTGAGCCAGGTAGGTTGGACTCGATCTAGTATCCTTAGGATTTGTAATAGGTTGACTCAGAAATTTTTCCTTCTCTCTTTCTAACTCACGACACTAACTAACTGACTGAGTTGAGTTTCTAGTCTAGCTATGGCTTGAGTCTTAGAATTAAGCAATTGACCGGTTATTTGCATGAAGGAATTTAGAGTATTGGATGACTGAGTCAAGATGTTGATGGTCTGAGCAGATGTTCTCATCATGGCTTCTAATACTTTCTCTAAGACACTGAATCTTTTCTCATGTTCAGAATTCTACAGGTTAATTTTGAAGAGACTAATTCTGGCATGCAGGATTGGCAAGTGGAAAATTGTTCAATGTATTGAAAGGAAATGTGTTTCCTCTTGGAAATTATTGGGTTAAAGTGGGAGTGAAATTTTAATTTCTGGAGAAATTTTCTTGATTCCATGCAACAATTAGATAATTTCTCCAACTCGAGTTGTAGGTTGGAGAAAATAGATTATTTCTAGGACACTCGAATGCAACGTTCACCTGACCTAGTAGTTGATTATTTCCTAAGAGAGGCCATTCCTCTGAAACATAGGCTTGAGATAGGCAGTTATGATATCTGGGGCAGAAACTTGATTGATTTGAGCTAGGACTTATTTTTTTGTTTGTAGGGCTTCTAACCTATACAGAATTATAGTCATCTTAGTTTCAAAGGTGATGTTTGACTCTAGGGAAAGGCCACTATATTTGGTTGGGGGAACTGATGAAACTCTTTTATCACGATGTTCCCATTACATGGTCTTTTCAGACAAATTTCTAAAAACTCCCAAGCGTCATCAACATTTTTTTTCATAAAATTCCCTTGACACATAGATTCTAAGATGTCTTTGAAGAATAATCTAATCTTTTATAGATGATTTAGCATAAACACCATTTTTCTAGACCGTGATGAGAACATAGAATAAGAAGATCCTTAAACCTATCAAAATACTTTCAGATGGGCTCTTCTAGAATTATTTTACAAGAGTGGATTCTAAGCTTTACCATTTTGTGGATTGGAAAGACTTTTTTCAGGAAAACAGTAACAAATTCTTCCCAAGTTGAGATAGAATTTATAGGTAAGCTATACAGTCATTTCTTGGCTTTGTCTTTAAGAGCAAAGGGGATAAATTTGCGCTCAATTGCACCCTCAGATAATTCTCTAATCTTAATCATGACACATTCTTCTTCAAAATTAAATATAAAAATGTATGCATCTTCGGATTCATTTTCTAAGAATTTTGAAAGTATGTTGATAAAGTGAGGTCTAAGCTCATAATTTCCACCATTAACTTCAGAA
Organism: Asparagus setaceus; assembly: GCA_012295165.1. Taxonomy (NCBI): domain Eukaryota; kingdom Viridiplantae; phylum Streptophyta; class Magnoliopsida; order Asparagales; family Asparagaceae; genus Asparagus; species Asparagus setaceus. The sequence continues at coordinate 24,911,062 of CM022710.1, forward strand.
AATCTAATGCAAGATGAGATTGCATTCCTAGTAGGATAACACATACCTTGAAGAATGGGTGTGACTGGATTTGCCATATCTTTTACTTCGAAAATAGTTTCAACATGGATTAAGTGATTGGTATTATCCCTAATCTAAACTTGCATACACTAAAAAATTTCTTTTGAATATTTTTATGTCACTAAAAAATTATGAAAGCGATATGGCAAAATGTTAACCAAATTTTTTATTATATTTTTTATAAAAGGAAAAAGTAAAAGATCTAAAATATTAGTGAGAGAATAGAAGAAGGATAAAAAAAAAAGAAAAACCTAACAAAATAAATCAAGATTAACTACTTTAAACAATCACCCGTAATTCTATAGTTAAACCTAAACTCAACTAGACCAGCTCCTAACCAAAAACTCCTTGAGTGAAAAAATTAAAGTTTAATTGATCAATTAGCCATGTAAGAATAGTACAAAAGGGAGGTCAAAGACCGTTTAAGACCCTATTTCCTTATAGAGCACTTTACGCAACTCTTAAATCTTACCTTAGACACCAATGGAGTCAAATAAACTTAAACCTATTCACTTAAGAATTTTTATTTCCTTAATGAGCTCAAATCCTTAGGGCCAACGTCTAATGAGTTTTAGAATGATTGGGTTTGTGTAGTGAGGAATTAGTGATTTTTAGGCCAAGAAAAGGGTGATGAAATCTCTCACCTAATCTTAGACAGGTGAGGATAGTACTAAAGGGAGGTCAAAGACCATTTAAGAGCTTATTTCATTGCAGAGCACTTTACGTAAATCCTAAACCTTACCTTAGACACCAATCAAGTTAAATAAACTTAAACCGATTCACTTAAGAATTTTTTATTCCTTAATAAGCTCGAATCCTTTGGGGCAACGTCTCATGAGTTTTAGAAGACTTGGGTTTGTGTAGTGAGAAATTAGTGATTTTTGGGCGAAGAAAAGAGTGATGAAATCCCTCACCTTATCTTGATTAGGGGTTTTTTTACTCTTAAGAGTATTTTCAATTGAGTGCTCAAATCAAAATGCTCAAATCACTTTGGTGAACTCCTACTAACTATATATAATGCAACCCTAAAAATTAATAGCAACTACAAGAGGATGCAAAAATAAAATATTTTTAATTAGGGCAACAAATAAACAAAAGTGAGAAAGAGAGCTCTTGTTTAAATTTATTATTTTATTTAGTAATTATTCAAGTGGAGGATGGATTTTATTATGGTTAACAAGAGAAATTTTTATTTTTTCAATTAGTTCTTAATTGTTTCTAATTGTGAAAACCTAACTATATGGTAGAATTAAAAATTACAAGAAAGAGAATTCACCTTTCCATGGGGCTTGCCCCTCTTGAAACAAATCTTCTTCTTCAATCATTAATCTTCTTCTAGTTCAATCCTTTACAATGAAACACACAAATCAAAGAACCAACATAAAAAAATCCTAATTAAATCCACCTATACCGGCAACGGCGCCAAAAACTTGATGCAAATAATATTTTTTTTCTCTGTATCCACATTAGAAAGATAGGATTGAAGCATATCTTGTGTTTAGTTTGATGCAAATAATATATGCAAAGTTGTAAGTGCACAATAGTAAAGTTATAATATTTATAGATATCGATCCACGGATAAGGATATTATTAGAAAGACTAATCTAAATGGGTTTTAAAATTGTAAGAATAAAGAATAAGAGTGGTGTGTTTTGGGTAGAGGGTTTTGTCACAAAATGAAAGGCTAAAATAAGATGGAAAAAAGAGAGAAAGAGAAGACAATTAAAAAGAAAATAAAGAAGAGACTCAAAACAAGAAATCAAAATAAGAAACAATTAAAAGATGGAGGAAATCAAGAGAGAAGACTAGGAATCTAGGATTGAATCTACTAGTTAATTTTAATTTGGAATTAAGAACTACTCTCTTTTAATTCTTATATTACTTTAGAATTTTTAAGCATAGACTGTCAAATTACTCAAAACAAGCATAAACTATCAAATTCATATCCAAGCAATATCACCATTCATAAAAGAAAATAAATAACCTGATAGTAACCCTAAATTTGAATAAGCGTAACCTATCAAACTACTCAAGGAAAGCATATACTATCAAACTCTTTTCTACCAATTAGTTCTCTAGTTGATTATTCCAAGCATGATCATTTTAAGCACAAAGAGAGTAATTCAAAACCAAAAGAAAATTAAACTAGTTTTTATCTAATACTAGATTTCCTACAAGAATTAGCTACTCATATTACAAAATAAAAATAAAGAAAAAATTTATACTAGAAAGCATTAAAAACAAGAAAGTAAATCTAAACTATAAAGAAAATAAAGAAAGAAAGAAAATCTACTCTACAAAGCATAAAAATAAAGAAAATTAAATCTATACTACAAAGCAATAAAAGAGCAAGAAAATAAATCTATACTACAAAACATGAAATCAGTCTATAGTACAAAGCATTAGATCTAATCTACTAAATATGAAACTAAAACTTAAATTAAAAACAAAAAACATGCAAAAACTAAGCAAAAAAATAAAAAGAGGAAATGAAGACTTATTTTGCAAGGGTTGGCCCGTTGTGAAGCAAATATTCATCACCAAAAGGGAAAGAAGAAAGAAAATAGAAAAAGATATTTTTTTATTTATTACAAATAACAAGTTTACAATCTGGAAGGTCTTCTCAATTAAGAATAAGCCACCCCTCTAAAATGGAGTTTAAATTTTTTTTATTACATATTTCAAACCTCTCACTCTACTCCCCCTATTTATAGCCTACAGTCTTCAACCACAGCCCTTGGATCAATCTTGGGCTCCAAGAAATCAATATCAGTCTTTGATTGAATGTGTTGCAAACTAATCAATTAGCTAATCGATTAGCCCATTGATTAGTAATAGATTTGCAATAAATATTGTTGACTTCGTCTTCTTTGGGCTTTTGAATTTTTGGGCTTCTTCTAGTCTTCAATATGGGCTGGAAAAATGAGGGAAATTTATTCTTTTAAGCTTCTATTCGATAATTCTTCATTACCTATAGATTAAAATAAAAATATTATTAGTAGATATATTTATTCAAATAAAATAGATAATAAGAGTATAAAAGTGCAATTTAATATAATGATCATTACACCACACCCCGGGCCCGGTGCGAGACAATTAGTCTCCAAGGTCACTTGTTTGATTATAATTGTTAATTTTAGGGTTATGCATCTTGACAACAGATTCCTATATCACATGTATGATTACATAGTATTTGTTAGGGTTTGGAAAGGCCCACTTAGAATATGGATTAGGCTAATTAATTAACTTGGACACAATTGACTCAAAGAATTTAATCTTTTTTGGGTTATGAGTCCAAGTATACTTAACCATCTAGCCATCTCACTCTCCTGCTCTCTATCCTATGTGGGATTAAATCTCACTCCATACTTTTTCCCAAACTAAACCTCATACAAACGAATGGATGCGAGACAATTTCCTTATAAATATTCATCTTAGCTCGGATCCAGTCAAGTCCAACTAGAACCCAAAAGATAGGATTGGCTAATGGAGATAGTATCTCAACCGTTGTGCAGACGAGCAGAGTCACACCGAAGTCAAATATAACAGCACAAGCACGCCGCCTTCAGCTCTAACTCATGCAACATAATCTCGAAGCATACAGAACATCTATTAAAGGCCCATCAAATCATGGGCTCTGATATCAATTTGGTAGGGTTTGGAGAGACTCAAATCACTCACTTAGGAGATGGACTAGACTAATCACTTTGGCTATGTAATTTGTATCATAAATAAAGTTTGATGTTTTCTTTTTCAGGTCAATAAAATGGGCCACTTAATTATAGAGCACGCATGGCTTTTATTGGTAGGCTTTAGGCCTGCATATTTACTGTCCATTTAACTTCTTTTGAAATAACAACTACTTTATCTAGAAGAAAATAATGTAGAAAGTGTTTCAATTCTAGATCTTTGTAGTTGAAACTTCTTGTAAAATCAATAGACAATTAATTAATGTAATGGTTGCTTTTCTGTTGTACTTTGACGATGTGTGCGGATGTGCGCATCTCTTGATGGTTTTTTTCTTTGTTTGTGTCTTGATTGATGATAACTTCTTTTAGCAAATGAAAGCATGTTTGTAAAGTGATCAAAGTGGCTTATAAGCCATGAAAATGGGTATCCCAGATTTTTTTTTGAATTATAATCAATAAGGTTTGACCATGTAAAAATCAGATTTGTTTCACAAAATTCCAAGTACAAGAAATACCCCCCATCACTTAGTGTCATGTCCTTTTTAGTCATAATTTTGACAATAATGATAAATTATAATTCATTCATTTGTCAAACACTTTATTATTGAAAATGGATTATAATCAACTAAATTTACCAAACACTCATAATCCATTTATGGATTATAATTCAAAGTTGCCAAACGTGCTCTAATTGCAAGACCCTAATTGTGTCCTGAGCGATGTATGAGCAATTTCAAAGATTTGAGGGACTAATATTCAAATAACCCATCAAACAGTGATGTTGAATGATAAACTACTGATATGAATATCACTATTTTTCGTTTACTTAGTATTGCGTGCACATTACGAGTTCAATGATATGACATTATTTAGCTCATATAAATGTGAGAAGAATGGACTTTTCATAAGTATAAAAGTAGCAATGGTCTCCGGTAAGTAAGGGTTATTGACATTATTGATCAACAAATACTAATTAATCCCAAATATGGAGCAATCAGGTGAGGTGCTTATGTTTTTGCTTTTCTCATCCAAATAGCCTCATCAAAGTGCAATTGATGCTAGCTATGGCACATTGGGGTCCGCATCAGCCATCTAATTGGGAAAGGATAGTCACATATAAATGCAACTGTACAAGCAGGAAAGATAAATTTTGACGTATTCCAGAATCAGTTTTTACATAAATCATTATTTTTTCAATGATTTAGTAATTTTAAGAGGCTAATCTTGATGTATACCAGTCAATTACCAACTCCCAGCAACAAGACCTCCAAACATCCATAGAACAGGTGCATTTATTAATTAGTTAAACTAGCATGCAGAACAGGACATAGAACAGGTGGAATATGCATATTGTGACTTAATCAAAAGTAATCAACATTAGAGGAATACCTATAACACTTTCCGATCCTCCACAATGTCATCTCCCAAGATCTAATTGAAAAATCTTCCTCAAGAAAAAAGCCTCCAACTGAAATCCACCCGTCATCGAAGATGAACAATACTGAGAGATAGGCTTTCAATTTTCTATTTTTTCTGTTCTATTTTTCATCTTATCTTCATAAGATTTTCTATGTCTCCATGAGGCTATATGTGAACCCTATATATAGGACTAGACCAGCCTTATTGATTTTAATTTCAAATAATTCATAATTGTTCAAAACTCTATCCATAACAATTAAAGATAGAATAGACTTGTTTAAAAACTATATCCATAATAATTAAAGATAGAATATAATTTGTATTGCTTGTAAACCTCTTATAATGACATTATTGAGACCAATTGGGTCCCATATCAAGAACCAATTATTAATCAAATTAATAATTTTAATTTAATAGTCAAATCCCTATCCGAAAGCAACTGTTCATAAAAGTTCTTTCATAATATGAAATTAAATATTTAAAAATAATATCTTACATTCAGTCACCCTCCAGTATCATTTATTTTAGGCAACTTTATTAATCAGGACAGTTCATCTGCTTGCTCATGCTTAAATTGCAATTCCTATAAACATAAATAAAAATTATTTTGAAACATCAAAATATTTTATTTTTATAAGAAAAATAAATTTTGAAAAAATATTTTCCAAAACCACCCGCCGGCAGGAATTTAATAACTTCATGGGAATGTATAATAAATTAACTCATCATAATGAGCTTACTGGATCCTATCTAGATATCCATCTGTTGATGATTTAAATCACACAGTCAATTGTTTCAGAGTTAAGGATGATTATGGGCCGCTCACATCCCCGAATATCTGGCTTAGAGGTAAGTTGTTCTTCCATGCACAAGTAAAAGCTCGTGAAAGGGCGGGGTTGGTTTCCCCGGTTGTTCCTCCAACGATCAAGTCAGCTAGGTGCTTGAGTGGAGAAGTAAATGGAACTGTCAAAGTTCTCAAGTGCAGTGAACTGAGAAAAATGCTGTGAAAAAAGGCTTAGAAATTACCCCCATCGATGTAGGGAATAGTCCCCCTATTTATAGTGGCAATAGAGGGGTAATTTGGTAACTTTGGCCGAGTATGAGCTGGCGGCTGAGTCAGTACTTTCTTTACAGATGGCAACTGCTGAGTGGAGAGAGTCACTTCGGCATTTAATGTGAAGTGACTGGAGGCATGGGGCGCCGACGTGGTCTGATGTGTCATAAAGATCTTCGGGGATGGAGAAATAATGCACCCGTCCATGCATTTAATGTGATGGCGATGAGCTGTCAGTGGGGGGGCTTGAGGTATATCGTCGTCTTCCTACTTTCCTGGATGAGTGTCGAGAAATACCGCCTTTCGAGTCGACCCCGTGAGATGTCGCCCAAGGAGATGACCGAGTGGACCGATCGCTAAGTCGGCCTAAGAAGAGGGTCGACATGTACCGCCTTTCGAGTCGACGCCGTGAGATGTCACCCATGGAGATGACCGAATGGACCGATCACTGAGTCGGCCTAAGAAGAGGGTCGACATGTACCGTCTTTTGAGTCGACTTCGGGAGATGTCGATTCATCGAGTCGGCCCCGTTAGAGATTTTGGCCATTCCGAGGTGTCGAGTTGGTTTGATTGTGTGTTTAATGCGGGATATTGTCTACTACTGATTGGAGATTAATATTTAGTAATAAAAAACTCCAAAACAGTTGACCCCTTTCACTTGGAGTCCGCTTAAGTCGGGTCCGGGTGAAATGAGATTGCGGAATGGTCGACTGGCGGTGTGCATTAATGAAGGAAGCTGAGAAGTCTCTTCAGATGTGACATGGCCGATGTCAGCGCACATTCTTTGGCTGTTGTCATTTCGTGTTTCGCACCTGATTGCGGATTGCTCTAAGTAAGTGGGCTTTGCCCCGATCCCGGAGTAACCGCTTCGGGTTCCGTAATTAATCCTGGTCGTTAGTTAAATTTCGATCAGGCCACTAGGGTTCGGGCAGTTGTCGGTCCGTCTGCCTATAAATAGGGCTATGGTTGAGAGTGGGGCGGTTATTGCTTATTTAAAATTTCAAACCCGCACGTAAGAGTTCCTCTGGCCATCTTCTCCGACGATAACCAATATCACAAATGGCCGTTCCTGCTCTTAATGCAAGGCAAGGGTTACTGAGGGATATCCACTCGAGGGTGGCGATGTCTTAGCTAAAGTCCCTTCACGGGAAATTCAACATCCCCCATGGTTATCTGCTAACGGCACCAACGAGGTCGGAAGCGATTTTCGATCACAGCGCAGATCGGGCCTCATTGTATCTAAAGCATTTGGAGTTCGGCTTACACTTGCCTCTGCACCCCTTCCTCGGCCAAGCCTTCGCAGCTTTGGGAGTTTCACTGGTGTAGATGAAGCCGAATGCTATCGTGACCCTAGTAGGGTTCGTGGTAATTTGTCACTGGTTAGCAATCAAGCCATCTGTGAAGGTGCTGGGTCGTTGGTTAGCGTCAAGGCGAACCAGACCGAGCCCCATTTTCATTTCCAGGTGGCAGGCAAGTACAAGATTATCACCGGTCTCCCTGATTCGAACAAGGATTGGAAGGAAAAGTTTGTCTGGGTCACGACGGATGACTTGGAGTTGGGCTGCTCGGACTGGCCCAAGATAACGAGGAAAGATCTATCGGTGGGGGACTTATCGGCAGCCGAAAGGGACACCTTAGATCAGATCGGGGTGTACGCTGGCTCTCGTAAGATGGAACACCTGCTCGATAACTCTATCTTGTGGGTGGCTGGTGTCTCGGTTGAGGCTCCGACTGCCAAGGACCAAGAGAGGGCGGCTAAGCTACTCCTTGGGGAGGAAGCTACTGGGGCATCGACAGCTCCACCTGGAGGGCTCCAAGAAGGTTTATCGGCGGGGCAGCTCAAGCATCTTAGCCAAGTCTCACCCTAGGGGGATGGTGGCTGTTGGTGTTCGGATGGCTGATGCGGTGGCGAGGACGGAGGGTCCACTGCATTCAGCCGCTCTGGTTGACAGAAAAAGGAAGAGGCCGCGGAAGGTCAGGGGCCAAGGACCTGGTGTGGCGACTGAGGTACCTAAGACCGAGATCATTCAGGTGGAGACTTCACCTCAAGGGGGAGACGGTTGATAGGAGATGAAGGATGAGATAGAGCGCCACACAAGGGGTGAGGCGGCTCCTGCAATCCCTGCTGAGTCGACGCATCACCGGGAGAAAGAGCCGGCTGATGAGGACGCGGCTCCGTCTAGCCTAGAGTATTCATTTCCTCATCGATTCGATGAGGTTGGGATAGACGGTTGGGAGAGGATGAGGACACTGCTGATAGGGTCTTCCTGCCTCGGCCCCCGATATAGTCAGGAGCCAGATCCGGAGCATCATTATCGACTTGACCATTATCTCGACGTGAGGGGGTCAGTCCTTGGGTCTCGCGTTACTCAGTCGAGAGTGGTGGAATAGTTCTAGCTTCCTCATGATGAGGAGCTTTTGTCCGAGGTCCCCAATGTTGGCCTCCATGCGTGCATCCAAAGTTATCTAGTTCGCGGGGCTTTAGTTGACAATGAGATGTTCGGTCAAATGGAACGGATCCGGACCAACTGCCTGAAGCTCCAAGGGGAGTTGGAAACTCTAAGAGCCGACGAGGTAGGTGACTTGGAGAGGGCAACAAAACTTTCAGCTAAGGAGGGTAAATTGGACAACCGGCGATGAGAGGCAGAGGCGAAGGGGAAGATGATCGAAGAGCTGAAGGCTTCGGAAGCCCAGAAAGCTGCCGAGGTTGCCAAGCTCAAGTGAGAGCTTCACAAGAGTAATAAGAAGGATAGATGAGTGTCCGAGGCATTTCAGGAGAGGGATCATGCCTTGGTGCAAGTCGAGGTCGAGCGTCAAGCCGTCCAACATGCAAAGGACCAACTGAAGGAGGAGCACGTGGCTGGGCTCAAGCTCCGAGAGGAAAGCACTAGTCGCGAGGAGTCACTGGTCATGGCCCAAAGCCGCCTCGAGCACTTGGAGTCCGAGGCCTATCGTTTTGAGGTCATCGAGGAGTATCGCCATGGAATTGTTGGGGTGAGTCGAATGGCTTGTCTCAATGCTTCTTTTGTGGGAGTGCCTAGGGCCGATTAAAATGGTGGGAGATACCTTGGTCTCATGGTGCTGCCAGAGGTTCTTTGTGCGTGCCTTGGACTTAATGAGGGCACCATGGTCTTTTCGGCAATGACGACCGAGAGGTTGGGTGCTTTGGACTTAATGAGGGCACAAGGTCTTTTTAGCAATGATGATCAAGAGGTCAGGTGCCTTGGACTTAATGAGGGCGCCAAAGGTCTTTTTGGCAATGACGATCGAGAGGTCGGGTGCCTTGGACTTAATGAGGGCGCCAAGGTCTTTTCGAAAATGACAACCGAGAGGTCGGGTGCCTTAGACTTAATGAGGCACCAAGGTCTTTTCGCCAATGACGACCAAGAGGTCGGGTGCCTTGGACTTAATGAGGGTGCCAAGATCTTTTCAGCAATGACGACCAAGAGGTCAAGTGCCTTGGACTTTAATGAGGGCGCCAAGGTCTTTTCAGTAATGACGATGACTGAGAGGTTGGGTGCCTTGGACTTAATGAGGGCGCCAAGATCTTTTCGGCAATGAAGACCGAGAGGTCGGGTGCCTTAGACTTAATGAGGGCGCCAAGGTCTTTTCGATTCCTGCAAAGATTCAGCACTGCAAGAATGCGACATGATAGTGAGATTCAAAAGAATTTTGTAATAAATGAAAGTAATATACAGAATTGCTGAAAATATTTTTTAAGGTGCTCAATGTTCCACGGATGCTGTAAGATCCTTCCATCGGGGCTTCTAAGCCAATAGGTGCTTGGGTGCAACTCCTCGAGGATTGTGTAGGGACCTTCCCAGTTGGGAGCCCACTTGCCGCGTCTAGTATCTTTGTCGAAGGCAGCTTTCTGAAGGATGAGATCACCGATGCTGAATCTCCTTGGTCAGACTTTGCTGTTGTAGTACCGGTGATGCGCTGCTGGTTGACGATTTGGGATCGGAGCGCCTTCCCCCAGTCTTCTTCTAGGAGATCGAGTCCAATGCGAAGCCCTTTTGAATTTAGGTCTTCGTCAAACCGCTGCAATCGGATTGTCGGCATGCCGACTTCAACTAGGGTGACTGCTTCGGCTCCATAAGCTAACTTGAAAGGGGTTTCCGCAGTGGAGTTTTTATGAGTCGTGCGGTAAGACCACAGAATACCAGGCAACTCCTTGACTCAATTTTCGACTGCCTCGTCCACCTTCTTCTTCAGAGCTTGGAGGATGCATTTGTTGGCAGCTTTGACAAGTCCATTGCATTTGGGGTGTGTGACCGAGGAGAACTTGAGGCGTATGTTGTACTCATAACAAAAGCCTTGAAAGCCTCCACTGTCGAACTGAGTGCCATTGTTTGTCACAAAGGAGAGGGGCACACCGAATCGACAGACGATAGATCTCCATACAAAATTGGTGACATTACTTTCACCAATTTTTTCCAAGGGCTCAGCCTCGATCCATTTGGTGAAGTAGTCAATGGCCATGATTAGGAACTTTCGTTGCCCTGAGGCTATTGGAAGAGGGCCTAGTAAATCTAGTCCCCATTGAGCAAAGGGGATTGGACTCAAAATGAGGTAAGCTCTGTGGCTGTTGCTAGAGGAATAGCGGAGAAAAATTAGCACTTTTTGCATAGAGATATGAGCCTTTTGGTCTCGGCTATTACGGTGGGCCAATACTATCCTTGGCATATAATTTTTTGAGCAAGAGTTCTGGCCCCCCAGATGGTTCCCACACGTCCCTTCGTGGATTTCCCTGAGGACATAATTGGCCCCTGATGGCCGAAGACACCGAAGATAGGGTCCCATGCCATTGTTAGAATATGACATTCGATAAAGCTAGTTATCGAGCATGAGATAGCGGCGAGCGTTGCTCTGGAGACTTCTAGCTTCAGTGGCATTCTCTGGTAGGGTCCCTTGTATCAGATATTGGATGATGGGATCCGTCCAACAGGGCTCTATGGATACCTCGGTTTGCATGATGGCCTCTGACGTCTTTGTGATGCTGGGGTGCTCGAGGGTATCGATGTAGATATGCCCCGAGTTATTTCCTGAGCTGGTCAACCCGAGTTTTGACAAGGCATCCGCCTGAGCGTTGAGGGCTCGGGGGACTTGGGCGATCTTGTAATCAGTGAATTTGGCAAATAGTTCTTTAACCACCTCTAGATATAGAACCATTCTCGAATCTTTGGCTGCATACTCTCCATTCACCCGGTGGACGACAAGTTAGGAGTCAGCCAAAACATAGAGTCGCTCGGCCATTGCGGCTCGAAGACCCACCAGAAGTGCTTCATATTCAGCCTCGTTGTTTGAGGCAGAGAAACCAAAGGTGATGGAGTGCTCGTGTGTCGACCTGTCAGGGCTGCGCAGGACCACTCCTGCTCCACTGTCGGCTTCGCTGGAGGACCCGTCCACCTTCAACAACCACTAAGAGGCTAACTCTGGTGAATCATATCCGATGGTGTGGCGTATCTGAGGAACAGGGGCCTCGGCTGCTTGAGATGTCGAAGGCTGCTGCTGAGTTGGCAACAATGGCGTGGCTGGTTCGTCATCTGCTATGGTCGACTCGATGAGGAAGTCGGCTAGGGCTTGGGCCTTGATTGTCGTCCTCGGCTCAAACTGTACATCGTGCTCGCTGAGCTCGACCGACCAGGTGACCATTCTTCCTGAGGTGGTGGGACTGCCGAGTGCCTTCTTCAAATGTAAACTCGTCCGTACTATTATGAAATGATCTTGAAAGTAGGGGCGAAGACTCCTAGCTGTTGTGACGAGGATGAAGGAAGCTTTCTCTATGAGGGGATAATTGAGTTCACCTACCTTCAAGAACTGGCTGAGATAGTACACCGCCTTCTGGGTGTTTTCCTCCTCCCGAATCAGAATAGAGCTGGCGGCTTCAGGAGAGACGGCTAAGTATAGATACAAGGTCTCTCCTTCTCTAGGTTGGATTAGCAGCGGCTTAGTGCTTAGATAGGTCTTGAGATCCCTGAAGGCAGCACTGCATTCGACCGCCCAACTCTTTCTTTCTTTTACCTTCTTGCCTCCCCTCAGTGTCTTGAAGAATGGGAGGCTTCTCTCGGTAGATTTGGAAAGGAAACGACCCAGCGCCGCTATCTTCTCATTCAGTCTTTGGACATCCTTCAATGTACGAGGTTCGGGTAGTCGCTCTATGGCGACTATCTTCTCTGGGTTAATCTCGATGCCCTCTGGGTAATCATGAACCTGAGAAATTTTCCTGATTACACCCCAAAAGTGCACTTAGCCGGATTGAGCTTCATGCGGTAGCGTCGGAGGGTAGAGAAGGTTTTGTCTAAGTCTATTATGTGGACCGACGCCTGTTTTGATTTCACCAGAAGGTCATCCACATAAGCTTCCACATTGCGACCGATCTGAGGCTTGAAAATCCTATTGACCAGCCTCTGATACGTGGCCCTTACATTCTTGAGACCGAAAGGCATCACCCTATAGCAATAGGTCCCTTGGTCCGTAATGAACGATGTCTTTTCCTGATCATGTTCCACCATGAGGATCTGATTGTAGCTGGAGTATGCGTTCATGAAACTAAGTAGTTCATGTCCTGCGCTCTCGTCGACTAGCTGATCGATCCGGGGGAGAGGGTAGCTATCTTTGGGACAGGCTTTGTTGAGATTAGTGAAGTCCACACACACCCTCCACTTGTCAAGAGCCTTCTTCACCAACACCGTGTTGGATAGCCATTCTGGATATTGCATCTCTCGAATGAAATCGGCCCTTAAGAGTCGGTCGACTTCTTCAGCGGCTGCCTTCTGTCTCTCTGGGCTGAGGTGTCTTTTCTTTTGTCGAACCGGCTTGGTGTGTCGGTCGATCGCAAGCTCATGGCTGATCACTTCGGGGGGGATTCCAGGCATGTCTTCAGGCCCCCATGCGAACACATCGAGGTTCGCCAACAGAAACGCGATCATAGCTCCTCGCAAGGGCTCTACGAGGCCGGACCCGATCTTGATCTTCTTCTTCCCCTCCGAGTATATCAGGATCTATTGAAACTCCTCAATGGGAGTCGTCCTCTCCCGTTCCGATGCCTTCTCCATCTGAAAGCAGACCTTTTCGATGGGAATGTTTCTTTCACCTCCTTTCCCTTTTTTGAGAGTAGGTAACAGGATCTGGCTTCCTGTTGATTGCTCCAGGCGACTCCGACACTTTCAGGGGTCGGGAACTTTAGCATCTGGTGGTAGGTGGAAGGAATGGCCCATAAGATGTGGAGGGCTGTTCTGCCCAATATAACATTATGGGCCGACTTGAGGTCCATCACCAAAAATTGAACTTGGACCATGGACTGTCGCGGGTACTCACCGACTATTAAGGCAAGTGTGATCATCCCTTCAGGTGGAGAGAATGTCCGGGGAATCCAATAAGCGGGCCTCGACAAGGTTGCAGCCTAGATTTGTCGATGCCCATCTTGTTGAAAGCGTCGATATATAGAATATCGACCGAGCTCCCCGTGTCTACCATGATCCTCTTTACTTGGAAGCCATCAATTCTCGCTGTAATGATAATGGGATCATCATGAGGCGTCTCGACGCCTTTCAAATCTGCGTCACTGAAGGAGATGGGTCCTTCTGCTCTCGGCTTCTTGTCACATGTGTTGGCCCGCAGCGCTTGTTTAGCATATCTCTTCCAAGTGTTGTTGGATGATCCTCCAGCCGTGGGACCTCCACTGATAGTGTTGATGACTCCCCTATGGCTAGGCTCGGCGGGTTTACTATCAGGCTGTGGCTGAGGATGAGGTGACCGCGAATGAGACCACCTATCGGCTCCTCTTGGGCCTCTTCTCTCCTGTCTCTCTGGGAGTCAAACTTCTTTAGTTACCCTCACTGTAATAGGTCCTCGATGTCCCACTGCAGGATTTGACAATCACTGGTGAGATGGCCATGATCACGATGATATCGACAGTATTGTCGGGTATCTCGACTCCGAGGGTCCGACCTCATCTTAGGAGGTGGAGTAGTTAGGTGCCCCTCCTTCTAGACCATGTGGAGGGCATCGGTAAGAGAGGTGTTGAGGATCGTGAGGGCTGGTCTTGGTGTCGGCTTCCTTCTTTGGTCCCTCTTGTCAGACCGGTTTGAGTGGGGGTCAGCTCTTGGAGGATCCCTGGGCCACTCCTGCCTTGGTGGGAGGTCTCTGACCACATCTAGCATCGGTGCTACTACCGGGCCCGTTACAGCTGCTGGCAGTGCTGACATCATAGCCGGTGTTGCAGGTGCTACTACTAGTGCTGGGGTTATCGATGCAGCTACTAGCGCTAGGGTCACCGTTGCAGCTGCTTCTACCATCCTGGTTGCCACCTTATAAGCTTGGGCATCCTCCATATCCATATACCCTTGAGCCTTAGCCATCAGCTGCTCATAACTGGTGACTGGTTTCTTAGCAATTGAGTCGGCCAACTCATTGTTCAGCAAACCGGCCACTATGGCAGACATGGTGACCGCACTTTCGGGGTCATGAACCTCTAGTCTCTTTCCCTAGAACCTCTTGATATAGGCTTGTAGGCTCTCTCCAGGCTCTTGCCTCGTCTATATCAGCACATGAGGAGGCAGCTTCTGCTTGGTGTCGGCTAATAAGTGGTGCACAAACTTTTGTCTGAGCTGCTTAAAGCTGCCGATGGACTTCTTCTCCAGGGCATTCCACCAGAGCTTGGCACTTCCCAATAGGGTGATAGGGAAATACCGGTAGATGATCGCCTCGGATGCCTGCAACATGCTCATCATGTCTAGTAGTTTTGGACATGCTCAGCTAGGTCCCCCTCTCCCTTATACTTCTCCACCTACGGCATCTTAAACTTCTCATAGGGAGTTTTCATGATGTCGTCAATGAGGGGAGTATTCCCCCCTAGGGCTTCGATGATTGGTCGGTAAGTTAGATCATAGCCAGATGCTTCATGAGTAGCTGAAGGTCCTGAAGTGACAGGACGGTGTTGAGAGTCCCATGGCATTGCTGTTGCGTGCTCCTTGTTGCGACTAGGGCCAGGGCTCTCGTAGGAGGCTTCGGCGTATCGAAGGTGACGCTGCCGGAAGTTCGCAAGGCGAGTCATCTGGCATGGTGGAGGGGACACGTACCCGGCGCGGTCTCTCTGTTGCTTGGCCTCAACATGCGGAGTGCGAGGAGGGGCTATAGGTCGAGATTCGGATGGAGGATGAGTCACAACCCATTGGTCATCCGAAGGTGGAGGGACAGCGGAGTTGAGAGGTTGTTGAGAAGGGAATCGGCGGAGGAGTTCGCTGGTGAAAGTGGGGAACTGCTGTTGAAAGGATTGGGTGATCTTCTGGGTGGATTCTTCAAGTTGGGCTTGATTGACATAGCCCAGATGTAGTCTTCCAGGGATAGATTGATCAGCCCTATACTCAGAACCAGACATGCTTGCTCTGAAAAGAAAGAGGCCCCATGGTGGGTGCCAAACTGTTGATGGTTTAAATCACACAGTCAATTATTTCAGAGTTAAGGATGATTAGGGGCCGCTCACTTCCCCGAATATCTGGTTTAGAGGTAAGCTATTCTTCCCTACACAAGTAAAAGCTCGTGAGAGGGCGGGGTTAGTTTTCCCGGTTGTTCCTCCGACGATCAAGTCAGCTAAGTGCTTGAGTGGAGAAGTAAATGGAACTGTCAAAGTTCACAAGTGCAGTGAACCGGGAAAAATGGTGTGAAAAAAGGCTTAGAAATTACCCCCCATGATGTAGGGAATAGTCCCCTTATTTATAGTGGCAATAGAGGGGTAATTCGGTAACTTTGGCTGAGTATGGGCTGGCGGCTGAGTCAACACTTACTTTACAGGTGGCGGCTGCTGAGTGGAGAGAGTCACTTCGGCATTTTAAGGTGAAGTGACTGGAGGCATGGGGTGCCGACGTGGTCCGATGTGTCATAAAGATCTTCGGGGATAGAGAAATAATGCGCATGTCCATGCATTTAATGTGATGGTGATGAGCTATCAGCAGGGGGGCTCAAGGTATATCGTTGTCTTCCTACTTGCCTGGCTGAGTGTCAAGAAGTACCGCCTTTCGAGTCGACCCCACGAGATGTCGTCCAAGGAGATGACCGAGTGGACCGATCGCTGAGTCGCCCTAAGAAGAGGGCCAACATGTACCGCCTTTCGAGTCCACCCTGCGAGATGTCGCCCAAGGAGATGACCAAGTGGACCGATCATTGAGTCAGCCTAAAAAGAGGGTCGACATGTACCGCCTTTTGAGTCGACTTCGCGAGATGTCGACTCGTCTAGTCGGCCCCGTTGGAGATTTTGGCCATCCCGAGGTGTCGAGTTAGTTTAATTGTGTGTTTAATACGGGATACTTGTCTGCTATTGATTGGAGATTAATATTTAGTAATAAAAAATCCCATAACACCATCATTTTCCTAAATAAAATCTAGTAACCTAATATTTCAGGTTGTGTAGTGCTTGCTAAACAACCTTAATCATCACATCAAACCATACTAAATTATTAAATCAAAAATTACAATATCATCAAGTCAAAGGGACCATGTAACAATTTGAACTCTCTATCTCTTAGGTGACTCGTCCTAGAGAATCCAAATATGGTCTAGTGCTACACACATAACAATGCGTGCTTATGAGATACACCCGGGGAATTCTCATTCTCGGTGGTTGAGACCCACCACATCTCACATGTCGGTATCATGCATAATAATATGTTATAACAAAGTTATCATTTACTAGTTATAGGTTAAGCACAAGTTTAAGAAACCTCTAAGTTAGATCACATCTCTAAGCAAGTGACCATTATAGTGTATGATCTAGCAAATAATTTCTAAGGATAATATAACAATTATAGAAATAGTACCCAAATTATATGTGCAACAAAAAATCTATATTAATATTCGAGAATATTACATAAAATGTATTAGATGTTCAAGGGATATTATTACTATTTCAGCATGCTAAGCATATGTTGTATTTCTTTTTAGTTTTGCTTAAATTATTTTATTTAGATTTTCAAATTTTCTTTAATATTATTCTTAAATGTTCTATGTATATTAAAATTGGTTTATAAATTCATATAAAAGTTTGCACGGTAAAAATCTGCTAATAAAGAGTATTATATATTATTATAAGCATCATATTCAAAAATATATATAATACATCCATCCATGATAGGTTAGAAATATCAAAAATTTAAGTATTGCAATACTTAACTTACTTATATTCTGTATAGTTCAATATTGAAATCTTAGAAACTCCATGTTTCGTACAAACGAATACCAGTGAAATAAATAAAATTTAATTTTAGATTTCTAAAAATATATTTCCATTTGTAAATTTTTTAGCAACAGACAACAATATAAGTCATTAATTGATATGATTATTGTTATGTCACATTTATTGACTAACCTCTTCTCCTCCGGTAGGGTTGATATTTCTTAAGATAGTTTGCCACAATATCCAGAAATGTTAGCCTGCAAATTAAATGATTTCAAATAATTAGATAGATGTACTATGATGTGTGCAATATATCTAAGACGTCTCAATTATAGATAAAAGCTCAGGAAATCACATTAATAAACAATTTTAGTAACAAATACTATGATGTGTGCAATAGATCTAATCTGTGTCGTATTTAGATAAAATTGATAGGAAATAAAAAATTTAACAAACTTAGTATATTAATTTATGCTTTCCAACTAATATTATTATGTCTATAATTTTGTAAGGCAAAATAATAGTAATAATAATAATAAAGAAGTGTACCATAAAAGTATTGATTACATGAATCTTTGCTTGACATTTATGACAGAGATTCCAATGCATTTATTGTGCATAATATGCAAAAAGTCTATCTATGTAAAAATAATATACAATAAATCTTACCTCTTTATCTCTCCTTGAAAAAGTTGAAGAAGACACAGTAGTTAGACATTAGTTTTAGTGTGCAATAAATGACATGAAAATTTAAGATAGACAATTTGGAAGTTTTCAAATTTCAAATGGAAAAAAATTAAAATTTAGCATTTATTACTGCCAGTTTTAGGAGGTGTAAGTTATTATAATGAGAGGTTAGGGAGGAAGAGCATGGGCGTAGTTATGGGCGGGTGGAAGTTATTTAGGAGATAAATAAGGCTGAAATAGGTGTAAAACGGTAATAAAAAAAAAGGGCGGAATGCATGGACAATAAAAGGTTACTGTAGCACTTATAGGTTTTCCTAGTAATTAAGTAGTTGATTAGAAGTACATTCTCAAATGGTTTTCACATAACTTATTAGACTTTGAATAATTGGTTTATTTTTATTTTCATAAAGTTTAAATCACCAGTGTTAAGGAGCTTTTGATACATGCACGAAGAATTAGGATTCCAACATTTTTAACGTCGAAGGGCATGATATTCGAAAGAAGGTGCCCAACTTAATCCAAAAGAAAAGACCTAATTGCTTTTGTGGAGGTATATCCTATTTTCTATTCTTTGATTCCACCATGTTGCAAAGAAAAACAGTCACTTTTAATCATATCATATACCCTCTTTAAGCGTATGAGTTCGGAAATTTTTTCATGGTCAATATTATCATTCACTATTTTGAATATTTCATTTTCCTAAATTTTAAGTATATCCTATATTAATCCCACATGAACTACCTCTGACTCAACAATTTTTAAAAAATATGATTAATAAAATACATGAAACAACTTCATGGTATTAGTTTGTTAAGGTAAAGAAATCATACATAGCTAACATACTATAATACATGAAATATTACAAAAACCCCAAAATGTTTCAAAAATTACATAAAATATCCTCAAAAGTTTAAAATTACACAAAACACCACGACTTTTCAAAACTTAAAACAACAAGCATGAAATCTGAAAATTAACAAAGAGCCCCAAAAGAATTTAAATTTTATAATTAACACTTTCAATGTTTTAAAAGTTGTAGAAAAACCCTCAAAAGTTCAAATTCTAAAAAAACACCACGAAATTCTAAAATTTTAAAACCTGCAGACAACAGATGAATTCAAGGGATTACCATCAGGCACCTGAAAATATAAAATTTGTAAAAAAAACCTTAAAATTACAAAAATACAAAACAATCCCTCAAAAGTTAAAAATCGCAAAAATCCTGAAATTTCAAAACGTATAACTAGTACATATCAAATCGAAAATTATCAACGGACAACGAAAATTTAAATTTTATAAAAACAATCCAAAGTTTCAATAATTGTAAAAACACGCTTAAAATTTTAGAGTTGCAAGAAATATCCTGACATTTGAAAACCTATCGCCAACACATGAAACATGAAAATTACATGGACCAAAATTAAAATTAAAATTTTTCAAAAACACTCTCAAAGTTTAAAATTGCAAAACATACCCTCAAAAGTTCAAATCACAAAAATGCTAAAATTTCAAAACTTGGAAAAGAAAAAAGTAATTATTTGATATTCTTTCATTAAGGTATGTAAATTTACTTTCAATTTAAGATTTGTTATCCCTTTTGACATCTAAAAGTAGTTGAAGTTGATCTTTGGCAAAAAATAACAATAACAATACATTAAAAACATCAAGTTAAGGAATACTAATCTGAAAAATATATGATAGATTAAAATTAACATCATTGTATAAATTAAAGTAACTACATATAATTTTACTAATAAGTTGGTGCAACAAAATATATAAGTAGCATTAATTGATAGAAGACTAAATCACATGAAACTCATAATAACTATAATATAATAGCTTAATATTAATTAATTATAATTTACAAACATTGATCTCGATGTTAATAATATTTATAGGATAAAAATACAAGGAGTCATGCATGGAGAAACTATTCGAAAAGTTCGAGATATCCTTTAAAATAATCAAGTTGTTTTCATTTCAAATGGAGAAGTGAAGGAAATAAATCCAAATTTTGGAAACATCCATGAATCACTTGAATTAACATTGATAAAAGCTATATCTATCAAAGAAGCACCGACTGAGTTCCGTTGAAGAATATATTGAATAACTTAGTCCCAATCAAAGAAGCATTCTTTATGGAAGATACAAAAAATTAGTAAGTAATTATAAACTTTCATACTTTATTCTTCAAATACTAAATGAATCATAAACTTATTATAAAATTACAAACAAATAATCATGCAATAGAAGCTAAAGTGAAGCCATTGATCAACTATGAAGCGAGATATAACAAGCCGATAAGAGGAGGAAATCACTATAATGGACAAAAGTATACACATGATACTAATTTACAATAGCGTAAGCAAAACAAAATAAAATTGATTTTTTCTTTTTCCTATATAGTGGTATGACTCTACTTGTAATTTTATTTAGGATATGACTACCAACAAAGGATTTATTCTTGAAGACACAATCAAAGATAAGCATGTAAGAGCACCATCAGATTTCAAGATCTCTAAATATGAAGGTAACATATTTCATTACTAAAATTCTTCTTAAATGTCACTAAACATAAAATCCACCTTATATCTATCTCTAATTTGTAAGGGAGATATGCATATCATCGTAAATTGAATCAACAATATATATCAACTCAAAGATACAACTTACTGAAAAATAAGAGAATGGTCACTAAACCGAGCAAACATCCATACAACATAATAAAGAAAAAACATCACATTTTTAAGCTAATATGCAGGAGTCATGTAAAATAAGCTACCAAGACAAAAGCATCTCCATCAAGGCTCTTTAAAAATGCAACAGAAATTCAAATTACTAATGTATACAACCATCACGACATTCAAAAGAGGTATGATCTTACGAGAACCTACTCTAAAATTCACACAATTAAACCTAATTATAATTTACCAATATATAGACATGCTATTGCACATTTAAGGTAAAAGAAGGCAGATAGAGATGTTAATAATGAGTGTCCAAATGATGAATGTCATAGAATTGCCGATGACTTAGTCTCAAGGTTAAGTAATATCCCTTCTTCATGAAACAAACATATCAAAGTCAAATATTAATATTACAATGAAAAATGTAGGTATTTAGTTTAGATCCTCATGGAAAATGACAGACAAAGCAAATGTAACATTATTTATCTTGTAAAACTCTTATTGGATGCACAGTAGAAAAATTCATTATAGAGAAAAAAGAGATAACTCCTAACTCTATTTAAGTAATAAATTAGAAACACAAAAAATTCAACATATGAAATTAATATTTATTCTCATTGAAGCAGAAAAATAATCAAGGCCTATTTTTCTAGAAGTTTGTGTTGAACATCGAAAATACATTCAACTTTCTTGTGAAATTAGATGAGAAGACAAAAGCTGAACGAGCCTAGAGAAAGAAAACATTACAAGAAATCTAGCTCCACCCTAATGCCACAATTGATATAGGCGACAAAGACACTACTCTAGAATTGACCAGGAAAATGATAAAGGTGGAGAAGGATTGATCTCTGCTCCATAAAAAATAAAACAGAAGGAATAAGAAATAATATTTTCGAATATTTTATAGAATAGTTTACTTTTTAAGTAAAATTAGAAATCTATAGAAGGGATGTTCATGAATTTTTTAGTACTTTTATATGCTTATGTGGATGCTTTTATCATATAAAAGTGTACTAGAGTTAGTATTAATCTTTAGTTTATGGTACTTTAGGAAGTCTATTAATGAATTGGAACAAACTTCATATTCTCTTTTGTATCATTTTAGCCCACTTAATCAATCATCTTCGCTTACAACGCTATTTTTCAGGTGTTTTTCACTTTTGCAATACTATACTTTCTCAGGTCAAGCTTGGTTTCATGTCGGTCTAAATAATATGAAAATTTAAATTGACTTTGGATTACATCTATTTCATGTCAATTCAATTAACAACATAAAATTTTAAATTGGGAGTAGCCCATTCGGACAAACATCAAAGAAAATAAATAATTAGAATGCCAAAGTTTAGAAATATAAGTGAGCAAAAACTATCAAAGTGAAAGTGAAGAATAAATTCTAGTAAGAAAATAAAATAAAACTACTTAATCATGGTATTTACCTATGTGCATTGCATGCATAAAACCTAGTAAATATAATAATGCAAGTATAAATAGGAGAAGGATCTTTCATTTATCTGAATATCCACTACTTTTATATTTACTGCATGTATATCACGATTCATGATCTTATTTATCTATATGCTAAAGTT
This sequence comes from Asparagus setaceus, assembly GCA_012295165.1. Lineage (NCBI taxonomy): Eukaryota > Viridiplantae > Streptophyta > Magnoliopsida > Asparagales > Asparagaceae > Asparagus > Asparagus setaceus. The sequence goes on from CM022710.1 coordinate 24,933,417, forward strand.
AAAGGAACTCCTGTTGTTTATTTGCACTATTTATCCACTTTTACCTATAAGTTATTATTTTACTCCTATTTACTAACCCATCCACATTTTTCTTTCCTGTACATAAGCCCAAATTCTACACCCATTTATTTTTAAGTCTTAACTACTTCCAAAACCAGTCTAAACTTTGTATAGACTACTTTACCTGCAAGCCTAAACTTTTACCCTCACTGACTTTAAAAACCGACATTTCTCGTATCAGCCCTAGTTTTAAAAAATAAATCTATCCACTTCCATCGGTCTTCACGGAAAATTTTTTCTATAAATCAAAAAATTTACTCCATTTATTTTAGAACCCACCTACTTATAAAAATAATTTGTTATCTACACAGCAAAAGAAACTTATGCCCTTTTATTTTTAAAACCACCCGATCCCAAAATAACTCTTAGAGACAATTTTTTTCCCTAGACCCAAAGCTTTCCACATTTATTTTTAACCAACCACTTCCAAAGTTTTCTTTATAAATCCAAACTTTTATCCTCAACTGCTTAGAGGCCCGCCCGTTCGAAAGTCACACTTAGACCGAAACATATTGCTCCTAATTATTTTTAAATCCACTATGTAAAGTTTTTGAGATTTATATTGTAGATAATGACTATAAATAATCCTATGTGACCTAAAACAAGTAAATAAAGGGTTTTTTCTTCTATAATATCAATGTTTTATCCCCATTTATTTTTAACCTAACCACTTATGAAATCTCTCTAGAACTATTCTATTTCAGCAGGTTGGTAATGTGCTTTAAGTTAATGGACCTTTTAACCATTATTTATGAATTAGTTTGAATAAATACCAAACAAAGGAATGTTTACTTTGTCTAATTGATGTGCTGATATATAAATCAAATTATGCATCTTCTTGTCAATTTCATTCTAAATCAAATGCTTATAAATATTTTAGGCTTTGCTTACGCTAATGCAGCGGTATTTCACGGATCAATTTTTCATGTTGTGAACTAGAGAAATTTGTATCATCGAAGACCCTATTGGAGAATGGATTCTATGTTTAATTATGAGATCCTAGGTTTTTCAACTAAAACTTTTATTTGTTTAATCCTATAAGAAAATTCATGTGGAATAAACGTAAAGTTTTTCAAACATAAGCAATATTCCTTTTATAAAGATTGACAGCCTAGACGGATGGGTCATCTAGGGTGTTAAAAGTCGTCCTAGACAAATTAGCCATCTACAATGTCACCCTATATGGTTAGACCGTCTAGGATGTAAAAACTCATCCTAGATGGTTCCCCCATCTAAGATGACACCCTAGACGGTTAGGCCATCTAGATTATTTCTGGCATTCTAGATGGCGTAATTGTCTAGGATGAGTATTTACATCCTAGACGATTAACCTGTCTAGGATCACCAGCCTTCTAGGATGTTCATCCTAGATGGCCTATCCGTCTAGGATGTGCCGTCCTAGAAAAATTTATCCCAAACGGCACAACCTAGACGACATGCCATCAAGGATGAAAATCTTATATGGTTATCTTGGCATCCTAGATGGATTTGGCCATCTAGGATGTAGGTATCTCCACTAGTGTGTGAGATAAAAAGAGATTATTTGAATTTGAAGTTCAAAATTAGATAACCTAAGCTGAAGCTTTTTTTTCTTTAAAAGGATATACAAAATAATGACGTGGACGATTTTTTCTTCAAAATTTGAAATAAAAATTACATGGCTTAGCTACAACTCCCTCCTTTATAATATCCCTCTTTTAATAGTCTAAAGTTTAAAAGAGAAGGAAATTTTGGTTCAACGATTAAGCATGTGGATATTTTTATTTCAAATTTAAACTCAAAATTAGGGAGGGACACATGTCAGTTGTTTGAGATGAATGACTAATAGTAAATCACACATATTTTTATATACAAAGGAGGGCTCTAAAATATTTCTTTTCCCATCTCTTCTCTTTTATGTAGCTCACTTTCTTTTTTATTTTTTAGCTCACAAAATAGTAGATTCTAGTTTTCTTTATTTATGATGCTATTTACTTGATTATACTACCCATTTATGATTTCAGTCACATCTTAATTTGACAGCTATTATTTGAGAACGACTTCTTCTATAGATGATAAAATAGCTATTATTCGAGAACATGTATATTGTCAAAATAGTTACCCCTAATTTGTTCTTCAATAGATATAAGACCTTCACGTGTAACCGCCAATCTACCCTTGATAGGAAATAAATGAAACCTAGTTGCAAGTACACAACTATCAAGTTATAGTATAAAAGATGTCGAATCCTAGAGGAAGGTGTTGAAGGAGATAATCAAAATTGGTTTTATAAGTTGTGTGTTGTGTGGATAATTAAGAGTGACGATTGTGGAGAGATAAAGAGAGTGGGTGTGATTATATGCAAATAAAACAAAACTAGATTAAGAGGAGAAAAGAAATTAGAGAAAATAAGAAACAAATAAAGGGAAATCAAGAATAAAGAGGAAAATCATAAGCGTAAAAGATGGAGGAAATCAATTAGAGATATGAGAAATCTAGAATTGAATCCACTAGTCAATTTCACTTAAAATTTATGAACTATTCTCTTTTATCATATTTTTCTTTAGATTTATTACATAGACTATCAAACTACTTAAGGAAAGCATAATCTATCAAATTATCATCCAAGTAAAAATAACATTCATGAAAAGAACAATAACTAGATATTAATTCTAGAATTTATAAGCATAACCTATCAAACCACTCAAGATAAGCATAGATTATCAAATTCTTCTTCTACCAAATTATTCTCTAGTTGATCATTCTAAACATGATCATTTTAAGCACAAGAGAGCAATCCACAAATTATAAAAGAAATCAAACTAGTTAATACAACTCTAGAATTCCTACAGATTTTACTTCCACATTATTAAAATTAAAAATAAAATAAAATACAAACTAGAGAATATGAAAGAATAAAAACTAATTACAAAAAGAAAAATAAGAACAAAGAAATAAAGATCTAAACTATGAACATAAAAATAAATCTAAATTATAAAAATAAAAGAACATAAAAGAATATCTAAACTATGCAAGAAAATAAATCTATACTACAAAATAAAATACAAGAAAATAATATTAAAATAAAGACATGAAAGTAAATTTACTCTACAAGGCATTAAAATAAATCTAATCTACTAAAAGAAAATGAAAAGAAAATACTAAAACATGAATATCTAAAATAAGTAAATAAAAAAAGGAAAATTTACATTGCAATAGGGTTCTAACAATTTGAAGGCAAATCTCCTATCTTCATCTTCATCTTCATCAACAAATAAAGAGAAGAAAAGAAAAATATGAAGAGGCAAAAATTCTTTTATTCATTGCAAACAAAGTTTACAATTTTGGAATGTCTTCTCAATTAAGAGTAACCATCCTCTCCAAATAGAGTTTTTATAAAAATTTTCACACTCAAACCCCTCACAATCTACCCTTATTTATAGCCTACAGAAATTAATGAGAACCCTTGGATTTTACTTGGAGAACAAGGATTAAATCTCAGTCAGAAACTATTTTTGTTACGAACCAATCAGTTGACCAATCGATTGGCCGACCGATTGGTTTGTAAAAGATTTTTATTCTTGTTGATTTCTTAAACCGATTTCTTCATGGATTCTTGAGCCTTTTTTGGGCCTTCTTTTATCTTCATATTTGGGCTTCAATAAATAGTAGAAAATCAGGGAATTTGATTCTTTTGGACTTTTATTCATTAATTCTTTATTAACCTGTAAATTAAGATAAAACATGTTATTAGCGACATATTTATTCAAATAAGATAGATAATGAAGGTATAAAAATATAATAAAAATATAATTATCAAATACCCCAACACCTAAACTTTTGTTAGCCCTCTAGCAAAGAAAAAAAATGAAAAGGAAAAAAATTCTAACTCACTTTCGCAGGAATCGCAGTTGTATTTAGCCATACAACAAGGCTTTAAACCCCTAGGTTACCCTAGAGGACAAGTTGTAGTTTCGTGAGGGTTTGCAAGTGAATATACCTATAAAATTCGATCAGCTTGCTAATTTAAAGAAGTCAGTGAATAATTAATTTACTTGATGCCTTTAAACAATCCAATTATAGCTAGTTTTATTCAAGAAAACGTTTTTATGTATAACTCCTAAGTAAATCTCTTAGAAAATCTTTTCATTATTACTATAGAAAACCAAGTTCAACTTAGAAATTTTAATTAAAAGTCTTGAAAAGAACATGCTAACTCTCTGTTTCAAATACTTTCAAGTCTCTTTATCAATTTATTTTTCAAAAATATATATACAAACATAATTATATACAAAATGTTAGTGTATGTGTGTGTATATATATATATATATATATATATATATATATATATATATATATATATATATATATATATATATATATATATATATATATATATATATATATATATATATATATATATATATATATATATATATATATATATAGGAAATAATGTATATGAGGTGAGACTCATTTTGCTAAATGAGCCGCCACATCATATACATCATTCACACACACACACACACACACACACACACATAGATGAGCTTCCATCAACTTAAATGGATAGGAGCCCGTGTCCACCAAACTTTTTATCCACTCATCTTGTGTTTAGATTTGTGCCATCAAGAGATGCACAAATCTTAAAAGACTCTTCATATCTTTCATGGATCCCAGGCAACATCAATGGATAAAAAGTTGGTGGATGACTATTTCCTATCCACTTAAGTTTATAGGAGCTTCCCACTATATATATATATATCATTTTGAAAAATATTTAGATGAAGGAAACTTGAGAAATTTGTTTTCCACTCTAAGCTAAGCATACAAAAATTTCATTATCTTAATTAAAATCTAAGTTGGACTATAGTGGAGTATACTACATTGAAATTTATTTACAGTTATCATAATAGGTTAACTAGAGTATAAAACTAAATAAGGATTAGAAAATTTAAAATTTATCTAATAGATCAATTATTAATTAACTCTATTAAGTTGGCAAGTGACAATTTATTTTATGAAAAAGAAAAGAATATGACATAAAAAGAAGATAAAAGAAAAAATGGTAAAATAAAGAGAAAAATGACTAGTTCCCACCCCCGCCTAAATTTTATATTATTCTCAATGCAAACTCTATAAAGGACAAAGTAAAGTAGATAAGAAATGAAGCACTTACTTTATTCGATTCGATGATAAAAACTGTAATTACCTTTGGTATGAGGGGATGAAGTCAAAATTTCTCCTTTTTTTTTTTTATCGAGCTTTCTAAGTGACCATATAAAGTTTTGGGCCAAAGGATCCAAACCCAATTTGGTTTAGGTCATTAAGTGTTGAAATACTCATTGGGCTTAATTACAAGGTCAACTTAGGCTTAGTAAGATTGAACCACATTGGAGTTTAAATTTTCTTAATTTTATATATATACTTTTTTTTATATATATATATATATATATATATATATATATATATATATATATATATATATATATATATATATATATATATATATATATATATATATATATATATATATATATATCATTTTGAAAAATATTTAGATGAAGGAAACTTGAGAAATTTGTTTTCCACTCTAAGCTAAGCATACAAAAATTTCATTATCTTAATTAAAATCTAAGTTGGACTATAGTGGAGTATACTACATTGAAATTTATTTACAGTTATCATAATAGGTTAACTAGAGTATAAAACTAAATAAGGATTAGAAAATTTAAAATTTATCTAATAGATCAATTATTAATTAACTCTATTAAGTTGGCAAGTGACAATTTATTTTATGAAAAAGAAAAGAATATGACATAAAAAGAAGATAAAAGAAAAAATGGTAAAATAAAGAGAAAAATGACTAGTTCCCACCCCCGCCTAAATTTTATATTATTCTCAATGCAAACTCTATAAAGGACAAAGTAAAGTAGATAAGAAATGAAGCACTTACTTTATTCGATTCGATGATAAAAACTGTAATTACCTTTGGTATGAGGGGATGAAGTCAAAATTTCTCCTTTTTTCTTTTTTATATTTTTATCTTTCTTTTTTCATATCCATTTATTTTAATTTTTTCTTCTTTGTTTTTTTCAATAGAACAAGAAACTCTCAAATGAGAGAAGAATAAATTCTTTTATTATTCTTATTATGATGATACTAAAAGTAAAGATGTAGAATGAAAGATTAAAATTAAAAGCTCATATTCTGCATCAAATTCTACTTTATTCTTTGAAAAATCTACCTGAATTGTAAAGAAGTCTAAGATGATAAACTTAAAATGTGCTTAAATTCTATACACTCAAGTTTCTAATGATTTCTGTAGCATTTGAAGGTAGGAATGTATGGGGTTATCCATTTTGAATTTTTGATGTTGATCTGGCAGAAAGCAAGTCTCAGATTTGAACTTAGGTTCCTCATTAATGAAAATTTTTCCTAACACAACCAGTTCTTCTTTAAAAAATTTCTCAAACTCAAGATTCATGGTTAAGGTATGAAAATTTAATTGTTGTATATTTTCTAGGAATCTAAGCTCATCAGTGAAAAGTTCTTCGAAGCTAAGATCAGAGAAACATGTATCTAACTCAGTTTCTTTATTTTGAAAGACCTGGTCTGATTCTATTTCCTCGAGTATCTTCAGCTTCACACCAAAGATTTCCACAAAACTTAGGTCTAACTCATTCTCTTCTTCTATCTCTTCAATTGAATTTTTCTGGATATAATTTACTTCTAGAGGCTGATCAGTTGGCTGGTTCCCTAGATTAAAAATATTGAGATCAACAGTCATATTCTCAAAAGACAGCTTTATTTGACCAGTTCTACAGTTGATTAGAGCATTAGAAGTGGTTAAGAATGGTCTTCCTAAAATAATAGGTATCTGACCTTTGGGATTGAAAACGAATTGTGTTTTCAAGACCATAAAATCCACTGAAAAAATAAACTCCCCAACCTTAATCAAAATATCCTCTATCTCTCCCTTGGGGACTTTGACAGATCTATCAGCTAACCATAAAGTGTATCTGGTTAGTTTGAGTTCTCCTACACCAAGTTGCTGGTAGACCGAATAAGAAAGCAAATTAACACTGGCCCCTAAGTCTAAAAGGGTCTTATCGATGAAAGTATTTCCAATGACACATGAGATAGTAGGACAACTAGGATCCTTATGTTTCAAAGGTATGGGCTTTGAGAGCATGATCCTTATGTTTTAAAGGTATGGGCTTTGAGAGCATGCCACTGATATTGGTAGCAAAAAACACTTTCTTCAGAATATTTATTGTTCTCTTCTTAGTGCACAAACCTTTTAAAAATTTTGCACAAGAATGGATTTGTTCAATTACATCTAAGAGAGGAATGTTGGCTTTAACCTGCTTAAAAATTTCTAGGATTTTCTTTACTTGGGGTGAGTTTTTCCTAGACCTGAGTCTATCTGGGAAGGAAGCAACTAGTTTAAACCTATTAAAATTGAGCTCAGGTTCGGGTTCGGGTTCTGGTTCTTGGTCATCAGAAGGGGGTTATTGTTGAATAGAGTTATCAGAAGGAGAGAGAGTTTATTCAGGTTCAAGAGATTGACTTAGAGGAATTCTAACTTGATTATCAACCTGTTTTCCTGACCGTAGTGAATGGATTGCATTCACTTAAGCTTGGTAGGTTGAACTTGATCCCATGTCATTAGGTTTGGCCACGAGTTGACTTGGGAATTTTTCCTTCTCTCTCTCTCTCTCTCACTCATAGCACTAGCTAGTTGACCAAGTTGGGTTTCTAACCTAGCTATGGCTAGGGTGTTGGAATTGAGCATTTGTCCAGTTATTTACATAAAGAAATTCAAAGTGTTGGATGTCTGAGTCAACAAATTGGTGGTCTGTGTAGAAGCTTTAATCATGATCTCTAAACCCTTTTCTAAAATATTGAGATGTTTATTATGACCAGAACTCAGAGGAATATGATTTACAGATTGATGGTGAGAAGACTGATTTGAATAAGGCAGATTTGGTTGTTAGAAATTATTTTGTGAATCGAAAGGAACTGTATTTCCTCTAGGAAATTGTTGGGTTGAAGTGGGATTGAAGTTTTAATTTCCGTAGAAGCTTCCCTGGTTCCATGTAAATTTTGGGTGATAACTCCAACCTGGATTGTATGTAGGAGAACATGAATCATTCACGGGACGCTGGAATGCAGCGTTTACCTGACCTAGTGGTTGATTATTTTCTAAGAGAGGACATTTCTCTGAAACATGAGTCGGAGAAAGACAGTTATGACAACCTGAGGTACAAACTTGATTGATTTGAGCTGAAGCTCATTCTTGGATTTCTAAGGCTTCTAAACTATGCAGGATTGTAGCCATTTTTGCTTCAGAGGCTATGTTTGTCTCTAATGAAAGACCACTAGATTTGGGTTGGGAAACTAATGAAACTCTTTTATCACAGTGTTCTCACTGCATGGTTTTCTCGGATAAACTCTCTAAAAATTTCCAAGCTTCCTCAGTATTTTTCTTCATGAAATCCCCTTGACACATCGATTCTAAGAAAGTTTTTGAAGAATAATCCAATCCTTCATAGATGATTAGCATAATCGCCACTTTTCTAGACCGTGGTGAGGACAGTGGATAAAAAGATCCTTAAATTTATCAAAATACTTTCAGAATGACTCTCCTGAGACTATCTTAAAATTCTAAATGTTGTTTCTAAGCTTAACCATTTTATGGATAGGGAAAAAATTTAAAAAAATGGTAACAAATTCATCTCAGGTTGAGATAAAATTTGTGGGTAAGCTATACAGCCATTTCTTAGCTTTGTCCTTAAGAGCAAATGGAATAAATCTAAGTTTAATCGTATCCTCAGATAGTTTCCTAATCTTAATCATAAGATAAACTTCCTCAAACTAGGAGATAAAATGTAAGCGTCTTCAGTTTTATTTTTTAAGAATTTTGGAAGCATGTTTATGAATTGCGGTCTAAGCTCAAAATTAGTTCCATTGACATTGAGTAGCTTAATGCAAGATGTCATTGCATTCCTAGTGGGATAACACATATCTTGAAGAACGGGCAGTTTAGGATTAGCTATTTTTTCAAAAAATAGTTCAACATAGATTAAACGATTGGTATTATCCCTAATCCAAACTTGCATACACCAAAATAATTTCTTTTTTTAGATTTTTTTTAACTAAAAGAAAAAAATTCTAAGAAAAATAAAAGGTAAGTTTTTTTAAAGAGAAAAACTAAAAGATCTAAAAGATAATGAGAAGAAGGAGAAAGATAAAAGAAAAACCTAACTAAAATAAATCAAGAGCAATCACTTTGTGTCAATCACTTTAAATTCTAGGGTTAAGCCTAGACTCAACTAGACCAGCTTCTAACTAAAAACTCCTTCAGTAAAAAGATTGAAGTTTACTCGATCAGTTAGTCAGGTAAGGATAGTATTAGAGGGAGGTTAAAGACTAATTAAGTACTTCGTTCCTTACGGAGCACTTTACGCAACCCCTAAACCTTGCCTTAGACATCAACGGATTCAAGTAAACTTAAACCGGTTCACTTAAAATTTCTTATTCCTTAATGAGCCTGAATCCTTAGGGACTAACGTCTAATGAGTTTTAAAAAGGCTTAGGTTTGTGTAGTGAGGAATTAGTGATTTGTAGGCTAAGGAAAGAGTGATGAAATCACTCACCTTATCTTGATTAGTGAGTTTTTTGCCTTAAGAGTATTTTCAAGTGAGTGCTTAAATCAAAATGCTCAAATCACTTTGGTAAATTCCTACTATTATATGCAATGCAACCCTAGAAATTAAAAACAACTATAACAGGATGCAAAAATAAAATCTTTTTATTTTTTTAATTTAGGTTGACAATCAAACAAATATGAGAAAGAGAGCTCTTGTTTGAATTTATTATCTTGTTAGTAAATGTCCAAGTAGAGGGTGAATTTTATTAGGGTTGATAAAAGTAAATTTTTTAGATCCTAATTGTCTGTAATTGTGAGAAACTAACTAAAGGGGTGGAATTGAAAATACTAGAAAGACGACTTACTTTAAGCAAATTTTCAATCTTCAATCCTCGATCTTCAATCTTCAAAGTAGTTCCTTCACAAGAAAATACACAAATTAAAGAATCAAAATAGAAAAATCCTAATTATAAGCACCTTCCCGCAATGGCACCAAAACTTGATAGGAAATAAATAAAACTTAGTTGCAAGTGCACAACTATCAAGTTATAGTATAAAAGATGTCAAATCCTTGAGGAAGGTATTGTAGGAGATAATCAAAATTAGTTTTATAAGTTGTGTGTTGTGTGGACAATTAAGAGTGACAATTGTGGAGAGATAAAGAGAGTGGGTGTGATTATATGCAAATAAAACAAAACTAGATTAAGAGGAGAAAAGAAATTAGAGGAAAATAAGAAACAAATAAAGGAAAATCAAGAATAAAGAGGAAAATCATAAAAGTAAAAGATGGAGGAAATCAATTAGAGATATGAGGAATCTAGAATTGAATCCACTAGTCAATTTCACTTAGAATTTATGAACTATTCTCTTTTATCATATTTTTCTTTAGATTTATTAAGTATAGACTATCAAACTACTTAAGGAAAGCATAATCTATCAAATTATCATCCAAGTAAAAATAACATTCATGAAAAGAATAACAACTAGATATTAATTCTAGAATTCATAAGCATAACCTATCAAACCACTCATGATAAGCATAGATTATCAAATTCTTCTTCTACCAAATTGTTCTCTAGTTGATCATCCTAAACATGATTATTTTAAGCACAAGAGAGAAATCCACAAATTATAAAAGAAATCAAACTAGTTAATACAACTCTAGAATTTCTACAATATTTTAGTTCCACATTATTAAAATAAAAATAAAATAAAATACAAACTAGAGAATATGAAAGAATAAAAACTAATTACAAAAAGAAAAATAAGAATAAAGAAATAAAGATCTAAACTATGAACATAAAAATAAATCTAAATTATAAAAATAAAAGAACATAAAAGAATATCTAAAGAATGCAAAAAATAAATCTATACTACAAAATAAAAATGTAAGAAAATAATATAAAAATAGAGACATGAAAGTAAATTTACTCTACAAGGCATCAAAATAAATCTAATCTACTAAAAGAAAATGAAAAAAATACTAAAGCATGAATATCTAAAATAAGAAAATAAATGAAAAAGAAAAACTTACATTGCAAGAGGGTTCTAGCCCTTTGAAGGTAAATCTCCTATCTTCATCTTCATCTTCATCAATAAATAAAGAGAAGAAAAGAAAAATATGAAGAGGCAAAAATTCTAATTATAAGCACCTTCCCGCAATGGCACCAAAACTTGATAGGAAATAAATAAAACTTAGTTGCAAGTGCACAACTATCAAATTATAGTGACGATTGTGGAGAGATAAAGAGAGTGGGTGTGATTATATGCAAATAAAACAAAACTAGATTAAGAGGAGAAAAGAAATTAGAGGAAAATAAGAAACAAATAAAGGAAAATCAAGAATAAAGAGGAAAATCACAAAAGTAAAAGATGGAGGAAATCAATTAGAGAAATGAGGAATCTAGAATTGAATTCACTAGTCAATTTCACTTAGAATTTATGAACTATTCTCTTTTTATCATATTTTTCTTTAGATTTATTAAGTATAGACTATCAAACCACTTAAGGAAAGCATAACCTATCAAATTATCATCCAAGTAAAAATAATATTCATGAAAAGAACAACAACTAGATATTAATTCTAAAAATCATAAGTATAACCTATCAAACTACTCAAGATTAGTATAGATTATTAAATTCTTCTTCTACCAATTAGTTCTCTAGTTGATTATCCTAAACATGATCATTTTAAGCACAAGAGAGCAATCCACAAATTATTAAAAAATCAAACTAGTTCATACAACTCTAGAATTCCTACAAGATTTTAGTTTCATATTATTGAAATTAAAAACAAAATAAAATACAAACTAGAGAGTATGAAAGACTAAAACTAATTGCAAAAAGAAAAATAAGAACAAAAACAAAGATCTAAACTATGAACATAAAAATAATATAAATTACAACAATAAAAGAACATAAAAGAATATCTAAACTATGCAAGAAAATAAATCTATACTACAAAATAAAAATGCAAGAAATTAATACAAAAATAAAATACATGAAAGTAAATTTACTCTACAAGGCATCAAAATAAATCTAATCTTCTAAAAGAATAGGAAAAGAAAATACTAAAACATGAATATCTAAACTAAGAAAATAAAAAAAGGAAAATTTACATTGCAAGAGGGTTCTAGCCCCTTGAAGGAAAATCTCCTATCTTCATCAATAAATAAAGAGAAGAAAAGAAAAATATGAAGAGGTAAAAATTCTTTTATTAATTACAAATAAAGTTAATAATTTTGGAAGGTCTTCTCAATTAAGAGTAACCCTCCTCTCCAAATAGAGTTTTATAAAAATTTCACACTCAAACTCCTCACAATCTACTCCTATTTATTGCCTACAGCAATGAATGAGAACCATTGGATTTTACTTGGAGAACAAGAATTAAATCTTAGTCATAAACTATTTTTGTTACGAACCAATCAGTTGACCAATCAGTTGGCCGACCGATTGGTTTGCAATAGATTTTTATTTTTATTGATTTCTTGACCCGATTTATTCATGGATCCTTGAGCTTTTTGGGCATTCTTTTATCTTTATATTTGGGCTTCAATAAATGGTAGAAAATCAGAAATGTGATTCTTTTATGCTTTTATTCATTAATTCTTCATTAACCTGTAAATTAAGATAAAACATGTCATTAGTAAAATATTTATTTAAATACGATAGATAATGAGGGTATAAAAATATAATAAAAATTTGATTATCAACCCTCTCTATAAAACAAAAATATGAGTAAATTTACTAAACCCTAATAAGTTTTGGTTTTGGTACCAAATTCCAACATCTTTGAAACTCTCACAAGACCCCAATAACTTATAATAACACCATTATTTCTTCTATAGGCAAATCAGCAAAATATCCATAATAAATTTTTGTAGTAAACCAAAATAATTTTTAAGTTTTGGCACTTAAACACCCACTAACTTGCAGTAGAAAACTCCTAATAATGTTTATTTATAATTTTCATATTTTTAAAGGGTTTGCTTATAATTTTTAAATTTTAAGGAGGTTATTTATAATTTTCACATTTTAAAAGTGTTGTTTGTAATAATTTTGGATTTTAAGGGTTTATTTATAATTATCAAATTTGTTAGGGGAGTTTGTAATTTTTCAAATTTTAATCATTTGTTTACAATTTTAGATCTTTTGAAGGTTATTTGTAATATTTGGATATTTTATGGGGTTATTTGTAATTTTCATATTTTTGTGATTTTTTGTTATTTATAGTTTTTCGAGGGGTTGTTTCTATTTTTTATTTTAAGGGAGTTGTTTATAGGTTTTAGAGTTTTTAGGTATTTTGTAATTTTCAAGTCCTTCTAGATTTTTTAACAATTCTTTATTTTTCCAGAGTTGTTTGTAATTTTGAGATATTCTACAATTTTTTTGTAGTTACCATAACTTGTCTTTGTAAACTTACTAAGAGAAAACTTATTAAATTATGTATAGTTATGATTTGATTAGGATTATAAAATATTTGATTATTAGAATTTTCTAATTATGAATAGTTTTAATTTGATGAGTATTCTTATGTGAAGATAGGATTAGCTTTCCATATGTTAGCTTCTGATAGTGTTAGATGCCCTCATGCTTATAAAGGAGGGATTTAAATAAAAAACGATATTGGTAAGTTGCCTAAGAGTAATACTCCAAGGTCTCAGGTTTGACTCTCCTAGAGAGGCACTCACAGGAATTTAATTTCCTGAAATACCTAAGGTCGTGCGTTGGGGGTTCCCCTTAGGTACGCCCGAAGGTTTGATAACCATAGTCTGAAGGATTATGGGGAATTTCTCTTGTCAAACTAAAAAAATAAAAACAAAAAATGGTATTTATTTAATAGGACCAGAATATCTAGCTATTTTGTCAATATATAGTCTAAAAATAATATAAAATTTTCTTATATTGGTTCTTAGAAGGGTAGAACCAATTGTTTGGATGTAGTCCGCACAATATCTTTTATTTGAGTAATAACAAACTCTCATTTGGCACTAATATTTTTTTGAGATGATGTAGTATAGGAAAATATAACTATGAAAAGTGTGTGAGGTGAAACAATGTGAAACTCGACTTAAAAGCTAATTTCAGCCCTTCTGCCATCGATGGTAGGCGTTGACAATCAATGGTGAGAAGAGCTCATTGATGGTAAACATGTATCATCGATGATTTTTACTCTAGAGACTTTCATATCATCGGTAGGCTTCTCAACCATCGATGGGGCCTTGACGCCACCAATGTTCGAGAGGCACCATCGATCCTAAACACGGTAGAAATTAGATTTTCAGATTTAATCGCAACCGTTCGTCATTTATAATATCTCCAATCTCTATCATATTTACGGTGTCTCTTTCCTGACCTATTGGGGAGTATATATTATTGAAAGAGAGAGTGAGAAAAGAGAAGAAGTTCCAGTGTTTGGTTTGAGAGAGATCAAGTTGAAGATTTTGACCCCCGGAACCTTGTCAAACTCTCACTCGTCACGCACAACATCTCCGGATTGTTTCAGTGAGGAGAGTTGCTCTTAGATTGATCTTCTTCACCGTTCTTCATTGAGCTACGCTTATATCCTTTGAGGGAAGGTTTGTTTTAACAAAATGACTGTAAGATCTTTCTTGTATTTTGAACTTAATTGTTATTGTTGAGTTTTACTTTGAACTTCTTTGACGGCGTACTCAAGTCAGTTGAATTGAGGGTTAAGATTAGATAGGGCTATGAGTTACTCATTGTGAGAGTTAGGTTAGATGATTAGTTTCGGGTAGATTCTAGGTTGTGGTCTTGTAAGTCTACTGAATCGGGTTTGTGATTCAGGTAAACTCTTTGAATAGTGAGGAAGCTCATTCATGAGAAGGAAGAGTGGATGTAGGATTGTTATCCAAACCACTATAAAATCTCGTGTGTTCCTGGTTGATTGCTCTTGATATTTGATTATATTGCTTTATATTGATTATCGCTTTTATTCTATATATTTCGCTATATATTCTGTGTTTTTGGTGAAAAATGGTAGCAATCCTATTCAACCCCTAGGCTCGCCCATTGGCATCGGCTCCCGGACCGCCCGAGCCCCCCCTAGGCTCGGCCCACTGGGCCGGCCCACTGGCCTCGGGTCCTGTTGTGTTGGTGGCTCCCATGGCCCGCCCGCCCTAAGTTATTAAATTTATATATTTTTAATATATATTTTATATATTTTATATATAATTATATTATGATATGGTCATTAATGTATACTTATATGTATTTCTAAGTGTATATGAGTTTTTTAGGAAAATGGTTGTAGCCTCCTAGTCCTAAGTTTATATAGTTGTATATATTTAAGTACACAAGTATATATATATATATATATATATATATATATATATATATATATATAGAGAGAGAGAGAGCTCCTATGAACTTAAGTTCATAATGAATAGTCTACACCAACTTTTTTATCCACTCATCTTGCCTTGAGATTTGTGATGCACAAATCTCAAAGTGGCCTTTATATCTTCACGGATCCCAAAGCAAGATGAGTGGTTAGAAAAGTTGGTGCACCACTATTCATTATGAACTTAAGTTCATAGAGCCTTGCTCTATATATATATATATATACACACACTTGTAAGTGTACATGTATATTATATTATATACTTATATATAAACACTTATCACGGTATAGATACTAAGATATAAGTGTATAAGTATATATAATGTAGCTATAAGTAAACTTATATGTTTATATTATAGACTTATAGTTATATAAGTATATTTTATATAAGCACATAAGTATAATTATATATAAGTATATTGCATCTAGTATATATAAAAGTATATCATATAAGTAAGGTATATAACTATACTTAGTAACTTAAATAAGCATAATATAAGTATGTAACAAATACATATATTACTATATAATAATGATTTATAAATAAGTAATATATTCTTTATGTGATACTCTCTCTCAAGTTATAACTTATAAGTATATACAATATACTTACATATAATATATAGCTATATAGTAATATGTAAGTATATACTAATACATACTTATATAAATATATTAAGATTAATCTAATTTTTAGCAATTTTTGTAAAACAAAACAAAAAATCCGCCCGACGGGTCGTGGCCACCCATTTTGCTCGCCCGACCCGATTTCGAGCTAGGCCGGCCCGAATGGACAGGCATACCTCTTTGCATCTCAGATCAAACAGTAACCTTATTTTGATGGTAAGGTACAGTTCTTGTTATTCCCATATTGATCTCTCAAAATTCCTTCTAGACCAAACATTAGCCTTGTGTTGCCTTAGAGTTAGAAAAGATCATTAAGAAAATGGACTATACTAATTTACTTGGACTCAGTTGTCTCAAAAAATTAACCATATTTGAGTCATGAGTCCAAACATAGTTAACTATCTATTTGTTTTACTCTCTACCCAACGTGGGGCTAATTGTCACCACTATGTCATTTCCAAACCAAGTCCCCACTTAAACCGAATGGATGCGGGACGCGTCCACCTTCTGCTCTGTTCATAGGATTAAATGGGAGATTAATTACTTATTAGACATGTTTAGTTGGATGATCAATTCGATTGGCCTCGAAAACAAAAAGACCATTTTGGCCCCTATATTAAGGTTTTATACTCACATTAGTCCCTCTACTTCCTTTTTTCCAAGTTAGTTCCCGCACCATATCTTAGTCACAAACGAAGTTTAGATTATTTGAGGGATCAAATTTTCTCTAGTTGATACTTTTACTCTTGATTTGAATAACTTAATAATTGGAGGACCTAATAGCGATTTCAATCATTTGAGGGACTAATTTTAAAATACCTTATGAATTGAGGGACCTAATAGTAATTTCCATAATTTGAGGGACTAATTAAAACAATGGAAAATTAAGGGACTAATATAAAACCGTTCAAGAGTTTATGTAGTTTTTAGATGTTAAGGTTAAATAGAGGAATTGATGTAGTCGTGATTTGAACCTTAAGATCTTGCCAAATAGAATTATTTTGACTTAACAATCACTTAATATTCGCGCCCCAAATACAATGCATTTCTCTTACTGTTGATTGTACTTTATTGTGTTTGGAATATATTGGTATACACACATTAAGAGTTTTCCTATTTAAAGAGATGCAATATCAATGGATTCACTTGAACCTAAATTGAAAAAGATTTTTGGTTGGATTGAGTTTAGACTATAAAAAGATGGCAAAAATGCAAGGATATGAGCAAGAGAGTATAGTTTAGCAATGAAAAGAGTCCAAGGGTAATAGCATGAGCCACATAATGATCTACGATATTAGATTAACTGCTAAAGTTAATTAAGGACCAAGATTAGATCCCACACAAAAATATGATATCAGTGGGCATCACATTCCACTGGTAGCTCCTTGGAGAAAACAAAGGTATTTTGTTTAAACTAGATTTTTCAAGTTCCTTTTTTTAATTATTATAAGATAGTATATGGTGAAGTACAGCTTCCTAGTGTCTCATTAAAAATAAATTAACGAAATGGATTTATTTCAAGTCTTAATGAGATATATGTAATTTCTTAATTATTTGTGCACAATTTGATTTAGGCTTGTGATAACTACACTACAACCCTACACTCCATTCTACACTACTCTCTCACAAAAGGTGGGGCTCACCACTACAATTTTCAAGTGGTGAATTTACTCCCTTATGTTTTGATTCTTCATTTACAAGATTTTTTTGAAATGGGCATATTTATATATTGGTTTACAAAAAATTCTAAATTTCTAACTAATTGTGTTTATTTTTAACGTTTTGTCTAGTTTTCAACTAAATAGTATAGAAAGTGTAGCCTACTAGAATGGGAGAAAAAGAACCTTGACGATACAGAAATAAAAAAGCTTCTTTTGCACTAGAGGGTAGTAAGTTCAAAACATGAATACTGCATAGGGTCTATCAACAATTAGCCAAAAATTAGAAAGCTTCTTTTATACTCTACCCAATTTGCCTTATAATTGCTTCAACGATTTTAAACAATTGAAAAGAATTGAGCTCTTATTCATACTGTAAGACAGGACTATATTGGAGAATTTTGTTTTCTGATTCTCATATACAAAGCTTCTATGGTATATTCTATTGATAGAAATAAAAAGAAAACACTAGTATTCTCACTAATTATTTACTTAAAAATTCTCATATTTATATGTTCATACACTTGGACAATTTTGGAATTTGCGTTGATAAAGATGTTAATTTGTAACATAAAAAAAGTTTGATGTTTCCTTTTGCAGGGCAATTAAATGGGCCAGTGAATTATAGCCCATCGTATGGGGTTTGGACTGACTAGCAAAGTATGGATCTGATGGGCAGCAGGCTTTAGGCCTGCCTGTTTACTGTCCATTTTACTTCTTCAAAATAACACCCGCTTTTTCTAGAAGAAAATGTTGTCAAAAGTGCTTTAATTGTAAAATTAATATACAATTAAAGCAATGGTTTGTTTTCTTTTTACTTTGACGATATGTGCTGATAAGTGCATTTCTGTTGATGGGTTTTTCATTGTTTGTCTTTCGATTGATGATAACTTCTTTGAGCAAATAATTGCAAGACCCTTAAGACCTGAGGGATGTATGAGTAATTTCAAAGATTTGAGGGACTAAATGCCAGATATGAGATAACCCATCAAATAGTGACGTTGAATGAAAAACTAATGATATGAATATCCCTATTATTGTTTATTTATTATTGCATGCACGTCACAATTTCAATGATATGATTTGGTAAATGATAAGAATTGACTTCTCATAATTATAAAAGTAAGCAATAGTCTCCGGTTGGTAACGGTTATTGACATTATTGATCAACAAATACTAATCTCACATATGGTACAGTAATCAGGTACTTTCTTCGTCCTAATATCCACATCAAAGTGCACTTGACGTCAGGGGACATTGAGGTCCGCATCAGCCATCTAGTTGAGGAAAGGATAATCATATTTAAAAGGACAATTATATAAGTAGGAAAATAAACTTTAACGTTTTACGGTATCAATTTAATATAGGGAAATTTATGTCAAGGCCCCAAAAGTTATAACCTCATGTGACTCAGTCCCTCCACCTTTTTCCTATATGGATTACTGAAAAATGTATCACATGTGATTGGCTTTTCTTTGTAGGCTATCTGCATTAAGCGAGAGGAAAACAAACATAAAAGCCCCAAATACCATCATTTCCTCTTCTCTTTTCATTCTCTCTAGATCTAAATCTGCTCCTCCTTCCTCCTCTCTCCTAACCCATTTCCTTCCTCCTCTCTCTTTCTTTCTCCTTTTTCTCTCAGACGGACATCCTCCGATCGCTGGGCCAGCAGGTGCAGCTCCTTCCTCCTCTCCTCTCCTCCTCTCTTGTAACTCATTTCCTTTCTCTTCTCTCTATCTTTCTCCTTTTCTCTCAGACACCGACATCCCCCTTCGCCACCGTCGACCTTGGGTGCATGCTCCGGCCATATTTTGCTCTTTTTCTCCCACTAATTTTTCCGATCTCTTTTTTTAAACATCGTGAAAACATGAAAGATTTAAAGATATACCTATTAAATATGATTTTTTTGACAATTTTTGATGTTAAGTTCAAGTCCAAGGTCTTGTATGTTAAGTCTATTGGGTTGAATAATAAGTCTAATTTGTTGAATGTTAAGTGTAATGGATTATGTGTTAAGTGCAGTTTGGTTCGTGTTAAGTCTAGTTTGGTTCCAATTTGCTTCATGTTAAGTCCACTTTGCTTCATATTAAGTCTAATTTAATTCATGTTAAGTCTAATTTAAATTATATTTAAGTCTAATTCAAATTGGACTTAACATGAAATTAGACTTAAAACAAGTTGAATTAGACTTAACATGATTTAAATTAGACTTAAATGGAATTTAACATGATTGAAATTAGACTTAAAAGGAATTAAATTTGACTTAACATGAATCAAATTGGATTTAACATGAATCAATTGGACTTAACATGAAATTAGACATAAAATAAGTTGAATTATGTTTCGGGTTCTTTTTGTATTGTAATTGACACAGATTTCAATAAAAGAAATACAATTGAAACGAAGAAATTTTTATTTTTTTCCTGGA
This sequence comes from Asparagus setaceus, assembly GCA_012295165.1. Classification (NCBI taxonomy): domain Eukaryota; kingdom Viridiplantae; phylum Streptophyta; class Magnoliopsida; order Asparagales; family Asparagaceae; genus Asparagus; species Asparagus setaceus. Next base: position 24,953,687 of record CM022710.1, read on the forward strand.
GGTTCTTGTCAGCGTGCCGATGGAGTATCGATCTTGTACTCCGTTGACGAACCGACTAAGACGATGGGTCTTTTGCTGATTGTGGATTGCTTAGAAGCTAGCACATTCTTCTCTTAGCAATATCTCTCGGAGAGCTCACGAATGCGTGTGTGGTTTCTATATTTTTCCAAACCTTTTTTGAATGATTGATCTCCTCTCCTTTTATAGGCTAAAAGAGAGAGTTAATGGCCCCTTTAATTGTGATTAAGTGTCCATTAAAGCAGGAGATGGGGGAGAGGTTATCCCCTGAAAATAGCTATAAAACGGCCATTGGGCGGACTTCGTGGCCTTGGCGAAGTTCGCTAAAGGTCAATGGGTCGCCACGAAGGCAGCGAGGGTCGCTCAACGGGTGCGCTTCCTTCGGAGACGATTGACTCGGTCCATTTGATCCTGGACTTGCTGGTGGGCTTCACTGGTGGGCTTCACTACTGGGCTCGAACTTGACATGGAGTTCAGCTTATGGCGAGGCTCGATCAGGCGACGTTCGCTGATGTCCTCTGTGGGCTTTGTTTTAGGCCCATTCGAAGTGTTTAGCCCATGGGCGTTCACTTCTTGAGTTGAATATATTTTAACCGTCTACAAGACCCCCCCAAAGTTTTCAAGATCCTGCATTCGAGCTTGTAGCAGGGATTGAAATACTTTGGGTAAATAGCTAGAGGTGTACTGTTGAACGTAGCTTGGGTCATCTTGACTGGGTAAAACTTGACTTCATCTGCCTACTTGGTTGCCAGAGGCGTACTGTTGAATGTAGCTTCCTTCGTTGCAGACTTGTATTGAAGATTCGATGATGCTTGTCCAAATCCATGTTTGAAACGAAATTCGCCTTCTTCGTTGTTGAGGCGAGGTTAGAGAAATCGGCGAAATTAGACGTGAGCGAGGGTCGCTCGTTTCTTGGTCGCTAAGCGAATGTTCATTGATTGGCGAAGCTCAATGCATTTTGGGCTATTGTTAGCGGGGCTCATCATCTGGCGACGCTTGCTGATTGGCGAAGTTTGTTCTGATTCGCTTATAGATTCGTGCCATGATTTGCGGCTAAGATCTCTAAATTGAAGATCCCATGAGACCCGCTAGGGATTTGACCGAGTTTTAGGCTAAGTCATAGCCTCTTTGTCCGATCCAATCAGATCTTAGAAGATGTGTTTGCCTCGGGAGTTAAGATTTGGAATAGGCTATAAATAGTAGCTGTCCTCATCCATTCTCTTCGCTCCTTCCATCTTCTTCTCCTTCTTCTTCTCCATGTCTGCGCCAACATCGCATAGACCGGAGATGCTCCTCGACAGAGGAGCTAAAATCAAACGACTCCAACAGGAGTTAGCCCAAGTTCGTGGTCGTCAGCGGATGAACTCCGTGATACTTCGCCGCCATGGAGTTGTTGTTGATCGAGAAGGAGATGCTCGAGGGCGTCATACATAACCAGTCGGTGGCTTGGCATGAACTGGACCGCAATCGGGACACGTGGAGCCTCAAATGTCGCGCTCTTTGTAAGACCGTTCAGCGACTAAAATGACGTTTGAAGAAAAACCCTTGGGTCTCCCCGAGCGAAGACTCCGACAGTAACTAGGTGTTACGAAAGTGAACCTAGATCGTAATTAGACGTCGTGTGGCTGTCTTAGGCCTGAAGTCGATTTTTGACCATAGGAAGTGCTTCTTTCTCTTGACATGGTTCAGCCCTGTGCAAGAGGGGTACTTCTTGCTGTTGATATGGCTCAATTCGCAGCAATGGGAGCACTTCCTATCTCTTGATCTTGTGTGGCTAGAGGTACACGAGTTTTAGCTTGGTGCAGCTCGTGTATGCTCCTCAGCCGTCACACTACCCACATCTTAGGAATATAGGGTCATAGCAAATAGCAACAAACACCCATCGTCCTTGTAATTGGATAGTTCGAGTGTCGTCTTGTTCTTGCCTATCTTTTGTAACAGGGTCTTTGATCAATAAGAATGAACTTTTCTTCAAGTTGAAATTGTCCATCTTTTGTGTGGTTGATCTACGCGTGTTTTGCCTCTGTAACGAATTTGAATTTGCATGGAGTCATTGCTTTTAGAAGCGAGGCTCGGGTTTTCTGTGTTGGCGAGAGTCAGTTATGAAGTTCGCCAGATGAAGTCCCAACAAACTTGGGGACTTAGTGAATTTTTTGTCAAATCATTTTGGCGAAGTTCACTTTGTGGAGTCTCGAACAAATTGAGTTGTGATTTTCTCAATTTGGAGACTTAGTGAAATTCACTATGATGCTTTTGGCGAGGTTTACCAAAATGCCCTGTTGAATTGGGCAAAGTTCGCTCCCCTTGAAGAATAGTCATCTTGGGCGAAGCTCAGTAAGTCGGCATAGGCAAAATTCAGCCCAAAATCATAGGACTCATGTCCTTGGTTGTAGCGAAACTCATTCTTAGAGAAATTATGGGCGAGGTTCAAGGCTGAAGTTTGGCAGTGAGATTTTCGGCGGAGTTCGGTGGCGGAATCTTTGGCGGATCTGGCTTTGGCGAAATACTCGGCGAAGTTCAAGGTAACGGGTCTTTAGCGGAGTTTTAGAGTTCTTAACTTATAAATAGGCTGTTTTCCCTCCTCCTTCCCCACTTTGATTTCAAAACTCTTCCATTTTATTCAGAGCTCCAACTCTTCTCGAGAATCCGAAGTTGTCTCTCAATGGGTCCTTGTCGTGCTGTTTCTAGGGGAAGAGGCTCTGCGCGAGGGGTTGCTCGTCGACCGAGGGTTGATGAAACTCCGGCGCAGCTGGAGTTAGCAATGGGTAAGTGTAAGAAAATCACCAAATGGCGACCCTTGGGTCAGCCTAAATGATAGCCCATTGGGCTTTTAGATGATGCCTTTTGGTGTCTAAAAGCTTGATCTGCTGTAAAAGGCAAGATCTTTATGACCACTTGTGGTCTTCTCCGACGAGCTCTCGTCGTTCACGGTGGAGATCTGTCAGCAGCCTATCAATGGCGCTTGTTGGGGTGAGCTTCGTTCTTCGGGCGGAGATCGTTAGCCGTTTGGGCTTTTGCGGCGAACCTTGCTTGGGCGAAGTTCATTGTTTTGAGCGATCTTCGCCAAGATGAAGTTCGCTGAATTTGTTTTGAACGATCTTCGCCAGAGCGAAGTTCGCTAACTTGAATGACCCTCGTCCTCAGGCGAGATTCACATAGCTTAGTTGGATGAGTTTCACCAATCTTAAGTGTATGAGTGAGGTTTGTAGCTTTGTCGACCTTCGCTCCATCTTATCAGCGCTTAGCTTGATAAAGATGGTATGACTTGTAACCGGGGTTCACCTTCGCTCTTGGGTTTGCTCTTCATTTGCTAATTCATCTGCTTTGACTTCTATGCAGTTGCTTATTCGAGAGAGCCTGTAGATCGTCGTAACCATTTTGGGCATGATGGAACGCATGACCCTAAGGTGGAGTATTTCTTTGATGGAAACATCCCTCTATTCCTTGAAGGTAATAGCCAAGGGAGAATTGAGAACATCCGTGCGGGCAACACTAGGACTTTGCGGGAGATAATCACTGATGCCAGGTTCTCGATTCCTAACGAGGATATGTCGGTGAAACCACAATTCCTCTTCGGAGATAGCGTTCCTGGTGGAAACTCTTTCTTCAACTGGGAGGAAGAATACTAGTACTATGCTCAAGGAGATCGCCGCATTGTTCACGCATACAAATAGCCAAGTCTTCTTCATGTATCTACAACGTCTTGTCGTGCCTCGTTCCATGCGCTACAATCTCACGAGCAGGGGAGACAACATTAAGATAGGTATTCTGAAGCAGGGAGGCGGCTTTCGTCAGGAGGGGCTCTACGGGATCAACATCATCGGGTTACGTCCAGGTTTCGTCAGTGAGGACGTGCCAATGAAATTCCCATGACCCCAAATACCTTCGGGAACGAACTTGCCAAGAATGATGCTCAGTATCCCGAAGCCGACGCTAGGTTTCCCGGTTGGATCAAATCGGTGGACACCCAATGGTGGACTCGTTTGGTTGACTTTGCTCTTGAAACCTTTGCAGATAGGTTGCATGAGCTGGGGCTATATGCTGCAGTGAGGGCTTCCAAATACGGTGTCGAGATTTGTGCGCCATCCCGCATGCAGATTTGAGTCAGATAACTATGACAAAGAACACCTTCTTCACTCCGGCGGGGAAAATTGGGATAGCTCTTCATGAAATGTTTGAGGTATCTCGCTTGCCAATGGGAGATCGTGCGTATGAGGAGATTTTTCCCACAAATGAGGAATTGAGACCTCCAAATCACGTTGCCCACGTGACGGAGATATTCCGATAATTGGTGTGCCATTTCCTCATCTGTCAAAAGATTACTGGGAATACCGGACACGATTTCGCCATGCCTCGAGTTCCTTGGGCAAACTACCTATTTCCCCATGTCAGTAAGAAGGATAAGAGTGTAAGTTCAATCTCTCCTGTTGAGGCCAAGGATATTGAGACTCGTATTTTTGATAGTGGTCGCTGTCAGGTACTTCACAATGCGGACTCGGATGTGTGTGGGTTCCATGCAGGTGATAAATTCGAGAGCTTTCATCATCAAGCAAGGGAACATGAGCGGGCGCTACTCGCGGGCTTCTTTTCCATTTGGTTGAAGGGTTACGTTGTTCCTTCTAGGCTGAAAGATTGCATTTCGATCAAGGTGTTGTATCCTGCCGTGTTGCTAGCTTGCGGATATAATTTAGCCCTTTTACCTGCGATAGTAAGCTGCATTCATCACGGCCTAAGGGAGTTAGCCACTGAATATTTGAAGCAGGAGGAAAAGTGCCCGAGAAATGAAGTGCCCAATCCTCGGGTGGAGTTGCCGTATATGTACTTAGTGATCTGGTTTACCCAGCATTGTCCTCAACTGATGTCGGCCGCTATGCCTGGTGGAGCTAACGTTGCCTTGCTTCAAAGATTCGAGTGCTCCAAGTGGTTAATCAAGTATCTCGCCGGGATTCGTAGAGTTCTCCAATATAAGGAGAATTATCGCCTTTATTGCTGTTTCCCTTCAATTGACGGAGTCAACCCCGGGGACACGTTTGAAGACAGTGCGAGTAGTGAAGGCTTTACTTGTTTGCCTAGTGGGTGTTTCAACTGGTTGATAAACATCCGTCCAGGTCACCTTGTTGCCAGATTGAACGCCACGGAGTGTTACTGATGGGAAATAAATGATTACCTCCTAGATTGCAAGTATACAACCTTGATCAAGTTATAGTATAAAAGATTATCGATCCCACGAGGAACGGGAAGTAGGAAGAGTTTTGTTCAAGTTTTGGTTCTCAAATTATGCGCATGACGATTAGGAGTTATTCAAATAAAATGAAAGTGAGAAAATGGTGAAAGTGGTTCGTGAGAGATAAGAGAGAGTGGATTGTGGATTATGTGCAAAAGAGGAGAAAATAAAGTTGAGAATGTGGTTGTGGTTATATGCACATAATAACAAAACTAGGTTTGAGATTATATGAACATGGAGGGAATATGAGATTGAGAGAGAAGTAAAAATCAATGAAATCAAGAATCAAGAATAAAGGAAAATAACAAACAAATGAAAAGCAAGGATAAGAGGAAAATAAAGAATGTAAAGTATGGAGGATTAATTAAAGATATGAGGAATCTAGAGTAGATCCACTTAGCTTATCTCAATCTCACAAGAATGAGTTGGATTTGTTAGCTAGTTTCAAACAATCTCTAGGGATCCCATAAATATTAGCTCCACACTTAGAAAGGGTAATTCCCTAGAGGGTTCTAGCCTCAAGGTGAATTAAAGGAAAGAAAAATCTATTCTAGAAAGTAAATACAAGAATTAAATACATTGCATGAAAGTAAATTGCATGAAAGTAAATTGCATGAAATTAAATTGCATGAAAGTAAATCTAAGCTACAAAGCAATTAAATGAACAATAAAGAAAAAGAAGAAATAAAAGGAAAACCAACAACTCTGATCTTAATCTAATCCTCCTTTTGGTCCTTGGATTAGAAGAAGAGAAAGGAAATTGAAGGTGAAAAATTTTATTTATTGTGTAACAAAAGTTATAATTTTGGAAGGTCTTCTCAATTAAGAGTGACCCTCCTCTCCAAATGGAGTTTTACAAAATATTTCACACTCAAAACCCTCAGATTCACCCCTATTTATAGCCCAACGGAGTTGATGTGAACCATTGGATCAAACTTGGCCAAAAGGAAGAGAAATCCACCATTAATTGAATGTTGCAAACCGACGGTTGGTCGATCGGTTAGCTAACCGGTTATTAACCGTTGGTCAACCGATTGGTTTCCAACCGAATTTGCCTTTTCTTGATTTTTCTTCACGAATTTCTCTTGGATCACTTTGGTATCTTGGGCTTTTGTTTGTCTTCAGATTTGGGCTTCAAAAAATGGTAGAAATTCAGAGAGTTTGAGTCATTTGGGCTTTTATTCATTATTTCTTTATTAGCCTGCAAAATAAGATAAAAATAATTATTAGTAATATCGCTATTCATATTGTTCGCGGTAAAAGTAGACTTTGTATTCATTGCTCTGTTGAATTTGCTTACAGCTTCGTTGGTTTACAACAAGATTCAAAAGAAAGAAAATTTGCCTTTTATTTAAGGCTTACAATGAAAACAAAAGATTACAACTTTTATCCTTTTGAACAAACGCTCGGATCTCTATTTTACGGGATCCTCGCCAGGTGGGTTCTTCGCTGTCGGGACTTTTATTCGTCCGCGGACCACCGCAATTCGCATCCCGTGTAAACCCGGTTCGAACTACAGACGGAAGGGCTCGTTTCACGAAGGAAACAAAGCGCCTGAGGGGATCACACTCACGAAGGAGAGGATCGCCTGCGGGGATCGCACTCACGAAGGAGAGGATCGGCAGAGCGGGTGAGATCTACTAGGAGAAATCACAACGCTATCCCTGAGATTAAGACGAAGCTTAATCTAGAGGGTATCTGTAGTTCGACCCGAATTCAGTTACCTTCCGCTTGTAGATCAGACGTCGACTGAACTTGTGCTCGCCGATGCTCGAACCGTGTGCTGACGGCTCGTGGATCTCCTGAGAACTCTTCAGAAAATCCCCGAAGTCCAAGAAAATCCCGCCTCAAATCCAAGAGAAAATCCCCCCTCCAATCCATCAAGACCCCCCCTATTTATACAATAGGGGGGGTGTGTGCGCCGGGCGAAGTGGCTCGGCCAACTTGCCGAGCCACCTCGGCCAAGTTGGCCGAGGTGGCTCGACCATGGTGGTCGAGCCACCTCGCCACTGGCCGAGGTACTTCGCCAAGTTGGTCGAGGTGACTCGGCCATGGTGCCGAGCCACCTCGCCACTGGCCGAGGTACTTCGCCAAGTTGGCCGAGTGCCGCATCCGTTTTTCGTCGATCTCGCGTCGTTTTCCGTCGATTTCGTCGTTTTCGTCGGCTCCGGTCTTAGGGCTTAGTTTTGCTCGGTGATGTCGCCGTTGTGTTTGAGTCCGTACCGATCAACTTTCGAGCTCAAGCGGCTCGTTTGCATCGACGGACTAAGCACGGTTGATTCCGCCTCGCCGACGCTTTGAGTTTAGTCAACTTGACACGCCGAACTTCGCCGCCGGGTCTTTTCCACGACCGCGTCGTTTCATTGGCTCGTGACGCCTTGCCGACTCACTTCATGTGCTCGTTGACTCGCTCTACGGCGTTTGCGGCGTAATCGGCGTGCGTCGTGAGTTAAGATCGCTGTCCGGACGGATCGTGTTGTCAACCCGTTTACGAGTCTTGTTCGAACCGATAAGCAATTTTAACGCCATCTGATACCCCTCCAAAGCGTCTCGGTCTCGATTCTTGATGAGTGCGGGATGCTTTGGACATGAGCCCTTCACTCTTTAATTAGCGTGATAGGACTTGTGAATGACCACGGCATTTGATCTCTCCATTCCCTTCAGCCTTTCCGCTTTGTAGGATTGTCAAGGTATTACTGGCCGCATTTTTGTTCGACTGTCGAAATCTTGACCGAAGTCGATAGATGAATTTCTTTTGAGATTGGCTCCAGATTTAATTCCTCCAATCCTCTCGGGTTCTCCGGTGCTTTGTAGGATACCCGTGGGTGTTACGGGCTGCATTTATTGCTTGACCGTTGTTGGAATTTCAAGCGTAGCTAATTCATCGACTTCGTGTTGGTGAATTGTCGCTCAATTGACCATCGAGATTCCTCCGTTGATCGGGAATCCTTGGCTGCGGCAGCGTTTAATTAGCGCCATACTATATAGATTTTAGCCTTCAATCACGAAGTGCCACGCTGACCGCGGCGATCTTATGCGGATCCGAACCGCTGATCGGTGAATCCTTTGGCGACGACGCTGGTTAGCGCCGCCATCAGATACTCCTTGTTGGAGCACAATTATCCTCAGTGGGAGGAATTCTTCTTGGGACTTATTCCAATTCCAAACTGTTGACCGATGGGCCTTCCGACCACGAATGCACGCATCCAAGACGATACAAGGAGGAATTTTCAAGGTAGAACGCTACCGTCCGCGCCAACATAAGCCCTATCATGATTTGGTCAATTTATCCCTCTTTGAGGTTCCATAGTGGGAGGAAATTGAGGGTTATCGAGTTATCCTTAAGAATATGGTAATATTCTCCAGGAACTTTTAGTTAAGAATTAGGAACTAGTTTATACTCGTAATCCTATTTGGAGTAGGACTAGGCGACGCGTTGATCGGCGTCGATGTGATCCACACGATGGAGTTATCCCTAAGAAATTTTCCAGGAACTTCTCGCCAAAATAGGAAATAGTTTATACTCGTATACCTTATTGGAGTAGCATTAGGCGACGCGTTGATTAGCGTCGATGCAATCCGCACGATCGAGTTATCCCTAAGAATATTTTTTATGGAAATATTCTTTCGGGAACTTCTCGACGAATTAGGAAACAGTTTATACTCGTGTTCCCGATTGAGTAGGATTAGCGACATGGGAGAATATTTGAGTTTGCCCATGCCATTGCTGATGATTTCGACCATTTGGAGGTTAAGCTCCAAAGTCTACAAGATTTTGAGGCAGCCGCTCCCTCATACATAGAGACAGAGACAGGCTCGCCCGATTTCTGGCGTGATGCTTGGCGCATTATCGACTCGGTTCAAATGCAACAGACCAGTGCATCATTTGAGATCGCCACACAAGCTTCATCTTCCGTGGGACATTTTCGGTCTTGTGTCGCTGTTGGAGAAGCGAGAATAGTAGAGCTCAACAGAACTTCAAGCCGCGCAGGGAGAGTCGATCATCTTGAAGCTAACAAAGGCCAACAAAGAAGAGACTCTTGCGGTCATGCAGAAATTTGAACTCGGGCGTAAGCTGGTTGACATCGAAAGAGATCAAGGCCCTTAATAGCAGCGAGGAGTCCTTCAGTATCGAGCTTCAAGTGGAACTTCACAGAACTTTCACCGATAAAGTATGACAAACTCGTTCCCATAAATTTGATGTTTAAGGATTTGTAATCTCATCCTTTTATTAATCAAATATGTCCTTTCTTTCTTCTTTCTTTTTTCTTCTTTATTATGATTCTTTTATTTCGCCGTAAATAATTAACCATAATACTTATAGGATTTTTGGCAAACCCTCAGCCCTCAACGGGTTTGATTAGCCTTTACCAACTACCGTTTGAGTTGGGCTAGCGTGTAGATTATCTAAATCCGTTCTACACACAACGTTGTGCTAAAAGAATGAAACTCTCTTAGACTTAATGCTACGATGTTGAATCGTAGGCTCGTACTCTTTTACCGCAAGAGACCATTCTAGAACGCCTGTTACGCTGACTCATCCCTTCTTAGGCTTGGGATAAAATTCCCGAATCAAACTCGTGTCTTCTTCAATCGGAAAAAGACTAAACCGCAACGCTGCGTGCAAGGCTGGCTTTATCCCTTCTTAGGCTTGGGATAAAATTCCCGAATCAAACTCGTGTCTTCTACAATCGGAAAAAGACTAAACCGTTAGCGCGTGTGGCGTTGGCTTTAGGGTTATTGGCCAACCCCGTTCTCAACGGGTTTGATGAGCCTTTACCAACTACCGCTTGAGTTGGGCTAGCGTGTAGATTATCTAAATCCGTTCTACACACAACGTTGTGCTAAAAGAATGAAACTCTCTTAGACTTAATGCTACGATGTTGAATACGTGAGGCTTCGCCTTTTTCACTGAAGACTAACCCGCCGACGCTGCATAGGGCGCGACCTATCCCTCGCTAGGATTCGATCAAATTCCCCAAGATGAACCTTGGTGCCTTCTTTGAGGAGAATGATCGAACCGCAACGCTGCGGTGAGGCGCTGGCTTTATCCCTTCTTAGGCTTCGGATAAAATTCCCGAATCAAACTCGTGTCTTCTTCAATCGGAAAAAGACTAAACCGCAACGCTGCGGTGAGGCGCTGGCTTTATCCCTTCTTAGGCTTGGGATAAAATTCCCGAATCAAACTCGTGTCTTCTTCAATCGGAAAAAGACTAAACCGCAACGCTGCGGTGAGGCGCTGGCTTTATCCCTTCTTAGGCTTGGGATAAAATTCCCGAATCAAACTCGTGTCTTCTACAATCGGAAAAAGACTAAACCGACGCAGCGTGTGGCGTTGGCTTTATCCCTTCTTAGGCTTACGCTGCTGATTAGCCGATGAATCCAAGACGATCGAAGTTATCCCTAAGAATATTTTTATGGAAATATTCTTTCGAACTTCTCAATAATTAGGAAACAGCTTTATACTGTGTTCCCGATTGAGTAGGATTAGCGACATGGGAGAATATTTGAGTTTGCCCATGCCATTGCCGATGATTTCACCATTTGGAGGTTAAGCTCCAAAGTCTACAAGATTTTGAGGCAGCCGCTCCCTCATACATAGAGACAGAGATGAGGTCGCCCGACAACAAGGTGATGCTTATGCTATTATCGACTCGGTTCAAATGCAACAGACCAGTGCATCATTTGAGATCGCCGCCACAAGCTTCATCTTCCGTGGGACATTTTCGGTCTTGTGTCGCTGTTGGAGAAGCGAGAATAGTAGAGCTCAACAGAACTTCAAGCCGCAGGAGAGTCCGATCATCTTGAAGCTAACAAAGGCCAACAAAGAAGAGACTCTTGCGGTCATGCCCGAAATTTGAACTCGGGCGTAAGCTGGTTGACATCGAAAGAGATCAAGGCCCTTAATAGCGCCGAGGAGTCCTTCAGTATCGAGCTTCAAGTGGAACTTCAAAGAACTTTCACCGATAAAGTATGACAAACTCGTTCCCATAAATTTGATGTTTAAGGATTTGTAATCTCATCCTTTATTAATCAAATATGTCCTTTCTTTCTTCTTTTTTTCTTCTTTATTATGATTCTTTTATTTCGCCGTAAATAATTAACCATAATACTTATAGGATTTTGGCAAACCCTCACCATCAACGGGTTTGATTAGCCTTTACCAACTACCGCTTGAGTTGGCTAGCGCACGGATTATCCGGATCCGCTCCGCGACGCGGACGTTGTGCTAAAAGAATGAAACTCTCTTAGACTTAATGCTACGATGTTGAATACGAGGCTCAGACTTTACCGCAAGAGACCATTCGCAACGCTGTTACGCTGTAGACTCATCCCTTCTTAGGCTTCGGATAAAATTCCCGAATCAAACTCGTGTCTTCTTCAATCGAAAGACTAAACCGCAACGCATGTGAGGCGCTGGCTTTATCCTTCTTAGGCTTCGGATAAAATACCCCTTAATCAAACTCGTGTCTTCTTCAATCGAAAGACTAAACCGCAACGCATGTGAGGCGCTGGCTTTAGGGTTATTGGCCAACCCCAATTTCAACGGGTTTGATGAGCCTTTACCAACTACCGCTTGAGTTGGGCTAGCGGTAGATTATCTAAACCGCTCTACACACAACGTTGTGCTAAAAGAATGAAACTCTCTTAGACTTAATGCTACGATGTTGAATAACGAGGCTTCGCCTTTTTCACTGAAGACTAACCCGCCGACGCTGTTAGGCGCCGACCTATCCCTCGCTTAGGATTCGATCAAATTCCCAAGATGAACCTTGGTGCCTTCTTTTGACCGAGAATGATCAACCGCAACGCTGTGAGGCGCTGGCTTTATCCTTCTTAGGCTTCGGATGAAATACCCCTTAATCAAACTCGTGTCTTCTTCAATCTAAAAGACTAAACCGCAACGCATGTGAGGCGCTGGCTTTATCCTTCTTAGGCTTCGGATAAAATACCCCTTAATCAAACTCGTGTCTTCTTCAATCTAAAAGACTAAACCGCAACGCATGTGAGGCGCTGGCTTTATCCTTCTTAGGCTTCGGATAAAATACCCCTTAATCAAACTCGTGTCTTCTTCAATCTAAAAGACTAAACCGCAACGCATGTGAGGCGCTGGCTTTATCCTTCTTAGGTTTCGGATAAAATATCCCAAAATGAATCTTGGCTTCTTTTGACCGGAGAAGGATTGAACCGGATAAGGTTGATTGAGGGGAAAGGAAGAATGTATCCTATTTCCTAAGGTGGAGAGGAAGGAGGATCTTGTCTCCTATCTCCCAAGGGATGAACAAGAGAGGAAGGTTTTGTATCCTATCTCTGCCAAGGAGAAGAAGGTTTTGTGTCCTATCTCCTGAGCTCAATTAATTTGAAATAAGAGAGGAAGGTTTTGTATCCTATCTCTTATTGATGGAGAGGAAGGAGGATCTTGTCTCCTATCTCCTGATATTGGAAAGGAAGGATTTTGTCCCTGCTTCCATGAGAGAGACTAAAATGGGATCTCCATTTTGAGAATCTTGAAAGATGAGACTAAGAGTGGGATCTCCACTCCGAGAATCCGAGACAAGAGAGGAAGAATGTATTCTATCTCTTGCTTCTGAAGAGGAAGGATGTGTCCTATCTCCGGTGAATGTGGGAAAGGAAGAATGTATTCTATTTCCGATGAGAAACTAAGAGTGGTCTCCACCCGAGAATCTCTAAGGGTACGGATAGCTTTGCTTATAGGACTGCTAACTTAATTTGAGTGGACCTCTCGTCAGGGAGGAATCGAGAGGGACTTTGGCCGTGGTTGGACCGTGGAGATTTTAGTGGGCCCACCGCCAATGAATTTGATCGGTGAGAGAATTTTGGAGGAAAACACAATAATTTAGGGTTATCCTCATGAAAATGAGTGAGATATTCTCGAGGAACTTCCCATCAAAACGGGTTATCCCGAATGTACTAAGGATAATACTTTTCGTAAACTTCCCATTTATCTAAGATTAATTCGTCCGCCATTCTCAGGTGATAGCGATATGCACCGCTTGAATAGACCGTGTCTATTATAAACGGTCCTTCCCATTTGGGTTCGAATTTACCTTTCTTCTGGAGTTGAGAATTATTGGCCGCCTAGCCGCGGACGCAGATCTCCTCCTTAAAGGTTCTCTCGTCGAACTTTCTTGTTGAAAGCCCTCACATCCTAGCTTGATAGAACTCAATGCATTGTTGAGCCTCCGTGCCATCCAACATCTCGAGCTCTTCGAGACGCTTTCGATGTTGTTCTTCGGTCGCCATCTCATATGAGGGCTTACACGGCGACGGAATCTGGATTTCCAACGGAGAATTGCTTCACACCCGTAAACCGTGGAGTACGGGTCGCCCACATGCGCGTACGGTTGAGCGATATGCCCAGTGCTTCTCCGAAGTTTATCGCCCCGCTCGCTTGTTATTCTTCACAAGCTTCGACAAAATCTTGATAATCGTTTTGTTGAACGCCTAATCCATTTGTCGCCGGATTATAGGTCGCCGACGACATCTTGTATCTTGAACTTTTCAAAACCCGATGAATGAATTGCCGATAAATTGGGGACCGTTGTCATGCACGATCCGTTCGGGACACCATGTCGATAGATGACATGGTGTTTGAGAAACTTGATGACGGTATCGCCTTGACCTCTTTAGCGGGATTGCTTCACCACTTGAGAAGTAGTCGGTGATCGCTAGAATAAACCGATCTCCTTTAACCGACGGAGGAAAAATGGGACCTACGACGCCCATTCCCCATGTCTCAATGGCCGATGTGGCCGGGATGCAACCGCCGAGGCCGATGCATATAATTCGCGGAATTTGACACGCTGGCATTTCCGAGCTGCATCGACCGCCATTAATCATTGTGGGCCAAAAGTAGCCCATTCTCCGATTCGATCAGAGCTTGGGACCGCCGGTGTGCTCCACATTCACCTTCGTGTGCTTCGAAGGACCTCTTCGCCTCCTTGTTTGAGAGGCATCGAGTAAAGACCGCCATACCCCTACGATATAACATCCGGGTCTCGCGTTTAAAGAATCTGAGCTCTTCGCCGATTGACTTCTCCTTCACGCCTTGTGGCGTAATACCATGCAAGACGTAGTCGATGATAGGAAAGCCAATCTCGGGCTCCAATTTGGTTTGGGTTGCATATACCTCTTTGGTAATTACCCTTCATCTTCTTGTACCTCATTATACCCTCGGTACTAAAAGTTGATGAGTCCCGACCGTAACTAGTTGTTCGGTTCTAAGGTTGTGCCAACGACATCGCTAACGCGCCAATGCATCCGCGTAAGCTGCTCGGGATATACTAATGAAGAATTCTTCAACGAAGTCCGCCATTTCGATTGCTACCGATGATAAGGAATTAGATCTCGATTGACTTCAGAAGTCTCCGCGATCTGCCCGACTATCAATTGCGAATCGCCAGACGCTTCGAGATACTCGACCCCGCCCTTGGCTAAGCTAAGTCCGATAAGTACGCGCTGTATTCGCTACGCTATTGGAACAAGGTTCGTGAGTGAATAAGCACGGGCATGACATGATTCCCTGAAATCAAGACAACTCCGACTCCAAATGAGATTTTAGAACATCCGGGGTACTCGCCACATTAGTGGCCCGAAGCTCCACAAAATACAATCGCCATATTTGTTGGTGCGATAGTGTTGACTTCAACTTCATCCGAAGATCATCATATAGCTCAATCAAGGCCCGCTGTCGGGTTGGCGTACCAAGAGATCGCAAATGGCTTGTCCTTTGACCGACTTTTGTTGTTTGAAGTGCAAGTCATATTGGGACAAGAGCAAGGCCCATTTCGCCAAACGCCAACTCATTGAGGCCGGTCAATATAAATATTCGACCGGATTTACGCTAGAGATAACATAAATCGCCCGTCCGACTAAATAGTGCCGCGATTTTCTAAATCGCGAACACTAATGTAAGGCACCGCTTCACCATTGGGTATCGAGACTCAAAGACCACTAATGTTCGCTCGTAATACATCGCTCGCTCGCGGACCGCCATCGCCCCGCAAGTAAGGCGCTTAACGAGTGATCCGCTGCCTTGATGTAGATCGTAAACGGTTTTCCATCATGTGCAACAAGAATAGAGGTTTAGCGAGATACAACTTGATCTCTTCAACGCCGACAAGCGCCGCCCCAAATAAACGACACGCTCTTCTTGTTCAACTTAGAGAATGGTTGGCACTTCCTGATAGGTTCGATATGAACCGCCGGATGTATGCCAATCGCCTTTGTAACCCCTCGAAGTTCTCTTAGATTTCTGAGGTTGCAACTCTTGAATCGCCTTCACTTTGTCGATCGACGTGATTCCTTTGTCGGTGATGACAAAACCGAGGAACTTGCCACCGACATTCCAAGGAAGGATTTGGCAGGTTCATCTTTAGTCGATGAGTTCGCATGAGTTCAATACCGCTCTAAGATCTTTGATGTGATCTCCTTTGTCACGCTTTTCACGACCAAGTCGCCGACGTAGCATTCGACCGCTTCCCGAGATGATCCCGAAAATTTTAGTCATCGCCGCTTGTATGCGGGCGCCGATTTTTGAGGCCGAACGGCATGACCGTAGCAATATATACCGATGGGCGCTTCAACGCCGGTGCTTGGCATCATCGGGTGCATCTTGATTTGATTGTAACCCGAGAAACCATCCATGAAGGACGCCCTTCAATCCACATGTATTGTCAACTATGGCGTCGTTGATTGGCGGAAATCATCGCCGAACAGGCGTTTGGTCTCTGAGTCGACCACGAGATCCTAATCGAACCATTCTTCTTCATGACCGACTATATTCGCCACCCAATCCGATGTTGAATTTCCTCGATGAATCCCATTCTATGAGTTTCTTCACTTCGTTAACGATTGCCTGCAAGATTTGTGGACGAAACCGTCTTTACGGTTGCTTGACAGGTTTGACATCCATCTTGATATTGAGGTGATGTGTCGCCACATTAGGGTCGAGTCCTCGCATGTCCTCGTAGCTCCAGGCGAATACATCGATATACTCCCTGATTAAGGCAATCAACTCTTCCTTTTCTTCCGAGGGAAGAGTATTGCTGATGTTTATGAGCTTAGGATGCTCTTCATCACCCATATTAACCTCGACTATCTCGCCTTAGTGGGGGTTCTCTTTGTTCAATCTATCCCCAAACCGCTTCTTTGAGTTGATGGATCCATGGGTCTTCCCATGTTGGCATATCTTCATCATCCTCAATAGTAGCAGGATCGACCGTAGCCATATTTGACATCAAAGCCTTGAAAGCTTCTCCAATGCCGTGTCGTAATCCCTAGTCAAGAATCGATTTAATGTCCGCCTCTCATCGGGTGGATTATTATCAATCACCACGAGCATTCATCTTCCGAGGAGGATTCGTGATCCCAATCCCTTCTTAATGCATAGTAGTTATCGGCTTCCCTCTTGGGACATATGTCGCTTAGGAGGGACTCGAGGACCTCGCCAAAACATAGACCTTCCCTTGTGTTGTTGTACCCCCACTTCTTCATGATACCCGCGTTTCGGACTATATCCGAATCGCGGAGGATAGGCCCGTTGTCATCTTCATCTTCTTCTAAGAAATGATTCGGCGTTGAACCGGCTCCTTTTCCGTGAAACCAAGTCTTTTTCACTACTTGATCTTCGGGATGACGAAGTGTTGTCCCAAAGGAGTCTCTCGAATCGCTGTAAAGCAAGATGACCGAAAGGTGTGCAACTCGATCATTGTATAAACCTGTCATTACATCATTCAAAGACAAAGGGTACTCTAAATCGCCATTTATTGATTTATCGGCAATTTGCCAATTACAATATTCATCCGACGATTCTTCATCGCCAAGATTGATTACAAGGTACAATGTCATTTAAAACAAAACCACCACTATAATCAAGCTCGGCTTCGTGACGCCTTCTTCACCGCTGTCCGCCTTTGGGCCGATGATTCAGCCGACTCATTACCGAGAGGAGAGAATCAAGAAATAATTCTCCATCCCCTTAAACGTTGTTTGTCCGCGACCACCGCCTTGACTCATTATTCGTGTCTACATATTTGAGACACCGATGAAGAGTAGATGGGACTATAATGTTACCGTGGATCCAAGGTCGACCCAACAATAAGTTATAGGAAGTCTCGCCAATCACATAGCAGTGACTTCGACTTTAAGTCCCCATTTGGCATTTTATCCGATTTTACCAAGCGCCGACTACCGGGTGTTAAATCCGTAGATCACCGTTCGCTGATGCCCATCGCGTGATTCCAAGGTGATACATGAGGCGCAGGGCATGATGCTCAATGAACCCGGATCGACTTGGATCCTGCTAACTTCACTAGAGCCAATATACCCGTGAAGTATAGCGCCTATCGTGCTTGGAATCCCTCGCTCGATATCCTCCTTTGTAAAAGTAATGCGAGGAAGTGCTTGGCTGCTGTTATTGTTGTGCGATTCTTCCGACCGGGCTTGATCTCGAGGGAGAAACACCCGTGAGTCAGAGCTTCTTGTAGAGCTTCGGTTTCCTTTGACAATCGGAGCAACTCAGAGAGTTATTTCGCCGGATGTTGCCAACCGGGCCATGACGTCGAACGGTATGGAGAGCTCGATGTTCCCGGCCTATCCTCACAACGGGCGATTGAATCGGACCGCCGGAGTTGAGCTCTAGACTTGAGGTTGTTTCTTCTTTACTTCACCGCTTTGGCGGCCGTCACGTTGCCTTTCTCTCGCACGAGTGAGAGGATTCGTGGCCACCCCCAGCTCGCTGTCGCTATGTTTGATCTCGAGTCTCCTGATATTTGTACAGTACTGTCCACTCCTTGTGGCCAAGACTTCATGCTCTCCTTCAAAACGAAAGTCGCCACTTGTTCATCGCCCTTTCTCCGAATTGTCAAGCAAAGATGGCATAGTTTGCCTTTTCCCTTGGACTTTTTGGTCGAGGATGTAGTCCATCGATCGCCTTCCAAAGAAGTCGTGGTGGACCCAAAGGATTTCTCCGCTTGCCGTCTGCGGTGCGCGACGAGCCCCTTCTCGCGCTGCCCGTGAGGATCCTCATTCACCATCTTTATTCCTACCTTCATAACAGCGCCGGTTGAAACCAATCCAAAGGAACCGATACGGCTTATGGAGACCGTGATTTGCTCCCACCTTCTTCTCTTTAGAGGGTTTTGGAGTAATGACTCCAACATCGATCAATGCTTGAATCTTGTCCTTGAGATGGTAGCGTAACTTTGTAGATGATGTAACGCCTATGGTAAGCGCAGATTTAGATCTCAGAACCTTCTTTGCCTCCTCTTGGTTCACAATTGGGGCAACCGGATCTTATTAGCCTCCGTAAGGTATCTAAAGATACTGAACCTCCTCGCCTTTAAACGAGTAAGTCTTGGGAAATCTCGAACCGAAGGCTTCTGATTTTGAGCCGGTTGCCATTGAGGTGATTGTCGGTGCACGCTGCTACATCGCCGTTGTGGCTGCAGCTCAAACATTTGATTAGCGCCTACGACTTTGTCGGCGCTTTACCTTTGCCACGGGACAAAGTTCGCTTGTGAGCATTCACCATAGGACTCCTCTCGCTTTCCTTTCGTGAATCGCCGCTTGCTCTCCTCGCTGATCCTAAATCTTTCCGTTATAGATGGTGCTGTCCCCATTGCTTCGAAAGCACATCTATCGACAAGTTGTTGTGACAGTTTGAGGATGAACTCCTCGTTATCGGATCCCGCATTCATTGCCTTGTTTCAACCTCTTGACGGTTATCCATCGCTTCCCCATCTTCGCTTTCGGCCCAACAAAGACCCGATGGATACCTCGGTGTCATCGTCGAAGAAATTGGTGAGAAACATGGTCTCCATATCATCCCAGCCTATTAACGCCCTCGTTTGAGAACGGGTACCAATCGGCAGCCCAATGCGGGTGCCAACGAATGACCGAACCATCAAGGGCTCAAGGTCGAGATAACTCCTAGATGAGACTTGAAGTAGATCAAGGTCGAGTGGGTGATCCCTTTCCGCCAAATGGCGAAGTTGATGAGGTCAATTTTGTCTGATACGGATTTATTCCCACTCCTGCAAGGACATGGTATACCCGTTTCTTTACCTCTTGATCGGAAATCAAAGTATTGATTTTGCTCTCGAGGTCTTTTATTTTCTCATTTTCCCTACGCCTCCGCTCGTAAACTTGGGGAGGAACGACGCGTTATCGCTAGCGCTTTGCCGAGCAAAGACGATCATCTACGCTTTGGCCTCCTCCTCGTCCGTCGCTATCCGTTAAGTTGACATTATTGCGACGACTTGCTCGCGCCTTTGGCGTTCATTATCGCTGATTCGTTGGTCATGCATTGCTCTCATCCGCCGTGATGGCCGCCCCATTTCAAGCTTAAAGTTGTCCCTTTGCTTGGTTAGGGCCTCTTCAAGCATCACGGGATACTTGTTCCGCTAACATCATGAACGCCACGAGATTGTCCTATGCCGGAAATTGTATTATCGAAGCCATCATGAGCCCAGATCCGACACTTCATCATCCGAGGGTAATCCTTCGCATCTTGCGATAATTGGGTCGTTTAACAGCCCCGACCGCAATCGAAGTCATTCGCTGCGATGCGCCCCGAACCAGACGCGGACGACATCCCTCACGGGTCATGTTGATGGTAACACGGCATCCCTCGGTCTCTTCTTTCGAAGGCCTTTGACTTGTTCGCATTCTCGCGTCGGCCTATCAAAGACCGACGCTTTTCCGGAGTCATTTTAGCGCTAGCTTGCACTGGATAACACCGCTTTGATTTCGAGCACAAGCAAGGCATGTTTGTTCTCGGGGCGCTCTTCGATTTACCGCACTTCAAAGACGATAGTACAACTCGCCAAGATGAATACCGAGCAATCCTATCGCACGACTTCTCCCAGATAACGCTGTCATCGCCGATGAGAGCCGCCTCTTCCGAGAAAATAGGCCTTTCATAAGTCACTTGCCGACGCACGCCTTTGCAGTGTGAATCTTCGACGCTCTCGACTTCGATTTGAAGCCCGGCGCGCAGCAGCCTACGTTTTTCTTGTGGTGCACCAGATCGAGTGACCCGCGATTCCTTTAGCGGACCTAGGCGATCCTTAACGTGAAGCCCGCTGGTCGGGCGAGAGTTGGCCGAAGTTTGGGTGCAGACACCGGAGGTAACTTCGGCGTCAATACCACTTTTGTTGAGGTGCTCACAATTTCTGATCTGAGCACGGAGCGTGAGTTGGCCTCGTGGAGCCGGGCTTGATGCCGGGTTCGCCGGTTGAAGCCTCGACGGACTTGGGCTTCCAAGCTAGCCGATTTGTCGATGACTTCTTGGCGCCTCCTTCTTCAACTCGCGGCTTGTTGCACCAAGGCCCATGCTTGCGCCGGAGGAGCGCTGCGCGCTCAATACCGAGGTGTAGAACGGTTCCGCTTTGACTCGACCCATTCGCTCGTCAGCCTCCAGGAATCGGCTACCATCTCGACTTCGGCCTCGAGTCAACTTGATCTTAGATCCGCCATAGCGATCCCATCCATTGATTCTTTGCTTGGGCTAATTGTTTTGCCAGCCGACGCTGTTCTCTCGACGGCTCTCTTGAGAGAGTCACGACGCCATTGGCGGAATCTCCACCGCAAAGATAGGGTTCTAAATATTTGGCCGTTGTTAGCCGGGAACCACCGTTGTCCGCATTCCGACGGCGTGGTGGTGGATTTTCGGCCTCGATTCGAGGTCGATTGGGTCTTCCTTGCAATGGAGACCATCTTGGACTTATGGGGAACCGGATCTCGACGAGGAGGAGAGGTATTCTCATACTTCTTTTGGTCAAACTCAACTCGACCTCCTCGATGATCGGATCGGATCCGCTGTCGCGCACGACGGCTTCTTGTTGAGAAACCGCTGGCTCCCATCGTGGTCGCCAGCCTTGTTCAGCGGTAAAGTAGACTTTGTATTCATTGCTCGTTGAATTTGCTTACGCCTTCGTTGGCCTACAACAAGATTCAAAAGAAAGAAAATTTGCCTTTTATTTAAGGCTTACAATGAAAACAAAAGATTACAACTTTTATCCTTTTGAACAAACGCCGGATCTCTATTTTACGGGATCCTCGCCAGGTGGGTTCTTCACCGTGTCGGACTTTTATTCGCCCGCGGACCATCACAAGCAATTCAGATCCCGTGTAAACCCGCTCGAACTACAGACGGAAGGCTCGCTTCAACAAGGAAACGGCTCGAGGGGATCACACTCATGAAGGAGAGGATCGCCGCGGGATCGCAGACTCACGAAGGAGAGGATCGCCGAGCGGTGAGATCTACTAGGAGAAATCACAGCGCTATCCCTGAGATTAAGACGAAGCTTAATCTAGAGGGTATCAGAGTTCGACCAATTCGCCACCTTCCGCCAGATCGACGCCGATCGAACTTGTGCTCGCCGATGCTGAGGCGTGCGTTGGCGGCTCGTGGATCTCCGAGAACTCTTCGTAAAATCCTCAAGTCCAAGAAAATCCCACCAAATCCAAGAGAAAATCCTCCAATCCATCAAGACCCCCTATTTATACAATAGGGGTGTGTCGCCAGGGCCAAGTGGCTCGCCTTGGCCAGAGCCACCTGCGGCCATGGTGGCGAGCCTCCTCATTCCACTTGGTAGAGCACCTGGCGAAGTTGGCGAGGTGACTCGACCAAAGTGGCAACCCTAAACCACTTGGTACGAGCCGCCAAGGATTGGTAGAGGTGCATATCGCAGCCGTTTTTCGTCGTCTCGGCGTCGTTTTCGTCGATTGGCGTGCGTTTTGTCGGCTCTTTCGGTCTTAGGGCTTAGTTTTGCTCCGTGATGTCGCCGTTGTGTTTGAGTCCGCACTGATCAACTTTCGTGAGCTCAAACGGCTCGCTTGCATCGACGGACTAAGTACGGTTGATTCCGCCTCGCCGACGCTTGAGTTTAGTCAACTCGACACGCCAAACTTCGCCGCCGTCTTTTCCACGACACGCCGCTTCATTGGCTCGTGACGCCTTGCCGACTCACTTCATGTGCTCGTCGGCTTCTTTCTGGCGTTTTCGGCGTGTCGATAAATCGTGAGAGTTACGGATGTGGCCGGACCGGATCGTCGATTGTCAACCAGTTCTTAGTCTTGTTAGAATGCCCGATAAGTAATTTTAACGCTTACACATATAACATAGGTAATAAGGGTATAAAAATATAATTAAAATGTGATAATCAAATACCCCCACACCTAAACTTTTGCTAGTCCTCTAGCAAAGAAAATAAAAAGAAAACCTAACTCACTTTCAAGAGAATCGCGGTTGTATTTAGCACATACAACAAGCCTTTAAACCCCTAGGTTACCCTAGTGGACGAAGTCGTAGTCTCGTGAGGGTTTGCAAAGGAATATACCCATAAAATTCAGTCAACTTGCCAATTTAAAGAAGTTAATAAAATAATTATTTCATTTGATATCTTCAAACATTCAATTGAAGTTGGTTAATACTCAAGAAAACGTTTTTATCATAACTCCAATGTAATTTTCTTAAAAATCCTTCCATTATAGTTATACAAAACCAAGTTTAACTCAAAAATTTAATTTAAAAGTTTTGAAAAGAACATGCTAACTCTTTGTTTTAAACAAACTTCAAGTCTTTTAATCCATTTAATTTTTCAAGAACATATACAAATATAACTATATATAAAAACATGATTAGGATGACACTTTTTTTAACTCTTTATTCCTTGGTGGTTTTGTTCTTTTAATTGGGCTTTCTAAGTGACCATTTAGCGAAGTTTTGGGCCAATGAATCCCAACCCAATTGGGCTTAGGTCATTAAGCATAGAAATACTCCTCGGGCTTAATTGCTCAGTCAACTTATGCTTAGTAAAATAGAACCACCAATGATTTTAAGAGAAAATTTTCTTCTTTTATTAAGTTAGTATAATATATATATGTGTATATGTATATATATTCTGAACAATATTTGGATCAAGACAACTTGAAAAATTATTTTCAACTCTAAGTTAGGCATGCAAAATTTTATTACTTTAATTAAAAATCTAAGTTAAAACTTAAGTAAAGTATACTACTTTGAAAATTATTTCTTAAGAAATTTATTTGGAGTTATCATAAAAGGTAAACTTGAGTATAGAACTAACTAAGGATTAGAAGATTTAAATTCTATCAAATAGATCAATTATTAATCAACTCTATTTGGCAAGTGACTTTTTATTTTATGAAAAGAGGAAAAATGGCATAAAAAGAAGAAAAAATGGTAAGAAAAAGAGGAAAAATAACTAAGATAAAGTGCAAAATGACTAATTCCCACCCCCACACCTAATTTTACATTGTCCTCAATGCAAATTCTACTATGCACAAGGTAAAACAGATAAGAATGGAAGCACTTACATTTGTTCGATTCGACTTTGAACAATGATAAAATTCTGAATACCTTTGGTATGAGGAGGTGAGGTCAAAAATTTATTCTCTTTTTTTTCTTTTTCTTTTTCTTTTTCTTTTTTTTCTTTTTCTTTTGAAAAGAACAAGAAACTCTCACATGAGAGAAGAATAAATTCTTTTATTATTATTGTGGGACAAAAATAAAAATGTAGAATAAAAGATGAAACATGAAAAGCTCACATTCTACATTAAATCCTACCTTATTGTCGAAAATTCTACCCGAAATTTAAAGAATTTCAAGATGATATAATCAATGATGTTCTCAAATTCGAAAATTCCAAGGTTTGCAATGTGTTTTGACAAATTAAGGTAGGTCTTATTGGTGTTATGCATTTTGAACTTAGATTTTTGATTAATGAAAATTTGACATTTTGGTTGCTCTTTCAAAATCTAAGCTCATCGAAAAGAGTTCTTGAATGTTGCATTCAAGAGGCATGTATTCAACACGCTTCTCATTCTCAAAAATCAAACCCGAGGTCGCTAAAATTTGCAGCTCCTCACCAAAAATTTCCTCAAAACTCGTGTCGATTCATTCTCTACTGCTGAACTTTCTTGGATGTAATTGATTTGAAAGATTGATTATCAATATTATTTTACGGATTGAAAATATTAAGTTCAGCAATGATTCCCAAAAGACTGACTTCATGTGACCAGGTTCTGATTGATGAGAGCATTAGAAGTGGCTAAGAACGGTCTTCCTAAGATCACGGTATCGTCCTTTGGGATTGGAAACGGGTTGCGTTTCGGGACTCTGAAATCAACGGGAAAAATAAAGTCTCCAACCTTTATCAATACATCTGTTATTTCACCCATAGGGACCTTATGAATCTATCACGCTGAAGTGTGCATCTAGTTGGCTTGAGTTCCCCGACACCTAGTTGTTGGTAGATTGAATACTGAAGCAAGTTGACACCGCCCCTAAGTCTAAAAGCCTTATCGATCTGAGTATTACCAATGATACATGAGATGGTAGGACAACCCGGATCCTTATGTTTCAATGGTACGTACTTTGAGAGGACTTCACCGATATTGGCGGGAGAAAGACTTTCTTTGGAACATTTATTTGCCTCTTTTGGTACATAATTCCTTTAAAAATTTGGTATAAGAAGGAATTTGTTTAATGACATCTAAAGAGGAATGTTGACCTTAACCCGCTTGAAAGTCTCTAGAATTTTCTCCTCCCGAGAGGAGTGCTTCCTAGGCCCGAGTCTATCCTGCAAGGAGCAACCGGTTTAAATTGATCAAAATTAGACTCGGTTCGGTTCAAGTTCCGGTCATCGAAGGGTGTGATTTCAGTAGAGATATCGAAGGAGAGAGAATTTGTTCGTTCAAGGGTTTCACTTAGAGGCATTCTAACCCGATTATCGACTGCTTCACTGACCGTAGTGAATGGATTGCATTCACTTCAGCTTGGTAGGTTGAACTTGATCCCGTCCTTCGGGTTGGGCACTGCTGACTCTAAAAGTTCCTTTCTCTCTCTCACTCATGGCATTAGCTAGTTGACCAAGTTGGGTTTCTAACCTAGCTATGGCTTGAGTGTTTGAAGTGAGGATTTGTCCTGCTGATTGCATGAAGAAATTCAACGGTTTGATGTTTGAGTCAACAAGTTCGTGGTCTGTAGAGGTTTTAATCAAAGTTTCTAGACCCTTTCCGTAACATTAAGACGCTTATCATGATCAGCAATTTGAGGAGTGTGATTCTGATTGGTGATGAGGAGATTGATTTTGAAATGACAGATTTGGTTGTTGAAAATTGAGAGGAACCGATTGTTCCTAGAGAATTGTTGGGTTGAAGAGGGAGTGAAATTTTGATTTCGAGTAGTTTCCTTGGTTCCATGCAAAATTGGATGATTTCTCCAACCCGATTGTAGGTTGGAGAAAATGGATCATTTAACGGACGCCGAATGCAAATGCTTATCCGACCTAGTGGCTAACCGGATCCTAAAAGAGGACATTCCTCCAAACATGAGATGGAGACAGACAGCTATGACAACCCGGGCGTAAACTTTGTTGATTTGAGCCGAGCTCGCTCTTTGACTTCTAAAGCTTCTAACCCACGCATGATTGTAGCCATCTTTGTTTCAGAGGCTATGTTCATTTCTAAGGAAAGACCATCGGTTTTGGGTTGGGAAACCGATGAAATACGGTCATCACAATGTTCCCATCGCATGGTTTTCTGATAAACTCTCTAAAAGTCCCAAGCTTCATCGGCATTTTTCTTCATGAAATCCCCTTGACACATTGATTCTAAGGAAGTTTTGAAGAATAATCCAACCCTTCATAAATGATTTGGCATAATCGCCACTTTTCAAGACCATGGTGAGGACATTGGATAAGAAGATCTTTGAATTTGTCAAAATACTTCCAAAAAGGTTCTCCGGGACAATTTTAAAATTTTGAATGTCAAGCTTCTAAGCTTGACCGCTTTGTGGATGGGAAAGAATTTTTCGTAAAAACTTTTACAAATTCACCCCAAGTTGAGATGGAATCGTGGGCAAGCTATACCATTTTTGGCTTTGTCCTTAAGGGCAAATGGAATAAATCGGAGTTTGATCGCATCTTCGTTAAGTCCCTCATCTTGATCATGAGGCAAACTTCTTCAAATTCGAGATGAAAATGTAAGCGCCTTCGGTTTCTACTCCTAGGAATTTGGGAAGCATGTTAATAAAATGCGGTCTAAGTTCAAATTTGCTCCATTGACCTCGGGAGTTTTATGCAAGAGGGGATTGCATTTCTAGTGGGTAACAAACATCTTGAAGAACAGGTGGGTTGGATTGGCCATTTCGCTTGGTTCAAGAGATGGATCAAAACGAATTAAACGATTGGTATTATCCCTAACCCAAGTTTGCATACACCAAAATCAAATTTTTTTTTTGAAAAAGGACAAGAGAAAAAGTTAAGAAGATAATGAGAAAGAAAAATAAGGAAAAACTAACTAAAACAAATCAAGGCAATCACTTTTCAATCACCCTAACTCTAGGGTTAAGCCTAAACTTGACTTAGACCAGCTCCTAACCAAAAATTCCCTTAATGAAAAGATCAAAGTTTACTTGGGTAATTAGCCGTAAGGATAGTACTAGAGGGAGATCAAAGATTAATTAAGGACCTCTTTCCTTATGGAGCTTCACGAACCCCTAAACCTGGCTTAGACACCATTAATCCAGATAAACTTGGACCGGTTCACTTAAGGATTTCTTGTTCCTTAATGAGTTCAATCCTTAGGGGCCAACGCCTAATCAAATTTTAAGAGGCTTGGGTAAGTGTAGTGAGGAATTAGTGATTTTGGGCTAAGGAAAGGGTGATGAAATCCCTCACCTTATCTTGATTAATGGTTTTGCCCTTAAGATATTTTCAAGTGTGTGCCAAATCAAGATGCTCAAATCACTTGGTGAATTCCTACTATTATATGAAATGCAACCCTAGGAATTAAAAGCAACTAAAAAGGATGCAAAACAAAAATCTTTTATTATTATTATTTTTATTATGGTCTACAATCAAAAATGAAGTTTATTAGGGTCGACAAGGGTAAAAATCCTTTTTTTTAATTTTTATTTTTATTTTTTATCCTAATTGTCTCTAATGTATATGAACTATCTAAAATTGGAATTGAAAATACTAGATAGAGAAGTTAACCACGCAAAAGCAATGCAAAGCCTCGTTGGAGGCAATTCTTCAATCTTGAATCTTCAACTCTTGATCTTCAAGCTCCAAGTTCCTACACAAAAGAAAACACACAAAATAAGGAACCAAACTTAATCAAAATCCTACTTATGCACCGTCACCAACGCAGCCAAAACTTGATGGGAAATAAATGATTACCTCCTAGATTGCAAGTATACAACCTTGATCAAGTTATAGTATAAAAGATTATCGATCCCACGAGGAACGGGAAGTAGGAAGAGTTTTGTTCAAGTTTTGGTTCTCAAATTATGCGCATGACGATTAGGAGTTATTCAAATAAAATGAAAGTGAGAAAATGGTGAAAGTGATTCGTGAGAGATAAGAGAGAGTGGATTGTGGATTATGTGCAAAAGAGGAGAAAATAAAGTTGAGAATGTGGTTGTGGTTATATGCACATAATAATAAAACTAGGTTTGAGATTATATGCACATGGAGGGAATATGAGATTGAGAGAGAAGTAAAAATCAATGAAATCAAGAATCAAGAATAAAGGAAAATAACAAACAAATGAAAAGCAAGGATAAGAGGAAAATAAAGAATGTAAAGTATGGAGGATTAATTAAAGATATGAGGAATCTAGAGTAGATCCACTTAGCTTATCTCAATCTCACAAGAATGAGTTGGATTTGTTAGCTAGTTTCAAACAATCTCTAGGATCCCATAAATATTAGCTCCACACTTAGAAAGGGTAATTCCTAGAGGGTTCTAGCCTCAAGGTGAATTAAAGGAAAGAAAAATCTATTCTAGAAAGTAAATACAAGAATTAAATACATTGCATGAAAGTAAATTGCATGAAAGTAAATTGAATGAAATTAAATTGCATGAAAGTAAATCTAAGCTACAAAGCAATTAAATGAACAATAAAGAAAAAGAAGAAATAAAAGGAAAACCAACAACTCCTCGATCTTAATCTAATCCTCCTTTGGTCCTTGGATTAGAAGAAGAGAAAGGAAATTGAAGGTGAAAAATTTTATTTATTGTGTAATAAAAGTTATAATTTTGGAAGGTCTTCAATTAAGAGTGACCCTCCTCTCCAAATGGAGTTTTACAAAATATTTCACACTCAAAACCCTCAAGATTCACCCCTATTTATAGCCCAACGGAGTTGATGTGAACCATTGGTCAAACTTGGCCAAAAGGAAGAGAAATCCACCATTAACTGAATTGCTAGAACCGACGGTTGGTCGATCGGTTAGCCAACCAGCCAACCGGTTGGTCAACCGATTGGTTTCCAACCGAATTTATCTTTTCTTGATTTTTCTTCACGAATTTCTCTTGGATCACTTTAGTATTTTGGGCCTTTGTTTGTCTTCAGATTTGGGATTCAAAAAATGGTAGAAATTCAGAGAGTTTGAGTCATTTGGGCTTTTATTCATTATTTCTTTATTAGCCTGCAAAATAAGATAAAAATAATTATTAGTAATATCGTTATTCATATAACATAGGTAATAAGGGTATAAAAATGTAATTAAAATGTGATAATCAGTTACATTGAGCCATACCTACCGTGTCGGTTCGCTCGCCAGTTTGGATACGATCAACTATATATTGGGAATCCGAACCCCGGGTTGGTACGTTCAGGGAGCATATTGGATGGAGCTCGTGCTTGGTATCACTTCGTTGCTGGAGCTACTGGGACTTAGTTTTTACTCCCTCAGCACACGCCTAATGGACATATAATGCTGGGGTTTTGCAAGTGGTACAGTAGGGTTATCATTCCCAACCCCAGATTCCATATCAATAAGTCTAGTTTGTTCTGGATTTCTCAGCGATATCAGGAATCTTCCCAGAGGGGTGGCAGAACTAGGGTTCTAGGAATCTGTGACTATCTAGCAGAAGGAGGAATGCTAGATGATTGATGGGCAAAAACGAGTGTTTACCTTTTATAGTCGCAAGTGCACAACCATTGTCAAGTTATAGTATTTAAGATTGTCGATCCTACGAGGAACGGGAAATAGGAAGTGTTTGATTCAAGTTCGGTTCTCAAATTATGCGGACAATTAGGGTTTTATTCAAGATAATATGAAAATATGATGAAGTGATGAGAGAGTGGATTTGGATTGTGTGTGAAAGGAATCACAATTAAAAAGACTAGATTTCAATAAGAGAGATGAAGGAATCTAGAATTGAATCCACTAGCTAACTCAATTTATAATCTACTAAAAATTCTCTTTTACCACATCTCATATTAGATTTATTAAGCATAAGATATCAAACCACTTAAGGAAAGCATAACTTATCAAATTATCACCTAATTGAAATTCAAACTCATGAAGAGAGTAATAACAAGATAATAATCCTAGAATTCATAAGCATAGCCTATCAAACCACTTAAGGAAAGCATAAACTATCAAATTCTTCTTCTATCGATTAGTTCTCTAGTTGATTAACCTAAACATGATCTTTTAAGCATAAGAGAGATGATTCATAAACACAAAAGAGATTAGACTAGTTTCATGCAACCTAGATCCCCACAAGAGTTTAGTTCAACATCTTGGGAAACTCAAACAAATAGAAAAAGAAAGAAAAGAAAAGAAAAGAAAAATTCTAAACTAATCTAACTACAAAGCAATTAAATCTAAACTACAAAAGCGATTAAATCTAAACTACAAAGCAAATAAATAACAAGAAAGAAAAAGAAATAATAAAGAGAAATAAAGAGAAACCTGCAACTCATCATCATCAACTCATCCTCCTTTTGGTCCTTGAACAAGAAGAAGAATATGGGATTGAAAGGGCGAAAATATTTATTTATTGAGGAAAAATTATTACAATGAAAGGTACTCTAAAACAAGAGCAACCCTTTCTCTCCAAAAGGAGTTTTACAAAATATTTCACACCTCTAAACCCTCAGATACTACCCCTATTTATACCCCAACGGAGTTGATGTGAACCATTGGATCAAACTTGGCCAAAAAGGAAGAGAAATCTTTCCTTAATTCGGAATCTGCTGCGCACCAATCGGTTGGCGGATCGGTTAGCCAACCGGTTGGCCAACCGGTTGGTCAACCGATTGGTTCCCAACGGATTTTGTCTTTTCTTGATATTTTTGCACTAATTCTTCTTGGATTCCCTTGGTATCTTGGGCCTTCGCTTGTCTTCGATTTGGGCTTCAAAATTGGTAGAAATTCGAGAATTTGAGTCATTTGAGCTTTTATTCATTAATACTCCATTATTCGCAAAATAAGATAAAACATATTATTAGTAACATATTTATTGATATAAAATAGATAATGAGGTTATTAAAATGTCATTAAAATGTGATTATCAATGATGAGCTGAATGTTCCAGTTAAACCAGTTGCTCCTCAGGTATAGGTTAACGAACCACCGGCACCTCCAAGGAAAGTTGGGATCAGCATTCGAGAACCAACTGAGCCCGTAGCTCATCAAGAGGTGCCTAGCGGAGGGCGAGGGAAAGACAAGAGGCCGTTATACGCTTCTCCTTCTTCGCCGTCTCTGAAAAAGTAGCATTTGGTGACTTCTGATCCTGCGACTGGGTCGGAGGCTTCTCCTACATTTAGGGGAAAGCCTCCAACAGTCCCTATTCAACAACCTTTAGCTGGTTCTTCAGGTAATTTCTTTTGTGCGTCGGTCTTGTTTGAAGTGCTTTCCATTGATTTATTCTCTATTTGCAGAGAGAGAAGCTATTCCTCTGGATGACGAAGATTAAGTGGGCTCAGAGCATGATGATACCAACGCCTACTTAACTGAGCCTAACGATAGAGCTGATATTGGTGGTTATGCGCCAGGTAATCTCTTTGGCTTCTTCTTGTTGGCTTTGTTTTAGTAGCTGACGTCTTGCTCATGTACCAGATGACAAATTAGACTTCAGGGTTATGAGCGAAGCGATGTTAGTGTCCTTCCTGGTAGGCGGTTACTTTGAATCCGCGATCGACTTTGAAGGTGCTTCGTGCCCACTGCACTGCCACCGAGACGCTTGAGACTCGATCCGTTCGACTTCATCAAAGACGGTGGAGGCTGATTATTCATGGGTCTTCCGAAGATGATGATGATCATCCAGCCTCTCCTATGCTTGCAGAAGTTAGGGAGGAGGTACCTTCAAGCTTCGAGTTCCGTTTAGGTGAGGGCTCAAGTGCACTTGTAGTTGATCTTGATGAATTGGGGGTTTCTTCTACAAAGGTTGAAGCTGTACCCATGGACATATCGATGACTACAGCCATGGTTGCGGTAACGGCTGCCTTGTCTGTTCGCGGGAAAAGTTGGTTTCTCGATCTTCATTGTCGTTGAACTCATTACACCTTTATGGAATTACAAATGAATTCAAAATTAAAAAGGTCATCTTTTTATAAGACTTACAATGAAAATCAAAACAAAGATTATAACTTTTCACCTAAATAAACGCGGGATCCGTTTATCGACTCCTCACTTGCGTGGGATCTTTACATGTGCCGGGGACTTTATTGCGTCCGTGGACCGCCGTGTGATTGTGATCCAAAGTTAGATCTAACACAATCGAGGGGATTATCTCACGAAGGAAATAATCGCCTAAGTAAGTGAAATCGACCAAGCGAGATCACTACTCTTCTCGAGATCAAAATGAAGTTTAATCTCGAGGAAACCGTGTAGATCTGATCTAAGACCTCTCGAACTTTCTTGGAGGATTATTTCACGAAGGAAATAATCGCCAATGGTTTTGCTAAGATCTCAGATCTAGTTGTCAAAGTTGATCGTCTCCCCAAAAGTTAGATCTTGATCCGGCAGAGCTTCGACTTTTTCTCCAAAATTCCGGATCTCAAAAATGAACCCCCACCTCCTCTATTTATAGCCTCGAAAAGTGGATGACGGGTCAAGTGGGTAAAAAGCCCACCTAGCCACCTAGGAGGTGGCTCGGCCACCTCTTGGGTGGCTCGGCCATTGAGGTGGCTCGGCCACCTCTTAAGGCGGCTCGGCTTTCGGTCTTTTTTACTGTTATTTTTTCAGTGCTTTTCATGTCCGATTCTGTTGATCTGAGTCTAATTTGGTTCTGGGTTATTGGTTTTGCTGATTCGAAGCTTCGGAATCAGGTTTATCCCACCGCTTGGATGCGATTTGTGGCTTCGTTGACTTGTACGCTTTGCCGATTCACTTCATGCATTTCGTTGACTCACTTCGCTGACTTGGACGTTTCGTCGACTCGCTTTATGCGTTTCGTCGACTCGCTTCATGCGTTGGCCTCGCTTTGTGTTGTCAACGGTCGTCGTTATGTCGTCGAATGGCTCGTCGATCATTCTCTCATCGTCACGAGCTACGTTCGGGGACTTATAGGCAATTTTCAACGCGTACAGATACCCCCTCCAAAGTGCTTCGGTCTCGCTCTTTTATAGAAGAAGCCGAAATACTTTGGATATGATAGGCCCAAACCTTCAGTCGGTATAACTGGACCTAAAAATGGCTTCGAATCTTGACTTCTCCAATTCTTTTGGACTATTCAATACTTTGTAGGATGACTGAAAGTATCGCCGTGCTGTATTTATTGTCTGACCGCTGTCGAAATCTTGACCCGAAGCTGATGAATGAATTTTTTTGCTTTAGCTCGTGTTGGTGAGTTGTCGTCGAATTGACCATCCAATTTCATGAGATTTAACCTTTAATCAGTGAATTCTCCATTGCGATGCTTGTCGTAGAACTGATCACGGCGAGAGAAATTTTCTTGAGATTTATCCTTTAATCGGTGAATTCTCTATTGCGATGTGTTGACCGGCGTCGGAAATTGTTTCTTGAAATTCAACCTTCAATCGGCGATTTTCCGTTGCGATGCTCGTCGTAGAACTGACCACAGTGGGAGGAAATTAGGGTTTGTCGAGTTATCCTTAAGAATATTTTTATGGAAATATTCTCCAAAAACTTCTCAATAAAATAGGAAACAGTTTAGACTCATATACCTTTTTGGAGTCTACACAGTTTAAGCTCTTAAGGCGTTGGAGCTGGGAGAACCAGTTTATACTCGTATACTCCTGAGAGTGTCGGGGGTTCGTTTATCCTCATATACCTGTTTGAGGTTGTCGAATTATTCTTAAGAATAAAAAATATTCTCCAGGAACTTGTCAATAAAATAGGAAATAGTTTAGACTCGTATACCTTTTTGGAGTAAATATGAGGCCCGCATAATTCAAACCGGATGAGAAT
Source organism: Asparagus setaceus (assembly GCA_012295165.1). Classification (NCBI taxonomy): domain Eukaryota; kingdom Viridiplantae; phylum Streptophyta; class Magnoliopsida; order Asparagales; family Asparagaceae; genus Asparagus; species Asparagus setaceus. The sequence goes on from CM022710.1 coordinate 24,987,154, forward strand.
TGACCCTTAATAGGTGATAATCCTATCGAATAAATATCTGGGGCCCCACTTTCCTTTTTTCTTTCTTCTCCCTTTTTTTCTTACCCTCTCCTCCTTTGATTGGGTTTGGCTGGTGACGACTTCGTCAGCGCAGGAGGCAATGCTTAACGATCACGTAGTCCCTTCGATTATTTAATCCCTTAAACTCAGAGCTCACATTTCTCCATTTCCGTGCAGGAGAATATGGAGAAGGCGAGACCAGCTTCGATTTTTCTTATCACGATTTCGCCTCTTCCGAAGAACCCAATTTCACGCAACAGGTGTACGAGTCTATAGAAGAAGAGCATGCAGTAGCTCCTAAAATTAGTGAGACTACCAATGTAGGACCTGATTCGGCAAATCTAGGTACATCTATCATTAGTAATACCCCATTTAGATGGCGAGTACGGGAGTTGAACGACTCGGAATTCGTGCCTTCCCTAATCGTCTCTATGCTCCTTGCTCTTTTAAAGAAATTGCAAGAAGCAAACGTGGACCCTGGGATCAGAGAGACTAACTCCACTGTAGGAGGTAAGCCATTTTCGCTGATCGTAGGTTCTTGATTTTACTTCTTTCACTTATATTCTTTTGTGTTAGATTTTTCGATAGAGGATTTTGATGAAGATGGCCTGCCCGCGGACACCCCCATGGTCGATTTGTCACCTGAGCCAAAAATTCCCGAAAACATTGAGGTTTGTTCCTCAAAAGGTATGGGCTCCCTCTCTCGTTATTTGTAGGACTAGTCATTTTTGACTAGTACAGCTACAATTCTAAGAACTGATGAATTCATTTCGTCGGCAGTGCACTCCATCGAGACTCATTTTCCGCCTCATTCTCGATGTTCTCCCGACGATATCGCGGAGACCAATCAGAGCAGCTTGGTGTGTCAACGGCGATTCCTTTTTCGACGAACCCGATAGTCCATGAAGCCATGCCGATGGAGTCAGGTACGGGTTATTCAGCAAAGGGCGTCTATGCCGGCTTTTGAGTCCAGATTTTGAAACATTCATCTCTTCCTTTTCTCAGGGCTCACCTCTCATCTCCATGATCTAGCGAGGACGCTGATGTCAGACGATGACCCAGATCGGATTATCATCTGTATGGAGGTCCAGTCGTTCTTTTCTTTCATGAGTGTGATGATCGACAAGCTTCGCCATAGTGGACTTTCTCTCCGTCGGTTCAGGCTAGCCCTTGACTCTAGAACAGCTTTGATAAGGGATGCCGGTTACCCCGAGCTAGCTAAGGCCATTACTGACGATCTTGATCGCCTGGAATTCAAGCTTCAAAAGTTTCAAGAGTTGCAGGCAGCAGGTGCTTCTTCATATATAGTTGATTGGGTGGAGTCTCATCTGGAAGCATGGCACGATGCTCGAGTTTTTACTGGACTCGAGGATCAGATGCAGCATGGCCGGGTAGATTAGGTTAAGACCGCCCTTACCGAGAAATCAACATCCCTGAGCCACATTAACTCTTGCATTGCATTAAGTGAGGCCAAGATAGCGCAGCTTAGACAGGAACTTCAGATAGAAGAGGAGAACTTGAGTGTCTTGGAGCTGACACGGGTCACCGAAGAGGAAGCTCGCATCTCCATTTCTAAGAAATTTAAGCTCTCGGAGCAAAAACTAGCTGAAGTCGAGGAAGAAGCTGCAAAGACACTGAGTGCCAACGAGGAGTCTTTCAGGGCTGAGTTGCAGGAAGAGCTCCAACAGACTTGCAACGATGAGTTGTCTAAGTTAGAACAACAAATCTTTTACCATAAACTTGATGTTTGAATAACTGCAATTTCTTCATTGAAAGACTCGACTCTGGAATAAATTTCTATCCTTCTTCTTAATTGTTGTTTATTATGATTTCTTATTTCGTTTGAAATAATCAACCATAATACTTATAGGATTTTTGGCAAACCCCCAGCCCTCAACAGATTTGATGAGCCTTTACCGATTACCGTTTGAATTGTGCTAGCATGCGGATTACCTAAACCCGTTCCGCACGTGACGTTGTGCTAAAAGAATGAAACTCTTTCAGACTTGGTGCTATGATGTTGAATACATAGGCTTTGTCTTCTTTTACGGGCAAGAGATTAACCGGCAACGCGTGTTAAGCGTTGACTTTAGGGTTATTGGCCAACCCCAGCCATCAACGGATTTGACGAGCTTTTACCGATTACCGTTTGATTCGGGCTAGCATGCGGATTAAACCCACTCCGCACGTGACGTTGTGCTAAAAGAATGAAACTCTTTTAGAGTTGGTGCTATGATGTTGAATACATAGGCTTTGTCTTCTTTTACGGGCAAGAGACTAACCGACAACGCGTGTTAGGCGTTGACTTTAGGGTTATTGGCCAACCCCAGCCATCAACGGATTTGACGAGCTTTTACCGATTACCGTTTGAATCGAGATAGCATGCGGATTATCTAAACCCGTTTCGCACCTCTTTTAGACTTGGTGCTATGATGTTGAATACATAGGCTTCGTCTTTTTCATGGGAATAGACTACCCGGCTGCACGTATTAGATGCAGGCTTATCCCTACTTAGGCTTCGGGATAAAATTCTCCAGACTTGGCTTCTGGTGTCTTTTTTAATCGGTTAAAAGACTAAACCAAAGAATGCCTCGTAGGCATAGACTTATTCCTACTTAGGCTTGGGATAAAATTCTCGGACTTAAATTCTGGTGTCTTCTTCAATCGGTTAAAAGACTAAACCAGCAATGCCTGTTAGGCATAGACTTATTCCTACTTAGGCTTCGGGATAAAATTCTCCAGACTTAAATTCTGGTATTTTTTTCAATCGGATAAAAGACTAAACCAGCAATAGAATCGATGTGGGAAAGGAAGAATTTTATATTCTGTTTCCCGACGGTGGAGAGGAAGGATTTTATATCCTGTCTCCAGGGCTTCCTTTTAGGGTAAAGATAAACCCGAAACAAGAGAGGAAGGATTTTATATTCTATCTCTTATTCCTGGAGAGGAAGAATTTTATATTCTATCTCCAGTGCAAAGAAAACTAAAAGTGAGATCTCCACTTCAAGAATCTTAGGAGGTGAAACTAAGAGTGGGGTCTCCACTCCGAGAATCGAAAAGATTCAGATAACTTTCACTTTTATAGGATTTATTACCTAATCTGAAAATAATTTTCTCGTTTATCGAGATAAAATTCTAATTTCAGCCTTAACCTTAGAAAGGCGTGACCGAAGAGGAAAGGATGGAGCCCTTCTGTTTATCAGAAGGGGATCTTAACATTAAAAGTGGACCTCTTGTTCACGGAAGGAATTAAGAGGGGATTTTGCTGGTGGATTGGACCAGAATATTTTTTAGTGGACTCACCGTCAATGAATTTGATCAGTGAGGAAATTTATGGTGGAGGACAGATTTAGTGTTATTCTCAAGGATAATGGGTGAAATATTTCACGAGGAACTTCCCATCAAAATGGGTTATCTCGAATATACTAAGGATAGTACTTTTTCAGAAACTTCCCATTTACGGCATTAATTACCTATCGCCATTTAGACGATATGGATCGTTTGAATAGGGTGTGTCTATCACAAACAGTCCTTCCCATTTGGGTTCAAACTTGCCCTTTTTCTTTAGAGGGCTTTGGGGTAATGACCCCTACATCGATCAAGGCTTGGATCTTATCTTTGAGATGGTAACACGACTTTGTTGGATGGTGAACCACTCTGTAGAATGCGTAGTACCTCGGATCTGTGACCTTATTTGTCTCCTCCTGATTCACGGTTAAAGGCAGCTGGATCTTATTATTCTCCAGGAGGTATTTGAAAATACCGGGAACCTCGTCTTCCTTAAAAGAATAGACTTTGGGGAACCTTGGTTCTGATGACTTCTATTTTTGAGGTCGTTGCTACCATTAGGGCTGCGGGTGGAACATTTGGTTTGCATCCACTGCTTTGCCTTGTGGGATGAAATTCTGTTTGTGAGCATTTGCCATTTGCTGGCCTCTTTCTGCCTTTTTCCTTTTAAGGAATCGCTCGGCTTGCTCCCGGCGCACCTTCAAGTCTTTCCATGTCTTGGATGGCGCCGTTCCCATCGCTTCTAGTACGTCCAATGAGAGATTATTGTGGCAGGTCTGGAGAATAAACTCCTCAGTTATTGGGTCCCGACAGTTCATTGCCTTATTTCGGAACCGCTTGACGAAGTTATCCACCGTCTCTCCGTCTTTTTTCTTTTCATCCAACAATGTTCCGATGGATATCTCGGAATCGTCATCGAAGAAATTAGCGAGGAACATGGTCTCCATGTCATCCCAGCTATTAACGCTCCCTGGCTTGAGATGGAGGTACCAATCGAAGGTAGCTCCTCGAAGAGTGCCAACGAATGACCGAACCATCAAGGGCTCGTTACCGAAAATAACCCCCAGGTGGGACCTGAAGTAGATCAAATGCTGAGTGGGTGAACCCTTCCCGTCGAACAGTGTAAAGTTTATTAAATTAAACTTCGCTAGATACGGGATCGATTCCCACTCCCTTGGGTACGGACAGGGTATACCTGTCTTCTTTACCTCCTGGGCAGAGATCAGAGTGTTGATCTTACTCTCGAGGTCCTTTATCTTCTCATTCTCACCTACGTCTCCATTCGGGTGATTTTTAGGAGGGACGACGGTGTTACCACTGTCATTCTCGAGGTTACCTCCTGCATTTTGTTTATCACGGGATTATCGGCGTTACGATCTTTATCCCTATCAGTGTCGCTGTCTACTTGGTTGACGTTATTGCGACGACTTGATTCACCCTGGCGATTCGTTAGAGCTTGGATTTGCTGGTCATACATCTCTCTCATTTGCTGCATAGCCATCTCCATCTCGAACTTGAAATTATCCTTTTGCTTGGCCATAGCCTCTTCAAGCATCTTGGCCACTTATTCTGCACTGATCATGAATGCCTCACGGGGTTGTCCTGTGCTGGAAACTGTATCATCGGAAGCAATTACAGAGCCAGCATCCGACACTTCGACATCTGAGCGTAATCCCCTCTGCACTCTGCTATAGTTAGGCTGTCAGATAGTCCCGAACCGTAACTGAGTCATTCGTTGAGATACCCCGGGAATGGCACATGACGACGCCCCTTTGCTGGTCATGTTGATGGTGACTCTTGGCAATTCATCGCCTTGAGGCACCGATCTTCTTCCGTGGAAGCACCTCGACCTGGGTTTTGGAACTTCGGTGCCAAGCCTATCAAAGACCGACACCTTCTCCGGAGCCGTTTTGGTGCAGCTACACTCTGACAATATAGCCCTGATCAATCTGGAACATTGGCAATGTGTACTGGATTCTGGGACACTTCTCTTTCGAGATCCACTCGTACCCCGAGCACGATAGTACAACTCATCGGCATGAATGCCGGAGCAACCCATTGTGTGTTGGCATGACTTCTCAGGTATAACGTCATCGTCATTAGACAAAAACGTCTTCATTTGAGGATGAACTACCTTATTAGGGCTTTCAAAAGTCACTCGCCGTGATGTACGCCTTCGCGAGTGTGAATTTTTAACGAGCTCTTGAACTTCAATTCGCAGCCCGGTGTGAACAACTACAGGAGTCTTACTGTCAGGGTTGAGGTGGGTATGACCCCCTGCACTGGGAGTGATTCGGGACTTCCTTAATGGGCCCCAGACATTCCTTGATTGAGATTTTGCCTCGATCATCGTGTAATGGACCGAGGCGCTCTAACACCTTCTTCTTGCTTCGGGGCAATCTAGCGGGATCGACCGAAGCGGGAATTGAAGTGGACGGCGATTTGGATGTGATCGCCGGAGGTGGAATCAGTGATGAGGCGGACTTCCCTTGACGGAGATCATCCTGGGGTGGCCAAGCTTTTGTAGAATCAGTTTGGGTTGGCTGATCCTTAATTGATACTTTGGCCTTGGGCCTGAACCGTTGTTCCGGGTTTTGACCTCCACGCTTGGCGCGTCCTTGGTGGCTTTTGGGCCACTTCTTCCCTCTTCAGTGCTTGGGCTTCTTGTACCAAAGTCCGTGCGTACGCCAGCAATGCACGGCACTTCCGGATGCGCTCATCGAGTGTTGAACGGCTGCGTTTGACTCAGACCCATTCATTTGCTGATGACTTGGAGGAGCCGCTAGCCACCTGTTTTTGAGGCCTTTCACCTCTTCTGGATTTGAGATCTGCCTGGTAGCGGATCCCATCCACCGACTCAATGGCCTTGGCAAATTGGCGTGCCAAGCTTTGGCGTCATCGCTGGCGGGCTCTTTTCAAAAGAATCGGAGCGCCGTCGGTGGTCATCTCCGGCACAGAGGAGTTCAAATCTTCATATCCGGCCATCTTAGATGCCGGAGGGATGCTGCTTGTTGCGACTTCGGCAGCGGCGGGATCAGAATCCTCGCCTTAGGATTTGAGATCCGATGACTAACGGATTCTCCTTGCAGCGGAGATCTTCCTGGACTTGCGGGGGGAGGATGATCTGGATGAGGATAAAAGATACTCCTCGAACTTCTATTGGTCAAACTCGTATTTGACCTCTTCCTCGACCGGGATCATGATCCACGATTGCGACACTACAATCTCAGATCTGAGATCGTTGGCTCCCATTGTGGTCGCCAGCTTGTTCGCGGGAAAAGTTAGTTTCTCGATCTTTATTGTCGTTGAACTCATTACACCTTTATGGAATTACAAATAAATTCAAAATTAAAAAGGTCATCTTTTTATAAGACTTACAATGAAAATCAAAACAAAGATTATAACTTTTCACCTAAACAAACGCGGGATCCGTTTATCGGCTCCTCGCTTGCGTGGGATCTTTGCCTGTGTCGGGGACTTTGTTGTGTCTGTGGACCGCCGCGTGATTATGATTCGAAGTTAGATCTAACACGATCGAGGGGATTATCTCATAAAGAAAATAATCGCCTAACTAAGTGAAATCGACCAAGCAAGATCACTACTCTTCTTGAGATCAAAACAAAGTTTAATCTCGAGGAAACCGTGTAGATCTGATCTAAGACCTCTCGAACTTTCTTGGAGGATTATTTCACGAAGGAAATAATCGCCAATGGTTTCGCTTAAGATCTCGATCTAGTTGTCGGTTGATCGCCTCCCCAAAGTTAGATCTCGATCCGGCTGAGCTTTGGCTTTTTCTCCAAAATTTCGGATCTCAAAAATGAACCCCCACCTCCTCTATTTATAGCCTCAGAAAGCAGATGACGGGTCAAGCGGGTAAAAAGCCCACCAAGCCACCTAGGAGGTGGCTCGGCCACCTAGGAGGTGGCTCGGCCACCTCTTAAGGTCGGCTTTCGGTCTTTTTCACTGTAGTTTTTCTGGTGCTTTCGGTGTCCGATTCCGTTGATCCTAGTCTGATTTGGTTCGGGGTTATTGGTTTTGCTAATTTGAAGCTTCGGAATTAGGTTTATCCCATCGCTTGGATGTGATTTGTCGCTTCGTCAACTTGTACACTTTGCTGATTCGATTCATGCGTTTCGTTGACTCACTTCGCTAACTTGGACCTTTCGTCGACTCGCATTATGCGTTTTGTCGACTCGCTTCATGTGTTGGCGTCGCTTTGTGTTGTCAACGGTCCGTCGTTATGTCGTCGGATGGCTCGTCGATCGTTCTCTCATCGTCACGAGCTACGTTCGGGGACTTATAGGCAATTTTTAATGCCTACATTGTTTACTGCGGAAATGACATCTACCGTGCCTCCCACTATATCGAAGATCTTGGTCACACTCGCTCCATATTTGATTTCTGGCAACGAACCGGTGCAAACCTTGCCGTTTACTTCTTTTACTACTACTGATGCCATAGTGGTTTCTGCTGGAGCAGGTGCTTCTGGTCATGCAGAAATTCCTCGATCTCCTGACCTTGAAGACTTGGTTGAGATGGAGATAAAGATCCTGACGGAGAGTTTGATGAGCTTGTTCAACCAAAATGTTACACTTGCTTTGAAGTCTCAGAGAGAGTTATCGGCCCGTGCTCTCAAGTTGCTAAGGGACCAACTGGATGTCTTGGTATCGATTGCTGGGCCTGTTCGTACCGAATCTTTCAGATCAACGATTGATAAGGCTGAATCGTGTTGTCGGGAGCTACAAACTCTTCGACTGGCTGATCTTGAGGGCATTTGCCGAGCTTGAGTTCCATTGTCTGATGGAGACTCATCGTAAGGCTAGTGAATTAGCTTGGGCAGAAATGGAGCAAATCGGTATGAAGGTTCAAAGTTTGAATGACAGAATTGCCTCCGCTGAAGGTTATCAGATGGAACTCCAAAACGCTATTCAAGAACAAGATGCAGTAATTGATGAGGCCAAGGCAACCATTGCCGTGGCCCAAGCGCGCTTGGAAGAGGCTCAACTTCGAAGGGCGAAAATTATATCTGACCAAGCTGACTTCACAAAGGAGTTGCATTCTCAAGTTGCCAAGCTCCAGGCTAAGATGAAGAAGCTTTCTGCTATCAGGTTGCAGGCCGCTCCCTTTGATCCTTGGGTCTTGCAGGAAAGGGCTCAAAAGGGTGCTCGTGAAGTTCGGGATTCCCAGGTCGCCGAGTGTATTGCGAAAATACACGCCTTTTATCCGCTTTCCATGTAGAACCCTTTTGTAACCATTTTAGCTCCTTTTAATGAATAAAAGAACTTTTATCTCCTTAAAGATGAGGACATGATAGAGGTGTAGTGTTAACGTATCGTAGTGACATCTTTGCTGGGGAGAAAGATGTTGGGTATCAAACTGACAGAGGTGTAGTGTTAACCTAATAGTTTGATCCGATTGACACTGTTCAGAGGTGTAATGTTAACATAACAGTGTAGAGATATTTGATAGAGGTGTAATGTTGACATGCCAAATAGAATAACCGACAGAGGTGTAATGTTAATCGATCGGTTAAGAAGGTGTCCAAAGGGCGACTACCGTTTAGAAGTGTAATGTTAACTTAACGGTAGGAAATCGATGGAAGTGTAATGTTAACTAATCGACTTCGGAATGAGCGAATTGACAGAGGTGTAATGTTAACCAGTCAATTTTGCTAAAATAGGTCGACAGAGGTGTAATGTTAACGGTAGGAAATCGATGGAAGTGTAATGTTAACTTAACGGTAGGAAATCGATGGAAGTGTAATGTTAACGGTCGGATCATTTGAGATGAGAAATCGTTCAGAGGTGTATTGTTAACATGACGATTTGGTTAAATAGGTACTGTTCAGAGGTGTATTGTTAACATGACAGTAGGGAATTGTTTTGTCACTATTCAGAGGTGTATTGTTAACATGACAGTGATGATGTATTTGGGGTCAAGCAGAGGTGTGTTGTTAACTTGATGACTCTTTGGAGATTTTGATTGGATTTTGGATCAGGAAGATCAATATTTCTGGTTCAGAGGTGAAACCTTAAACATGACCAGAATTTCTGTGGGGATATAAGATTGGCCAGGATCAAGGGTAGTATTTCTTAAAAACTTCCCATTGATCGGTGCCATGAGCCTATTGCCATTTTGGTCAATTAGGCGGTATGCTCCATTTGAGTAGACTGTCTCTACCACAAATGGTCCTTCCCATTTGGGTTGAAATTTACTTTTAGTCTTGTGTGTCATGACCATGGGTCGACGGACGACTAAGGCCAGGTCACCCTCTTTGAAGGATCGTTCTCTGACTCTCCTGTTGAAGGCTCTCGAAATCCGTGACTGGTAGATCTCAATTCTTTGCTGAGCTTGAAGTCTCAGCTCATCTAGCGCTTCTAATTCTTGGAGGTGCTTTTGATGATGTTCTTCAATTGTCATCTTCTTGGCAATGGCGATCCTCAATGATGGTACCTAAACTTCTAGGGGGATCACGGCTTTGCATCCGTAGATCAAGAAAAATGGCGTTGAGCCGGTGGGAGTGTGGACTATTATTCGATAAGCCCATAGACACTCTCTAAGTTTCTCATCCCAATCTCGTTTGTTGGAGGCGATGAACTTCTTCAGAAGTTTGATAATAGTTTTGTTGAAAGCTTCAGCTAGACCATTAGCAGCTGGGTTGTATGGCGTAGAAGCCACATCTTGGATTCCTTATTGTAGAATTTGAAGAACGATCGGCTGATGAATTGTGGACCGTTATCGTGAATGATTTATCTAGGAATGCCGAATCGATAAATCACGTGATATATCAAGAATCTGATTACTTGAGATGTCTTGACTTCTCTGAGGGGAACAGCTTTGGCCCATTTGGAGAAGTAATCTGCGATAGCAAGGATAAATCGATGACCTTTGGCAGACGGTGGGCTAATCAACCCAATGATGTCCATGCCCCAAGCTTCAAACGGCCATGAGGCGGCGATCGGATGCAATTCTTCGGAGGTTGATGTAGGAAATCAGTGTGGATTTGACACGTGTGACATCGTTTAGCATATGCTACCGCATCTGCTATCATTGTCGGCCAGTAATAACCTAGGCGACGAAGTCAGTCCTGAAGTTTAGGACACGCGTGAAATCGTTCAGCATATGCTACTGTATCCACATGTACCGTCATGGGCTTCCTTTAATGCTTTTTGAGCTTCATTCGGTGATAAGCATCGGAGCAAAATGCCATCGAAAGATCGCCGGTCTGAAGTCGTATGGCGAATCGGCGGGGCTCTTCTTTGGATGGAGGCGCGCCCGGTTATGCGGTAAAATCTCATGTAAGACGTAGTCGATGATTGGGAACCGCCAATCATTACCTTCAAAGTGAGTTGGCATAACATGAACTTCGTTGGCTTCAAGAATATGCCGGGGAGCATAAGTGATGGCTAGCCACTGTGATGCGTCTAGTGGACTTTGGTGCCAAGGCAAGTGTGGCGGCAAGGGATGCTAGAGCGTCTGCATGGGTATTTTCGAGGTGAGCTACGTAACTGATATAGAAGCCTTCGAATGAGTGGGCAAGCTTTAAAGCTGCTTTATAATAAGGCACGAGGTCTTCGTGACGGACCTCATATTCTCCTTTGATTTGGTTCACGATCAGATTGGAGTCACCGTGAGCTTCTAGGTATTTTATACCCATGTCCTGAGCGAGTTGTAGGCCGATTATGAGAGTATTATACTTGGCTACATTGTTGAAACATGGCTCAGTCAGTGAGTAAGCCCAAGGAATTACGTGTCCACGGGGTTGATTAGTACTACCCCCACTCCTACGACGATCGCACCTTTGTGGTTTCTCCTTGACGCGCCATCAAAGTATAACTGCCATATTTGATGATTTGAGATAGTGTTTGATTCAATGACTTCATCTGGGATGTCTTCATAAAGTTTAGAAGACTCTGGGATAGGATGCTCTGCTAGAAAGTTAGCAATCGCTTGGCCCTTGACTGCTTTCTGGGGTATGAACGTCATGTCGTACTGTGAAAGCAGTATTGCCCATTTAGCTAGCCTGGAATTTAGTGATCGGGCTTAGTCATGAGAATCCTTAACGGATTGACTCTTGAAATGACATGGATGCTTTGGCGGTGAGGTAGTGCCGTATTTTTTGTATTGCGAAAACCAATGCTAAACATTCCTTCTCGATTGGGTTGTAACGGTGTTCGGCGCCCATCATAGTCCGGCTAAGGTAGTAAATGGCTTGTTCGTGGCCATTGTAATTCTTTTGAGTAAGAAGTGCTCTAAGGAAATGGTCCATTGCTCTTACATAGATCAGGAACGGTTTACCTGATACTGGTGAAGCTAGGACCGGTGGCTTTATGAGATATTGCTTGATCTCGTTAAAAGCTTCTTGACAGGTGTCATCCCAAATGAATGAAACGCCTTTCTTCATGAGTCTTTAAAACGGTTGATATTTCCCAAACAAGTTGGCGATAAACCTTCGGATGTAGGCTAGTCGTCCTTGTAGGCCTCTGAGTTCTTTGAGATTTCTCAAAGGCAGCATCTCTTGGATGGCTTTTACTTTTTCGGGGTCGACATGTATTCCCTTGGATGTGATGATAAACCCTAGGAATTTGCTAGATGATACCCCCAGAAAGGATTTGGTTGGATTCATTTTGAGCTGATGTTTCCACATGATTTCGAACACTGTCCTCCAATCATTGACGTGATCATGCTTGTAATGACTTTTGATCGCAAGGTCATCAACGTAGCATTCGATCGTCTTGCGCAGATGCTCACGGAAGATCATGTTCATTGCGCGTTGATAAGTAGCATCGGCGTTCTTCAAATCGAAGGGCATCACCGTGTAGCAAAATACTCCTAAGGGTGTTCTGAAGACCGTGTGCTTTTGATCAACCGGATGCATCTTGATTTGATTGTATCCGGATAATCCATCCATAAAATACATCCTCTCAAATCTACACGTATTGTCGACCATGACGTCCGTGATGGGGAGAGGAAATTCATCCTTTGGACAGGCAAGGTTGAGGTCTCGGAAGTCGATATAGATTCGGATCTTTCCAGTCTTCTTCATCACCACTACGATGTTGGCTAACCAATCGGGGTGTTGTTCTTCACGGATGAATCCGCACTCAATGAGTTTATGGATTTCTTTTTGATTTGCTCCATCAACTCAGGACGGAAGCGTCGTTGCTGTTGCTTGACTAGTTTGATATTGGGGTTAATGTTAAGGCGATGCACAACCACGTTGGGGTCTAATCCCGGCATATCTTCATATCTCCAGGCAAAGACATCAATGTATTCCTAAAAGAGAACTATGAGTTCTTCCCTTTCGACGGGTGATAAGCTTTCACTGATGAAGATAGGCTTGGGGTTAGTTTCACTGCCGATGTTGATTTGAACCACTTTATCTTCGGTGGGCGGTTCTCTAGCTTTGAAACGTGATTCCCATTGTCTTTCAAGATGTTTTGTCCAAGGATCATCTTCAGGATCTTCAAACACTTCGGACTCATCAAGATCGCTAGTTAGATCATAAGAAACCATGTTGGTTGTGAACAAGGCTCCGAGGTTGACATCAGAATCCCAATCAGATGTATCTGAAGAGCTGGAGTCATCAGATGTCGACCGGTAGGTGGTTTGGCTTTAGGAGAAGTGTAACCGAGCCCACACTTAGTTCAATTATAATAGTCGAAAACTTCGCCTTCCGGTGTGAAGGGGATCAAAGGGACTCGTAGTCCTCTATTAAAATTCAACCCTTATTTTGCAGTAAGGCTGTATCCCATTTTTGCCATGATCTACTAAGACTGCTGGCTGTACCAGGAGAATTCCGGTGTTGCCTTAGCTTCTCCATCGGAGTTTGACAAGAAACATTGTGTCTCAACTTTTCCCAAGATGATTGCGTCCAGATCATTCCGTTTGGGTAGAACCAAGAAGGTGGCATCTTTCGAGTTGTCAAGTTGCTTAAGACCGGAGTACGACTCGTTTATTAGCATATGCAATGCTGGTTCAGAAGCCAGTTTGGCTATCAGAGCTTTGACTCTTGAGTCCTCGAACTCAGAGTCTAAAGAGTAATCGTAAGCAAACTCTTCTTCATTAAAGATCAATGCATACGATTTTTGGCGGAGTGGTTGATACAGAGATCCTCTAGGGTAATTACAAGCGGATCTATCTCCCAGATGGAATCATCAATAGGATCTAGTTCAACATCTGCTTCATTACCACTATCCTCGTCATTGGGAAGGACAATCTCGATTGTATGATTTTTATCATACAAGAGAGAGTCAGTGAAGTAGTTCTCCACCCCCTTGAAAGGATGCTTTTTAGCTTCGACTCTCTGTTGATTTCCCTGTTCATCAATGTATTTGAAACATTGATGAAGTGTTGAAGGAATAAGCTTGTTGGAGTGAATCCAAGGTCGTCCAAGCAGTAAGTTGTAAGGTGTTTCGACGTCGATGACATAGCAAGTCACTTCCGTCCTTAAATTTCTGATCTGACACTTAAGTCGAATCTTTCCAAGAGATCGGCTGCTGCTGGAGTTGAAGACCAGTATGGTCGTAGAAGTCTTTGAGAGCTTATGAAGGGGAATTTCCAGAAAGCTCAAGAGTCTTCGCGGGATTATGCTCAAGGCGGAGCCTGGGTCAATGTGAATCCTTTCGACCCTTGACGACCCTACGTACCCGGTATAGTAGAAGGGTCGGTTGTGATGATGATTCTTAACAAGCATGTCCTTCGGAGTGATGGTGATATAAAGCGTCTGCTGTCGGCATTGATAGCATTGCTTAAGTCCTTCATCTTGAGAAGGTTCGATCAAGTGGGCGAGGAAGGCCACTTTTTCTCCCTCCGAGTCGGTGAGTGAAGTGGCATGCATAGATTCTTCTCCGATAATTGCGGAGATGGTATTGCAAGTCTTCCTCTTCGATTTGGACTTTGGAAGGGTCCAGTCTTCATCTTGAAGGAGGTCAGGATGTACCCACATTATTTCCCCTCATGCTGTGGTGAGAGGAACCAAGCCTCGGCTTTGTTGATTTTGGCGGTCATAATTTATCATCTCCATCCTTGCGGTAGGAATGGGAACAACACCATTTTGGATTTGAATCTCTGGCATGGAGCCTAACTGAAGTGTCACCATATTGGCAGTGACCTTCTTCTGCTCAGGCTTGAGTTTGAGAATCCCCGATTCGATGAATGTCTGGATCTTATCCTTGAGGATGTAGCAATTCTTCGTCGGATGCCTTAACATCCTGTGATAGAGACAATAGTTGGGGTCGTTGGTCTTTCCGACTTCTTCTGGGCGTCGAGCTTCTGGGAGTTTCAGACGATTCCCTTTGTTGAGGACATGGAAGATGGCGACTACATGTTTGTCTTTGAATGAGTAATTTCGCTGGAAGTTCTTCCTGGGTTCTCTTTGCTGGTTGTTATTGGGACCTTGGACTCCAACTGCGAAAGTTTCCTTGGCCTTCGGTTGTGATGTTTGCCCTGTTTGCCCTTGTTGCCCTTGAAGTTGGCGCGGGGCTCAAACTTGTTGAACCGCTCCGATGACTTTTCGGCTATCTCGGCTTGTTCCATTAAATCCTTCCAAGTGTGGGCAGTGACAGCACCCATGTGAGCTTCAATTTTCACCAGAAAGTTGTGTCGGCAAGTTTGAAGCAGCATTGGTAGTGGCATATCTCGACATCGCAATGTCAAGTTGCGGTACCTCTCGATGTATTCTCTGACCGTCTCACTCCCGCTTTATTTTTCGGAAAGAAGTTTGGCCATAGTAACATCGGATTGTTCCTCGTGGAATTGTGAGAGGAATTTGAATTCTAAATCCGCCCAAGATCTGATTGAACCTTCGGGCAAGTTCTAAAACCAATCAAAGGTTACCCCCTAAAGGGTACCTATAAAGAGATGTGCCTTAATGGTATCGTTACCCACTACATTCCCAGTCTGTTGATGGAAGTAGTAGATATGCTGGTTCGGAGATCCTTTGCCATCAAATGCATGTAGTGTAGGCGGCTTGAACTTCATGGGATAGGGAACCATATCCCACTCAACGGGATAAGATTGCATAATCCCCACTTTTTTGAGCTCCGTTCGCTGAGAAAGAATGTTGAGTTGCTTTTGGATGTCTTCCAAGGCTTTTGCTTCCTTGCTTGGCTTTGTGATTATCATCGCTTCTGACCTTGCTTGTTCGGAATCCGCGTCGCTTTGGTGTTCTTGATCTTCTTCAGGAGGATTTTCACCAATCGGCATTTTCCCTTTTGAAGAGCTTGCTTGAAGATTAGGATTCAACAAAAGTTGCTCGATCATCTTTTCTAGACGTTCAATCCGGTCATCCGCTTCCTTCTTTTGGATTGCCATCTGAGTTAGAAAATCTTCTCGGTCTGTTGGATTTACTTCCCACCGTCGTTCTTGGCTTGAACCATGGGTTGGGTTCGATGCTATGGCTGAGTTGGCATCACTAGAAGTTGGTTGATCTGTTTGAGACAAAGATTGTGGCGTTTGTGTGGAAGAGTAGTCAAAAGGAATTGCTGCTCTTGCTCTTAGCCTGGTATTGCGATACACGCCCTCCGCTTCTGGAAGTATGGACTTGATGCCAGGAGAGTATACCGGATCAGGGGAGCTATCCGTATCTTCCTCATCGTCTTTAGAAGTGACGCTTGTCATATTGCACGTCGTCGTCGTTTAGTTCGAGCCCCTAAAGGCTCAAGAACAGGACCGAGACGGTTGAAGACTGATTCTTTACATTGGCAACATTCTTGGACTGCTGAGACTACTTCTCTGAGGGTCGCACAATGCTGACATTGGCGAGCTCTCTTCAGAGTTATGAATTCTCGCAAATCAACATTAGTGTCAACTTCGCTAACTTTGGTTTTAGAATGCGGTTAAACTACAACGGCCTAGTAATGGGATCGTCAGCGATGATTTTATTCCTCTGAGGGAATTTTGATGAGGAATTACCCCCATTCTTTGCTTCTATCGAGGAAGCATAGCGAGCATCGCGAGATGCTTTAAATCGAACTCCTAAAGGAGTTGATGACTGAAGCCCGAGATCAGATGTATTAACATCTTCATCTTTGCTCGAGGTGAGAGTCGGATTTCCTTCGCTCTTGATGAGGTTTGTTTGGCTTCCAGCTAAGCCCAAACTCCCTTCGGCGAAGGTGGCCTTTCCACACGCGGGGGTCACTTTGGACCCGAGATTCACTCTATGATGAATTCTACGGCAACTGCGCGCAATTGCCGTTGAAGAGCTCACAGAGATAGACTCCTCGAACTTCCTTTGATCAAATTCAATGATCAGCGTTTCGGCAAAAGACCCGAGGGTCTGAGTGTCGGTTTGCGACATAATCTTCTCGTCGGAGGAGAAGGAAGTCCCCAGCGGAATCGCTATCCTATTTCGGGTTCTTTTTATATTGTAATTGACACAGATTACAATAAAAGAAATATAATTGAAACGAAGGAAAATTTATTTTTTCCTGGGGGTTCTTGTCAGCGTGCCGATAGAGCATCGATCTTGTACTCCGTTAACGAAGCGACTAAGACGATGGGTCTTTTGGTGATTGTGGATTGCTTAGAAGCTAGCACAGTCTTCTCTTAGCAATATCTCTCAGAGATCTCACGAATGCGCGTGTGGTTTCTATATTTTTCCGAACCCTTTTTGAATGGATGATCTCCTCTCCTTTTATAGGCTAAAAGAGAGAGTTAATGGCCCCTTTAATTATGGATTAAGTGGCCATTAAAGCAGGAGATGAGGGAGCGGTTATCCCCTGAAAATAGATATAAAACAGCCGTTGGGCGGACTTCGTGGCCTTGGCGAAGTTCGCTAAAGGCTATGGGCGGGGGTCGCCACGAGCGTGTGTGAGGGTCATTTCGAACGTGGGCACGCTTCCTTCGGAGACGATTTACTCGGTCCATTTGATCGTGGACTTGCTGGTGGGCTTTGCTATTGGGCTCGAACTTGACACAGAGTTTGGCTTATGGCGGGGCTCGATTAGGTGACGTTCGCTGATGTCCTCTGTGGGCTTCATTTTAGGCCCATTTGAAGTGTTTAGCCCATGGGCGTTTAGTTCTTGAGTTAAATATATTTTAACCGTCTACAAATTAGACTTAACATGATTCATCTTAAGTCTAATTTAACTTATTTTTAGACTTAAAACAAGTTGAATTAGACTTAACATGATTTAAACTAGACTTAACATGAATTAAATTAGACTTAACATGAATCAAATTGGGCGTAACACGAACCAAACTGGACTTAACATGAACCAAATTGGACTTAACACGAACCAAGCTGGACTTAACACATAATCTATTACACTTATCATTCAACAAATTAGACTTATTATTCAACTCAATAGACTTAACATACAAGCCATTGGACTTATTATTCAACCCAATAGACTTAACATACAAGCCCTTGGACTTGAACTTAACATTAAAAATTATCAAAAAAATCATATTTAACCGGTATATCTTTAAATCTTTCATGTTTCCACAATGTTCAAATGAATGTATGATTTCTCTGATGTTATTTGAAATTTTTTATTAGGTATGGGTTGCTCCAGTTATGAGTTATTTGTTGAAAGTAGAACACATTTCACATATTCTGCTCTGGTTGACATCAGAATTCAAGATCCCAACAACAACCGACATTGACATTTTTATTTGCGCTGAAATTCCTGAGAGAGACTCTGATCCAGTTGGCTATGAAGCCGTCACTCAGTTTATGATCCATGGACCTTGTGGGGGATCATTTCCATAGTCACATTGCATGAGAAACCGCAAGTGTTCAAGTCACTTTCCAAAGTCTTATATTTCTGAGACAAAAATAAATGATAATGGATTTTCGTTATACGGTAGACGTAATGGGAGGGGTTTTTTTTTAAGGAATAATGTTGAGCTAGATAATAGATACGTCATTCCTTATAATAGATTACTCCTCATCAAATATCAAGCTCATATAAACGTCGAGTGGTGTAATAAATTATTTTTTTCAAAGGAGGAGAAATCACTCGAACTGGTAAGGATTGATGAAGATGATAGTCAATGGCTAGAATTTACTACAGATTTATCAACACTAGGATGTGCATCTAATAGCTTCGTCAAGAAGAAAGTTTTTGTTAATTCACCCGTTGGTATATTAGACACTTCTACTTTTAAGACGCCGTCCCTAACAGTTGGCAAAACAAGGTCGCAAGTAGGTCTAGCATTTAGACAAGTTAATATTAATTTCATCTATTGTTAAATTTATAACTTTGTGTTATTTTATTAATAAGTGGCGTGTGACTCTACAGCAATGAATCTTGAATCTCTTATTCCAACTCTGAAGAAGAAAATCAAGACGGAGAAAAAATAATTTCATCATCAGATTTTAGATATTTTATGGACTCTTAGTTTTTAATAAATGAATGTATGATTTTTCTGATGTTATTTGAAATTTTTATTAGGGATGGGTTGCTCCAGTTATGAGTTATTTGTTGAAAGTAGAACACATTTCAGATATTTTAAGATTTTGGTTATTAAGAAATGTTCATGTTTTTGTTCTTCGTGTTTATACTTGGGACTTTATTACTTGAAAATATTATTATTGTGTTCAAAGATAATTTAACGCTGTTTATATATACTGAGATAATCAAGTAGCCAAAAGATATTAAATACTGTTAGCTTCAACATTCATTTCTAAACATTACGTTTTGGATATAACTACTTAATATGTTGATATGTTCTATACCTATAATTTTAGTAAACTAAAAATGAATACGATATATTATAATGATCGTGTTTATTTAATTTATTAAAATATATCCCAATTTCATATTTATTTCCCATTAAAATATCTGAAATTTTTAATAATCACTCAATATCTTAATTTATTATATTATAACCTTTATTTAACAATTGAAATATACCAAATAATGCAAAACAAGTCAAATATAACTTCGTAGGAAACTATGATTACTATAAAAAAATAAATTACCCTTTGATTACTATATGATTTATATAGCTTAATAATTTAAAGTGGTTCAGATAGAAATATCATATAACTACATATATAATTAAGTTAATGCATTGACTTTTATCGAAACAAATGCAAATATTGAATTTTTCAAAAATATTTTTTCCATAAATCTAAAATTTATCCTTTATAAACTTATAAATTAAGATATATTATAATTAACATAAATATTTAATATCTGAATTTGATAGTTATATGCAATTATTAGTGCAAAGTATGTTAATTTTATTCACAGAGTGATATAATTGGTTCATTTTCGAGATTCCACGCTGTGACATAATTTCTACCCTCAACCCGGGTGGGTTGCCGTGCTTCGGCAAAGAGGGTTAGTCAAAAAAATTTTAAAATTAATTTGAAAATAAAGGTGTTTAAAAATGATGAAAAGGAGGTGGATTTGCGATAAGATCGTGCTTAGCACGGGCTAAAAGACAAGTATATCATTGAAAGAGAGAGTGAGAAAAGAGAAGAAGTTCTAGTGTTTGATTTGAGAGAGATCAAGTTGAAGATTTTGCCCCCCGGAACCTCGTCAAACTCTCACTCATCGGGCACAACATCTCTAGATTGTTTTAGTGAGGAGAGTTGACCTTAGATTGATCTTCTTCACCGTTCTTCATTGAGCTACGCTTATATCCTTTGAGGGACAGCTTGTTTTAACAAAAAGGCTGTAAGATATTTCTTGTATTTTGAGCTTAATTGTTATTGTTGAGTTTTACTTTGAACTTCTTTGGCGTACTTAAGTCAGTTGAATTGAGGGTTAGAATTAGATAGGACTATGAGTTACTTATTGTGGGAGTTAGGTTAGATGACTAGTTTCGGATAGATTCTAGGTTGTAGTCTTGTAAATCTACTGAATCGGGTTTGTGATTCAGATAAACTCTTTGAATAGTGAGGAAGCTCATTCACGAGAATGAAGAGTGGATGTAGGACTGTTATCCAAATCACTATAAAATCTCGTGTATTTCAAGTTGATTGCTCTTGGTATTTGATTATATTGCTTTATATTGATTATCGCTTTTATTTTATATATTCAGCTATATGTTCTGTATTTTTGGTGAAAAGATAGTAGCAATCCTGCTCAACCCCCACCCCACCCGCCCTCCCCTCTAGGCTTGCATCTCAGATCAAACACTAACCTTATTTTGATGGTAAGGTACTGTTCTTGTTATTCCCATATTGATCTCTCAAAATTCCTTCTAGACCAAACATTAGCCTTGTGTTGCATTAGAGTTGGAAAAGATCATTAAGGAAATGGACTATACTAATTTACTTGGACTCAATTGTCTCAAAAGAATTAATCATATTTGAGTCCAAGCATATTTAACTATCTATTTGTTTTACTCTCTATCCAACGTGGGGCTACTTCTCACCACTATGCCATTTCCAAAAACCAAATCCCCACTTAAACCGAAAGGATGTGGGACACGTCCATATTTTTCTTTGTTCATAGGATTAAATGAGAGATTAATTCCTTATTGGACATGTTTAGTTGGATGATCAATTCGATTGGCCTTGAAAACGAAAATACCATTTTGGCCCCTATATTAAGGTTTCATACTCACATTAGTCCCTCTACTTCCTTTTTTCCAAGTTAGTTCCCGCACCATATCTTAGTCCGAAGTTTAGATTATTTGAGGGATCAAATTTTCTCTAGTTGATACTTTTACTCTTGATTTGAATAACTTAATAATTGGAGGACCTAATAGCGATTTCAATCATTTGAGGGACTAATTTTAAAATACCTTATGAATTGAAGGACCTAATAGTAATTTCCATAATTTGAGGGACTAATTAAAAATATGGAAAATAAAGGGACTAATATAAAAACCGTTCAAAATTTATGTAGTTTTTAGATGTTAAGGTTAAATAGAGGAATTGATGTAGTCGTGATTTGAACCTTAAGATCTTTGGTTGGATTGAGTTTGGATTGAGTTTGGACTATAAAAACCGGATTCACTTGAACCTAAATTGAAAAAGATTTTTGGTTGGATTGAGTTTGGACTATAAAAAGATTGCAAAAATGCAAGGATATGAGCAAGAAAGTAGAGTTTGGCAATGAAAGGAGTCGGCTAAAATACCATATTGGCATTTTAAATCGACCCTAAATAATAATAGAGCATTTTAAATAGCTCCGACTACAATAAGGCCTTATAATTGTTTAAATGAGACAATAATGCCCATATTTTCACCGGAAATCATTTACTCCGGCGAACTCCTGCTCCTCAGCTTCATCTCCTCCAACTCTTGCTCCTCACCAATGGATCCACACTCTCCACGACCCAAGTCTCCTCCTCCTCCTCCTCCTCCTCCTCCTCCTCCTCCTCCTCCTCCTCCTCCTCCTCCTCCTCCTCCTCCTCCTCCTCCTCTTTCTCTTCTTCTATTAACTCCTCATTCTTGATGTCCTCTCGATTCTCCTCCTCCAACACCATTAACCACTTTGAGAACACGCTTCTCGACTGGGACCCACCACCAATTTCTTCTTCTTCACCGTCTTCCTCTATTAACTTCGTCGACCAGTCATTCTTGGTGTCGGTCCACGCCGGCGAGGGATGGAGGAGGATAAGGCGGAGGATAAAGAGGAGGAGGATGAGACTGGGTGGGGAGTGTGGATCCATTGGTGAGGAGAGGAGTTGGAGGAGATGAAGCCGAGGCGAGAGTTCACGAGTAAATGATTTGGTGAAAATATGGGCCTTATTGTCTCATTTAAACAATTATAAGGCCTTATTGTAGTCGGAGCTATTTAAAATGCTCTATTGTCATTTATGGTCCATTTAAAATGCCAATCTGGTATTTTAGCCGAAAGGAGTCCAAGGATAATAATATGAGCCACATAATGATCTACAATATTAGATTAACAGCTAAAGTTAAGGACCAAGATTAGATCCCACACAAAAATATTCTGTCAGTGGACATCACACTCCACTGGTAGATCCTTGGAGCAAATAAAGGTATTTTGTTTAACCTAGATTTTCAAGTTCCTTTTTCTTATTTTCTTTTTTTTCCTTTTTGAGATATATTGTGAAGTACAGCTCCCCAGTGTTTCATTAAAAGAATTAACGAAACAGATTTATTTCAAATCTTAATGAGACATATGTAATTTCTTAATTATTTGTGCATAATTTGATTTATCCCTTATGTTTTTATTCTTTATTTGCAAGATTTTTTCGAATGAGCATATTTATATATTAGTTTACAAAAATTCTACATATGAACTAATTGTGTTTATTTTTATCATTTTGTCTAGTTTTCAACTAAATAGTATAGAAAGTGTAGCCTACTAGAATGGGAGAAAAAGAGCCTTGACGATACAGAAATAAAAAGCTTCTTTTGCACTAGAGGGTAGTAAGTTCAAAACATGAATACTAC
Source organism: Asparagus setaceus (assembly GCA_012295165.1). Lineage (NCBI taxonomy): Eukaryota > Viridiplantae > Streptophyta > Magnoliopsida > Asparagales > Asparagaceae > Asparagus > Asparagus setaceus. The sequence continues at coordinate 25,009,814 of CM022710.1, forward strand.
ATAGGGTCTATCAACAATTAGCCTAAAATTAGAAAGCTTCTTTTATACTCTACCCAATTTGCCTTATAATTTGCTTCAACGATTTTAAACAATTTAAAAGAATTGAGCTCTTACTCATACTGTAAGACAGGAGAATATAGGAGAATTTTGTTTTCTGATTCTCATATACAAAGCTTCTATGGTATATTCTATTGATAGAAAAAAAAAAAAAAAAAACACTAGTATTCTCACTAATTATTTGCTTAAAATTCTCATATTTATATGTTCATACACTTGGATAATTTTGGAATTTGCGTTGATAAAGATGTTAATTTGTAACATAAATAAAGTTTGATGTTTCCTTTGCAGGGCAATAAAATGGGCCAGTGAATTATAGCAATTATGGATCTGATGGGCAGGCAGGCTTTAAACCTGTCTATTTACTGTCCATTTTACATGTTCGACATAACACCCACTTTTTCTAGAAGAAAATGCTGTAAAAGAGCTTCAATTCAAAGATCTTTGTAGGTGGAACTTCTTGTAAAATTAATATAAAATTAAAGTAATGGTTTGTTGTCTTAATTTTTTACTTTGACGGTATGTTCTGATCGATAAGTGCATTTCTGTTGATGGGTTTTTCTTTGTTTGACTTTCGATTGATGGTAACTTCTTTTAGCAAATAATTACAAGACGCTTAAGACTTGAGGGATGTATGAGCAATTTCAAAGATTAGAGGGGCTAAATGCCAGGTAACCCATCAAATAGTGACGTTGAATGAAAAACTAATGATATGAATATCCCTATTTTTGTTTATTTATTATTGCATGCACGTCACAATTTCAATGATATGATTTGGTAAATGATAAGAATGGACTTTTCGTAATTATAAAAGTAAGCATGGTCTCCGGTAAGTAACGGTTATTGACATTATTGATCAACAAATACTAATGTCACATATGGTACAGTACTCAGGTACTTTCTTCGTCCTAATAGCCACATCAAAGTGCACTTGATGTCAGGGGACAGTGAGGTCCGCATCAACAATCTAGTTGGGGAAAGGATAACCATATTGAAAAGGACAATTATATAAGTAGGAAAATAAACTTTGACGTATTCCGGTATCAATTTTATATAATTCATTATTTTTTCAATGATTTTGTAATTTATTTACAATGGTTGTTTATGTTACACTGATTTTAAAATTGCGGATTAAATTATTTGTAAGGGGTATTTTTTATAAAACCAATTGGCCAAATTAATAGGAACTACCAAATTAATAGGAACTACCTTCAAAGTTTTTTTTAAAAAAAAATACAGAAACCACCTTATAAGTGGGTTTAGCTTTCAATCAACCAATTCAAGGCAATTTCTTTTAAATTTTACCATGATACCGAATATACTCCTTGCTTCTCTCTTCTCTCTCCTTATAACCCACAGTGACGAAGCCAGAAATTTCAGTAACGATGGCAAAAATAAAAAAAGAGAACAAACATAGAAAACGAACCAGAATAAGTTCTAATGGACTATGAGAGATGGAGGTGGAGGAACAAAGGCAGATGTGGATGGAAAGAACACAGGTGGATGAGGGCGGAGAGAACGCTAGCAAGAAACCCAAATGACTGGGATCTATTTGTAATTTATTCGCGACTCATGAGAGGAATTGAAGAATTTTGAGAAAGTTCCAGGGATTATACATTTTACTGTCTATGATTTATGAAGTTATTATTAACCTAAGTTTTTTTTTCCTTTTTGGGGTTTTTGTATACATGCCCCTTAAATTATGCATATTTGCATAACATTCCCTCATATCTCAATAGTTTCAAAACCATCCCAAATCATCAACAACTTTGGGAAAAACCTCTCATACTAACAAATCATTAACTTTGATAGGTTAATTTTTAATTGCAATGTAAAAATAATAACAAAATAGTCAAATTTTTTTTTGAGAAGAAAATTACTCAAATATTTACTCACCATATTAAAAAAGTTGATGGGAATATTCCTTTTTTAAAGTTGATGATTCAGGTTTAGTTTGCAATATTGAGATTTTGGAATTTTTGCAAGTATGCATGATGGTGGGCTAGTTTTATAAAAATTTGCATATTTGCAAATTTGCAAAAAAATCAAGGAGGATCCAAAGCCTCTTTGGGCCTTAACTAGCTCCGCCCTAAAACCCACCCTATCTCCACCATCCTCCCTTCTCCATTCTTATCTACCCAACTTGCACCCTCGTCCTCCTCCATGCAAATCATGTCTGAGATGGGAAAGGAGGAAGGATGAGAGTGAGGTGGTATGAAATAAAAAGAAATTATAGCTGAAAACCCACCCTATCTCCACCCTCCTCCCTTCTCCATCGTCATCTACCCAACATCCACCCTCATCCTCCTCTGTGCAAATCATGTCTGAGATGGGAAAGGAGGAAGGATGAGAGTGAGGTGGGATGAAATAAAAAGAAATTATGGTGGGTGGAAGAGAAGTTACTATGGAGGAAGGTGGAACTGAAATGGAGAAGGGAGGAAGAGAGAGAGAGAGGAAATGTAGCAAAATTGGAGGAGAGGAAGGTGGATAGAGAAGGGAGGAGCATGCATGGAGGAAGATGATGAAGATGGAATAGAGGAGGAGGGAGATTGGGTAGATGAGGAGGGATAAGAAAGGAGGGTGGAGGTAGGGGTATTTAATTTGGGTAGTTTAGCTAAAATTGAATAAAACTCACCCTAAGTGATTGATTGAAAGCTAAACTCACTTGTAAGACGATTTTCATATAAAAAAAAACTTTTAAAGGTGGTTCCTATCAATTTTACCTATACTAAAGGTAATTTTCATAAATAAAAAAACTCTATTTGTAATGATTTAAAATTGATATAATCAAATGACTCGTTCTTTCTATGTGGTTTTCAACAAAGTCGGTATGCTACATGCTTCCGTTTACTTGTTGGAGAATTGCGAAGCCTAACCAAGAGTTAATACCCTTAAACAGAAAACATGAATCAAATTTATACAAAAGATTGAACTGCTCTATTAAGTATTGCATATAACTCATATTTCAAACCCTTCTAATTCTCTCTATACTCACGCATGAATATCCTATCATAGAAGAGTTACCTTTAGAAAACTATACCCTGAACTTCAGGAAGTTCTACACTTAAACCCCTAAACTTTTTTCCCACGAAATCGCCCCTAGATTTTGCTATGTCCGATAGTACCTGATATGATTCTAGAGCCATCGGTGCGTAGGAGTAATCGTGCTCGAATGTGCATAACTACAAAAAGCTACATGCAGAAGAAATGGGAGTCTGAATAGAATTTAATTTGATTACATGTAGGATTTGTTTAGGAGTAGGGATTTATTTAGGATTAGGAAATTGCTTAGGAGTAGGCATTTGTTTACAAATAGGATTTATTTAGGAAGCCAAAACAGAGAATATTTAAGGCCGGTTAGGTATTAGGGTTATTATTATGGTTTTTGGTGATCGAAAACTTGGGAGAATTATCAATAAATTTTGGGTTACCTTTTTTCGGAATTCCAGATTTGTTCTCAGCGTTCTTGGCTATGTATCTTGCTTGATTCATCAGTGATTGCGTTGAGGCTTAACACCGCTTGATTCGTTGGTGATGTGAAGTTAATTGGGGCTCTCATCAATTTTGGTGCTTTCGTTGAGAGAATTTGATCGTCTACAATGGTGGAAGGAGAGTCATCAACTATTGATAATCAAACTTTATCAAATCAAAGGAGGCTTGATGAATTAGAGAAGGGGTTCAAAGAGAACAAGAAAAGGATCAAAGACCTAGTAGAGGTGATCGAACAATTAACTTTGTCAATGGATAAAGTGATTAACGATAAAGAAAACAATAACGACGATGATCGATGGTAGCAGACTCATGGGGGAGATAGAGGCTATAAAGGGTTTGATTATGGATGGGGTGCGGAGCAATAGCGCCATGGCCAGCCGATAGCTAGCAACAGAGCCAGACCACGGTGACGGTAGGTGGTAGAATGTCTTTGCGGTGAATGGCCCAGTGCCGATAGAGCCATAGCGGGTAGAGCCACAGGTCCATGGAAGGCAGTGGGAAGAGCCGCAGGGCTGTTGTAGGTAGCGGTGAGATCCGAAGTCATAGCAAATGTTGAGGCGAGCATGGCGGTCATAAGCGGTGGCGATGAGTGGCGGATGGTAGGAGGGCTTTGGCGATGCTAGTGGTGGTGCGGCCAGGGCAAGGATGGATATGGCCATTGGAGAGGCTATGGAGGAGATGAGATTGCCAAGAAAGAGATGGAACTTGAGGGTGATGATGTCTGATTTACTCACAGGGGACCACGTCATGTTAGAGGTGGAGAAGTTGATGATTACTATGGGGATTTAGGCTCGGATCCGGATAGAGATTGGGGCTATGACCAGAGACAACCTCAATGTTGTAGGAGGAGGATATCAGTGTCATCGAGGTAGATATGGATGTATGAATTATGATAGAGATGGCAGAGAAGATTACCATTATGATCGTGGGCCTCGAAGACCGAAGATTGACTTCCATACTTTGAGGTTAGTGATCCACATGAATGGCTAGAGAAGGCCAAACAGTATTTCAACTTGTATGAGGTGGATCGAGATAAGAGAGTGGAGGTGGCTAGTTTTTATCTTGATGGTCGAGCGAACAGGTTGTGGAGGTGGTTGAATGCACATTGTGAAAAAAGGCGAGTGGTTAGGATAGACCACTTTTGTGGAGGAGTTCACGCTTCAGTGGAGACAATCACCTGAAGTGAACCATCAAGGACAGTTAGCTAAACAAAAATAAGATGAGAAGGTTGCTGAATACATTGAGAAGTTTCAAAGACTACAGGTAATTGTGAAGAATTGGCCAGAAGATTCATTATTGGGAACTTTTGTGGAAGGGTTGAAGCCCTGGATTGCTTCATAAGTCAAGTTAACGCAACCACGGAGATTCACCAAGGCGATGAGGATAGCGAAGATTATAAAGGAGAGCAAATCTAGCAGTTGGAAGGCAAATAAGGAGTTTGGCGGCAAGAAATTAACGTATGTAGAGTCTAGCAAGGCAGGAAAAGTTTTAGGTATAGGTACAAGGATCAGTACATCGAAGAAGGAATCGAAGAAGCTCTCTAGACGTGAGGTACAGAATAGGATAAAGAAGAGTTTGTGCTTCAAGTGTGGAGAGAAGAGGGCTAAGAAGCATTGTTGCAAGCCAGGAGTAGCTTTCATGATCGTGGAGTCTAGTGATGAGGGAGATGGCACAGATGCATAAGGTTTCGACAATGATAGAGAGGGGGCCGATGACAGTGAGGAGGATTTGATAGGTGTTGAGTTGTCCCTGAATACGGTGATCGGAGTTTCTAGACCATCTACTCTAAGAATGACGGCTTGGATAGGGAAATATGAGGCATCGCTGTTGGTTGATCCTGGATCTTCATATAATTTCATTAATGCGGGGATCGCCAGGAAGGTGGGTTTGAAAGGTACAATAGTAGAGCCATTTGAGGTGTGGATCGCTAACGGGGAGAAGATGCAGTATGAGGAGATTGTCCGGGATGTTGGTATGAACATCCAGGGGGTTAGAATTACGACTGATCTTCATGTGTTGGTGCTAGTTGGTATGGATGTTGTCTTGGAGAATGCTTGGTTGAGGCGATTGGGTGATGTGAAGATGAACTTTGAGGCAATATGGATGGTGTTTAATTTGAAGGCAAGAGGCACACTTGGACTGCAAATTCAAGGGGATTGAAGAATAGTGAAGCTAATTCATTTGAACGGTTGTGCAGAGGAGGAGCTCAGTGCTTTGCTATTGTCACAAATGCAGGGGATTGGGGAGGTTTCGAGGGTTTTCTAATGCTGGCTGAGTCTAGTTCTGGGGGTGATGGAGAGGATCATTGGTCCATTTAGATGCTAGGGTGTGGGAAGTAGTATCGAGACATCAGAGGGTCACAGCGGTACTGACCTAGCTACCACTACCGAGAGTATGGGATAATCGGATTATTCTGAAGGATGAGTTGAAGCCAATTAACGTACCAACTTATCGCTATGCACACTTTCAGAAGGAGATCGAATGGTAGGTCGATGAGATGTTGAAGAGTGGATTGATCAGGCCAAGTCAGAGTCCATTTTCTTTGCCTATTCTCTTGGTGAGGAAGAAGGATGAGATATGGAGATTTTGTAGAGCGTACATGGCTCTGAACGAGGCTATGATGAAGGATTGCTTTTTGATTCCTACTGCGGACGAAATGTTATATGAGTTACATGGAGCTACAGTGTTCAATAAGCTAGACTTGCGAGCTGGTTATAATTAGGTTCGGATGAGAGAGGAGGATGTACAGAAGATAGCATTTCATTTGCATTTGGGGCACTACGAGTATTTGAGGAAGTATGTGTTGGTGTTTTTCGATGGCATATTGGTGTATTCACCCACTATGGAAGAGCATTTGCTACATTTGGACGAGGTTCTGAGATTTTTGAGGAAAATAAATTCTTCATTAAGTTATCGAAATGTGATTTTGTAAAGTCAGAGTTAGACTATTTGGGATATTATCCTATGCAAGGGGTGAAGGTAGATGGGAGGACAATTGCTTCAATGTTGGATTGGCCATTACCTAAGGATGTATCAGCTTTACGAGGGTTTTTGGGGTTGATGGGCTACTACCGAAAATTTGTTCAGCATTATGAATTAATTGCCAGGCCGTTGATGGACATGTTGAGGAAGGATGGATTTCAGTGGACGATGAGTCTCGGTGAGAATTTGAGGATCTGAAAAAGGCTATGTCTCAAACTCTGGTACTTATATTGGCATACTTTTCAAAGGAATTTTAGGTGCACACTGATGCCAATGACAAGGGGACAGGTGTATTCTGGTATAGGAAGGAAGGCTGATAGCCTATATATCGAAGGCATTGGGACTGCGAAAGAGGACCTAAAGTACTTATGCTCGGGAGATGTTGGCAGTGGTGTAGGCAATGAAGGTGTGGAGGACATATTTGCTGGGGAGGAAGTTCATCGTTGTCACTGATCAATAGGCATTGAAACACATAATGAAGCAAAAGATTATTACTCTAGAATAGTAGAAGTTTGTGGTGAAGCTTCTCGGTGTTTGAGTTCGCTATCATATATCAGCCCAGAAAGGAGAATAGAGTTGCGATGCATTATCTTGAAAGGAGGGTAGTCCAATTTGTGGTTGGTTTGTAGCGAGGTGGAGCCGAGCTTGCATGCCATTAGTAGTGCTAATTGGAGAGTGTGGAATTGTATTCATCAGACTATGGAGTTGGATGAGGGAGCTCGGGATATCCGTGACCGGAATGGGCGAGGTGACCCGGGGGTGCAGATATATGAGTTTCGAGATGTTACTTTTCTACAAAAGCTATGCATATATTCCTAGAGTACCAAGCTTAGGGGATGACATTCTATCTCATTTTTATGACAACAGAGAGGGAGGTCATTCAGGTTGGCTTCAGACTTATGTTAGGGTGAAGCATTTTTTCTATTGGGAATGACTACATGAAGTAGTGAAGGCCAAAGTAGCGGAGTGTGATATGTGCCAGAAGGTAAAATATAATCAAAGGGCTCCGATGGGATTGATGCAACCTTTGTCGATTCCAGAGAAGATTTGGGAGGACTTGTCGATGGACTTTGTAGAGGGGTTGCCTAGTTCGGGATTTGTATATTAGTCATAGTGGATCGCTTGAGTAAGGGGGCGCACTTCATTCCATTGAAGCATCTGTTCACTACGGCGAGTGTAACTAGGGCTTTTGTGTAAAATGTGGTTAAGTTGCATGGGATTCCAAGGAGCATACTCACCGATTAGGGAAAGCTATTCATGAGTTTCTTTTGGTAGGAGTTGTTGGCAGTACAAGGGAGTAAGTTGAAGGCGAGTTCGTCATATCATCCGCAGACCGATGGACAGAAAGAGATGGTGAACCACACTTTAGAGCAATATTTGAGGAGTTACTATCATGAGGAGCATAATAGGTGGAAAGATTTTATTCTGTGGGCTGATTATTCGTACAAAACTACATTCCATTCGTCGATCCAAAAGAGCCTGTTTGAGGTGATGTATGGATGGCCACCGCCTATGCTATAGTCTTATGAGTTAGGGATAGTGAAGAATGATGAGGTGGAGTTGGAGCTATTAGCCAGGGATGAGATTTTGCATGGTGTGAAGAGGGAGTTAGCTAAAGCCTAGCAGTGGTTGAAGAAATATTATGATGAAGGGCGACGAGACATGACCCTTGAGCCGGGTGATGTGGTGTATTTGAAGCTGCAACCATACCGACAGAGATCATTGAAGAAGAAGTTCAATGTGAAGTTGCTACAACAGTATTATGGGCCCTTCAAAGTATTACAGCGGATTGACGAGGTGGCATATAGGTTGAAGTTGCCATAGTCCTTTCTTTTGCACCCAGTTTTTTATGTATCTATGTTGAAGAAGAAAGTAGGGGATTCCAATTTGCTCGTGGGTGAATTACCTTCATTTGATTCAAGGGTATCATGTTATTGGTTCCTAATGAGGTGTTTTGCTATAGGAGTTGGGTTAAGCAGCGTACTAGAGAGAGGGTGTGACAAATTTAAGTGCATTGGAAGAACTTGACGAAGGACGAGGCTACATGGGAGGACTATGATGAGCTCAAGGAGAGATTTCTTGATCTTACACTTGAGGAAAAGTGTAGTCTCGAAGGAGGGAAGGATGATATGATTCCAGAGCCATTGGTGTGTAGGAGTGATCGTGCTCGGGTGATGCAAAACTAAAAGAAGCTACATGCAGAAGGAATTAGAGTTTGAATAGGATTTGATTTCATTACAAGTAGGATTTATTTAGGAGTAGAGATTTGTTTAGGAGTAGAGAATTGTTCAGGAGTAGGAATTTATTTACAAATAGGATTTATTTAGGAAGCTAAAACAGAGGCTATTTAAGGTTGGCTAGGTATTAGGGTTATTATTATGTGTTTTGGTGATTGAAAACTTGGGAGAATTATCAATAAAGTTAGGGTTTTTTCTTCAAAATTCCAGATTCGTTCTTGGCATTTTTGGGCTACGTATTTTTGTCGATTCGTCGGTGATTAGTAGAGGCTTAACACCGTTTGATTTTTCGGTGGTGTGAAGTTAATTGGGCTCTCATCAGTACCCACGAAAATTCATGATTTTCTGGACGGAACCCCCTTATGATAATTTGAACGTCTTTTACGATTATTTGGAAGTCCATTTACAATAATCTTTGGTGTGAAGGGTATATTAACCCTACTAATTGAATTAGAAGCATGGTTTTGATCTAACTTATTAGACTTTGAATAATTGGTTTATTTTGATTTTCATAAAGTCTAAATCACCAATATTAAAGAACTTTTGTTACTAGCTTGAACGAAATGTTAAGGTTCCAACTATTTTCACGAGCAAATCTCCTATAAACTTAAGTTTATAGGAATAGTCATACACTAACTTTTCTATCCATTGATGTTGCCTTGGGATCCATGAAAGATATGAAGCCCATTTTGAGATTTGTGCATCTCTTGATGGTACAAATCTAAAGGCAACATCAATGGATAAAAAAGTTGGTGTATACTATTCTCTATAAACTTAAGTTTATAGGAGATTTGCTCCTATTTTCACTTCAAGTCTTCAGCATAATTATTTTCATGGTGATATCATACTTAATTTCTTTCTTTCTTTCTTTTCTTTTCTTTTCTTTTCTTGTTTTTGTTTTTGTTTTTGTTTTTTGTGATCAGATTAATTTCTATTTTTTATTTCCAACATGTTGCAAAGAAAAACAATCACTTTTAATAAATACAATAATGCAGGCGGGAATAGGAGAAGCATATTTCATAGTTATCTGAAGTAAAATTTATTTTTATTGCATGTATATCACAAGCGCATTGTGATCATTCCCAAGTTCAGTGACTTGGCAATAGAAGTCTCTGTAATACCACTCAGATTTCATACCCCAGAAACACTAGTGGTGCTTGCGAGTACTTAGTTAGCATTTGCTTTCTCTAGATAACAAGTATTAAGCCCGTGTTCATACGGATTGATATGATTTCTTTAGTTTGTATATGTTGGTTTAAATTCTAATTTGGTTTCTGTTCTAAATGAAATTTTGTCGAAATTTCTTCTTTTTTTGGCTACAACTTATTCTTTTGTGTGCCCATGACTGCACAAATGAGTATGGTTTAATAAAATCACCTATTTCTTTGCTCTCCTTGAAGCCAAATCAATTCACTAAATCTTGTTTTGTGTTGTTTAATCACATCAGTTCTCCATAAATTCTACCCACTTGTCACAACCTGGATTCATTAAATGAAATATGTCTCTCATCATTCCTCTCTATAAACTCCAATTACTCTCCTCATTCTGCCAGGCCTCCACCCTCATTCCCTTCCCTCTTTCTCCCATTAGATAATGCTTTAAATTCTAAATCTCTTCGCTTAAAAACTCTGAAACTCTTCCGCCCTCGCCCTTTCAGGGGGTGGGGAGGGGGGCGATTTGTAGTTTTCAAATTATTAGGGATTGTTTTGAATTTTAGATTTTTTGAGCGTAGTTTGCAATTTTTGGATTCATAAGGACATTCTTTGCAATTATTAGATTTTAAAGGGGGTTATTTATAACTTTTGGATTTTTCAAACGTTGTTTGTAATTTTTAGATTATAAGGTGGTTGTTTATAATTTTTAAATCTAAAGAGGTGTTTTGCAATTTCAGATCTTTTAGGACTTTTTGCAGTTTTTTGTTTTTCGATAATTTTTATAAAATTTAAGATGTTTCAGGGGCTTTGTAAGTTTTCCTTTTGAGGGGTTGTTTTAGTTTCTTATTTCAATGTGCTTTTATAATTTTCAGATGTTTTTAGTTGGTGGTTTGAAATTTTTAGGTTTTAGTCGCTTTATGTAATTTTTTTCAAGGTTTTATGTAATTTTAAGAAATTTTTAGAGCAAACAAGTTATTTTTTTTCTTACGGTTATTGATCTCGAGCGTATTTTTGTCCATATAAAATTATGGGGTAACACCATTATTGCAAAAATAAAAACTTTTAGGGTTTTCTGAAAGTCTAAAGTTATTAGAGGTTTAATGAGAGTTTTAAAATATTTAGGTTTTATTGCAAAACACCAAACTTATTGGAATTTTAGTGTAATTTACCCTAAAAATGTGAAAATAGAAAGGATGGATAGGCTTTACAATATGTGACTATTTTTGTAAGAAGTGGTATTTTGAGGTGTTTTTTTTGCCTTTAAACTAGTTCACAAATTCTCTCCATATATATATATATATATATATATATATATATATATATATATATATATATATATATATATATATATATATATATATATATATATATATATATATATATATATATATATATATATATATATATATATATATATATATAAACAAAGGAGGGTAAGTTAGATCCAGTTAATTAAGAAAAGATATATTAGTCATTATAAAATTTTATTTAATATAATACTTGAACTTTTATAGATACAAAATTAGTTGGAAAAGAATATGCATTTAAGAACTTATCCTTTCCTAAAATATTCTTAGAATCAAGGGAAAAATCTTGTCGGCCCCAAAATAGAGAACCAAATTCAGTCCCCCCTCCGTCCCCACCCAAAAGACTTGGTCAATAAGGTAAAAACCGCCAATATTCAACCTTTTATCCCTTTAACACTCTCCAGCTCACCCATGTATCATTCATGTACTGTAGTTTAGGGTTATGACATTTTTACCATTGACAGTTAACACGAAATGGGAAAATCGCCGGCATGATCTCAACAAAATAGTGCGTCTTACATTTTCATTTGGCCATATTAAATGCTAAGTAGATTGGCATTTTGGATGGAAAAATTCCAAGTTCCCTCCTTAATTCCTACTAACAAGCAAAGCAATCATCTTCTACCTCATTCAGAGCTCTCTCTTTACTCTCACTCACACGCACGCGCGCGCGCACGCAGACACACACACACACTCTCTCTTTCTCTCTCTCATGGACATTTATTTCTCTTCCTAAATACTCTTTACTTCCTCACCTACTCCTCTTTAAAATATCTAAACATTCCATCCTTTGCATAGTTATAATCACTACAAGCAATAACAAGGCTAACGACATTTTCATGGTTATTAATGGAGCTACCCAATTGATTAGCTTGAAGTTTCAAGTGTCAAAAAGGCTTAAACTCCCCTTTCAAATCGAAAAGGCAAAAAAAACTTTAGTTTTGCAAGTGAAAATGACGAGGACCTGAGATTAATATTCAAATGTAGTCTTCGTAATGCATATACATGCATAACCTTGTATGCTACAGCAGTTGTAGATCCTTCAACTTTTGAGAACACCTAGAGAGCTCCTGAAAATATGTAAGCTATCGCATTTTTTACCAATTTATTTTGAAATTATAGTAATAGATGTTAAAGGTATCGTTAGATGTTAATGTTTTTAGTTGGTTGTTAACCTTTTAAGTTAGTTGTATAGGTGTTTAGTTGGTTGTTAACTATAAAAGTTAGATGTTAAATATTCTTAGTTGGTTGTTCACCTAAAAGATTAGTTGTTAAGGTTTTAGTTAGTTGTTAAGCTTATAAGTTGGTTGTGAATATTTTAGTTAGCTATTAACCTTATAGATTAGTTGTTAAAAATTTTAGTTAGTTGTTAACCTTATGAGTTAGTTGTGAATATTTTAGTTAGATGTTAACCTTAGAGGTTAGTTGTTAAGGTTTTACTTGATTATGAATCTTAGTGTTAAGATTTGCGGTTGATTGTTAAATTTTTAGTTGGTTGTCAACCTGTATTAATCTAATTTTATGTTTTTACCTTTATAGAATTATTCGGACGACCAATTCCCAATGCTCATCTACTAAGCTGAGTTAATCATGTAATGATAAGCGTATTCCTAATGATAATCCTTTTGGCGACATTATCATGATGATCGATGACATGATTAACAACCAAACTAATATTCTAGTATAGTGGCACTCAGCTATACTTGAAGAGGGTCATAAGCTTGATAGTGCTACGGAAGTTAGATTAGCACTGCAATACTATTCCATAGCTAAAACGTTCGAGTATGATTTTTACCATAATGAACAAAAATGTATAAGAGTGCATTGTTGATATAAGGACACACACAATTGCCAGTGGATGTTGTTCACTTCTCCACTTTGAAATTGCTTAATTGTTTACCTTAATTGTAGAGGCTTTGAGCAAACCACCAGCATCTCCCAGTTTCACCCTGTTTATAAAAGGAGGCTTTGATTTATAAGAAGTTATAAATTTCTTAATCCCCGTGAGTTGATAGTACCAAAACAGTAAATGAGAAATATAACCTTAAGAACTAAGCAATTAAAGTAATAATAAAGAAGTAGCCTTAACAACTAATCAAATGGTTTAATATTTCTACCATTGACCTTCGCTACCAAACAATAACCTTATCATTTAATAGATAACTTTAACATCTAATCAGTAACATTAACAATTTAGCATTAATCTTCACAACCAAGCAAGTAGCCTTAATATCTAATCAAGAACCTTAACAATTAAGTAATAACCTTCCCAACCATGTAGTAATCTTAATAAATAATAAGCAATAAGCTTAACAACTAACTATTATACTTAATAACTATGCAAGAACCTTCACAAGTAACACATAACCTTAATAAGAAAACTATAACCTTGACAATAGAAAAGCATCTGAAACCAATTGGATACATTCTTGAAGATATATAATTTTCTTGTCTTCTTCTTTTCCTTTCAAGGCAGCTTCTATTGACTCATTAATTTCATTGTAAATATAGGTCCCCAAGATATATTCTTTATTCTTCAATACTATCTGTAAATTTGAACAAGCGTCTTGAAATCCTAAAAATTGTACTTAGGCACCATATCATACTAAGCTGATAAAGAATCTGTAGTAGGACAAAGTCTTTTATGTCTTCACGCTTTGTAGAATGTACGAGCTTCGAGAGAAGAGCCTCAAGGTAATGTCTGGTCAATGCTGGGGCTGCAACATCATTCTTTTCCTCCTCTTTCTTGGTGAAATATCAATGCCAAATGCGATTATTTCTATCTCTATTTGGACCCACTAACTCCCCTTTAGTTGAGCACATGCATGGTTCATAGCCCGTTCGATGTCAAAATAGAACTCTATGTCTTCACTAGTATTAAAATCTGTAAAGATAAACTTCTTCTTGCTCTTGTCCCACTACCTTATCACATGTTCAAATGTGGGTAGATCAGGATCAGGGGGTCCAAAATGCATGTAATGTTTAAAAACGCAGTCTTTATAGGCATTCCAATGCCTTTTATCTATTATAGAAACTAGCTCATGCATAAACTCATAATATGCAATAAAGCATGAGATAGGATGGAAGTTAGATATAACATTTAGTTTGAAAAGCAAAGAAAACATACATAATTAGTTTATTATGTAAAATATAAGAAAAGAATAAACTATCTATTAACCTTCACAACTAACAAATAATCTTCACAATTAATCATTAACCTTCACAACTAAGCATAAACCTTAACAACAAACAAATAACATACACAGCTAAGCAGAAAACTTATCAACTATTATATAAACTTACCAACTAAAAGCTAACCTTATCAACTAAAGTATAAAATATACAAATAATGCATAACCTTAACAAATAACAGTTAAGGTTAACAACTAATACTCATCCTAAATAAATAAGGCTTATATTTTAAAATTCACTTCTTCGGACATGATTTCTTGGTTGCCAAAGCTTTCCCCTTAGTTCTTTTTCATAAGTCTAATAGAGCTTTACCTGCATCATCTGTGCTGCCATCTTGATGAGATTGATGATCTTCTTCTCGTCGATCAATAGGGCTTTCGTGTGTGGGATGATTTTCTGCGATGTTGTGGAGAACTGTTTCAATTATTTTCCAAGAAGGCGTGAGTTTCCCTTTGGTCACCCTATCCACAACATCATTCAACTCATTTTGCTTTTCCTATGTCAAATCCATACTTAATATTCTCCCTACAACTTCAAATTGTGAGCGGTCATTAGTACTTTCTTTAATGGTGGATATTATCTATGGTTATGGGTCTGCAGCCATTGTTTGAGAGAGAATGACGATAGAGAGCGGAGAACAATGACAAGTTTTAAGGGAAATCGACAGAGAGGTAGACGAATGAGTGATTGGGTTATAGTTTTGTTTGTTAGGGTTTAGAAATGGGGGTGGGGGATGGAAGAGATGAGAGAGAAAGAGGGCAGGCATGAAGTACGAGAATTGGGGGAGGCAATAGTGTTAAATCAAAGGGTAGTTTAGGGAACATTTTTTTGAATCAAAGGTGACATGGCACCATATTTAGGGGGTTAAAGGGATAAAAGGTTGTATATTGGGGGTTTTGGGCTTGTTGACAAAGTTTTTTTTTTGGAGGGAGGTGGGGTGGGGGATGGGGAATTTGGTTCTCTATTTTAGGGGCTATAAGCATTTTTCCCTAGAATCAATTAGAATTTTAAATTAATTAGAAAAGTAAACACTTATCCATAAATCTCAACTAATTACCAACTTAGGGTAAAAACCACTAAATACCACATGGCAACTTTAAGTAAACCATAAATTTCTCTTTATTTATAAAAGAGGGATCCATGCAATTTAATCCAAATACACACACTTAGCCTCATTAGATAAAGTCAATAGAGATTCCTCAATTTACAGCCCCTTCAAAACAAAATATTTACGGCCAGTGAGATCACGGGTTTACTTTAAAGAAGCACATAATATCAAGTTAGAAACAAACATCAGATCTCTTTAATAATTTTTGCTAATTCTAGGTTCGCAGCATAAAGAAGTAATAACGATAATATGGATCATAGACAATATGTTTACTTTAACTTTTTTTCCTCATATTGAATTTGTACTCCAAAGTAATCATATTTCAATTCTTTTCTCATTGAACCATCCTCTTTTGATCACGCAATTTTATTTGCCATTGATGTCAAAATTTAAAAATTTTGAAACCATAATCTCAAGGTATAGGTAACTATATATCCCAATTATTTAGTGTGATTAATATACAAACTGCTCTTTTAAGGGATTTATATATTTAGGACACATAGTAGTCAAAAAGGCGATTCATTTAAAGTCAAAAGTTAGACAATCTTTCATTCACAAGTGTAAATAAAAATAGTGTTCATTTTCACAAGTATGAATAAAGTCAAAAGTTAGACAATCTTTTCTCAAGTATGAATAAAAATAGAGTTCATTTTCATGTGATATATTCTAATGTTTTGAAATGGGGGTATCCTTGAACGTTTTTTATTAGGCTCTTACTTACACCTTCTGTAAATGACAAAATTTGCTCGAGTTTAGTTAATCACTAGCTATTTCCTCTGAGAACTTTCATGACCAAAATCCTTGATACAACCATGAACCACGTAGTAAATACTACAGCTATGCCCACATGCAAAAGAAAAAGAAAAAAAAACCAACTAATTAATACTTTGAATTTTCAACTAATAATAATATCCCAGCACTTGTCTAAAATGGATTTGTTCAAGTTCAGTTAACCTAGCGTACCTGTTTACGAAGTCATAAACAAACACGATATCCTTCATTGATTCAATTATAATATCAAAATATTTTTGTAGTATCTACGCCCAATTTTCAAACGAAAAATTAACAACCAATTTTTAACGGATGTTAAAAGCGTATTTAGTTTGTAACTAAAGTGTGGTGCCGATTAAGTTGAGAAAGAAAGTAGAGGGACTTTAATTTGAGCATTAAGCCCCAATATACAGGATTAAAATGGTCTTTCAGCTTAGGATCGTGATCCTTTCCAATTAGGTGGTAATTGAAGAGTGTCAAATTACTCTAATTCTTACCTTTTAGTCTAATTTCAAGAGCTAAATTGAAGCCATGTAGGACTATAGATATTATCTTGAAAACTATCATTCTCTTTTGAACAACTATTGTCAAAACCGGTATTTTAATAGAGGAAATCCTACATAGCTTCATCTCAGCCGTTGGAATGAAATAAGGGATAAGATTGGGGTAGTTGGCTACTCTCCATTTAGGTGGTAATTGGAGAGTATTAAATTACCCTAATCCTTACCCTGTATTCTAATTTCAAGAGCTCAAATGAAGCTATGCAGGATTCTAAATAATATCTTGAAAACTACTATTGTCCTTTAAACTACTATTATGAAAACAAGTAATGTGACAGAGAAAATTCTACGTGGCTTCAGCCCAGATATTGAAATTGCTGAGGTAGGATTGGGGTAATTGAACAGTGAACAGTCTTCAATTACCACTTAAATTAGAGAAGATCTGAATCTTTTAGACTAAAGCCCGTGTAGTTCCAATAACTGTTAAGGGTCCTCCTGTGAGAAAACAAATTAGGACTTGTGTTCATATGTGGAGATTTAATATGAGATACTAGCAGAAGAAACCTTTGAGAAATAATTGTTTAAGATAACCGAAAACTATCTTTCAAACGATTCGGAAATTAAGAAAAGTCAAATAAGAGAAAAGTCTAATGGACGGAAATGGATTAAGTCCCTAGTCCTATGTTCTCGCACATTTAAATAAGAGAAACAAAAATGGCTTAAGTACCTAGGCCTATGTTCTCGCACATTTAAAATCCGCCCTTTCCCTCCTCTCTCTTCATCACACTCATCTCCTCTCTCTCTCTCTCTCTCTCTCTCTCTCTCTCTCTCTCTCTCTCTCTCTCTCTCTCTCTCTAACTTTGTCTTTTCTATATCTCTCTCTGGAAGGATGGTGAAAATAACGTTCTTTACATCTATCACCACCCACTTCAGCTTCTTCCTCCTCTTCGCATTCGGCAAGATGAGGGATTTCTTTAGGAAAATTCTAGATTTCCGCAAGTCTAAGAATCTCGGGGTAAATTTTTTTATTTTTCATATGTTACAGGCTCCAATCTCTATTTCCCTCATGAATTATTAGATTTGTCTCTATATTCTAGCTGAACTATTTTCGGTTTCATATTATTCAATAGACGATTAATTTTGTCCATATTTATCTCCTGAATTATTAAGGTAGCAAAATTAACCTTAAGACCTTGTTTGGATTAGGAGTAATGAGAAGTAAGAGAAAGTAAGTGAATCATTAACCTGTTTGAACTAGATCACCTAAGAGGGAATAATAGAGAGGAAGTTACGCTAATTGAGATGGAAAATTATGAGATTTTGTTCTCCTCCAAATCAGTAGGTAATTAAGAAGAAGAGAAATGATAGAAAATGCTCTCATGCCGGGACAATTTCACCCTCCCAAAATAGAATCCAATAGAAGAAATTGAGTCTGAAGTTTTTGCTTACCTTCTCTATACTTCCTTACCCCCTCCTCATTTAACTTTTTTTTTCCTTAGTGGATTCCCAAACACAGTTCAAATGTTATGTAGAATTTAAAATAACACATAACTCTATGCTATCACAATATAGTACGCTATTTCCATAGAAAGTACATTATGGAAACTTGCAGTTATTTTTAACTTCTGTTTTTCAATATATTTTATAGCACGAACTTACAAGTATTTATTTTGGCTGCTCCGTTGACGAGTGTAGGTTGTTAAATATTTAATATTCTTGATAGAAAATTTTTAGGTCGCAATGATATTTGAGATATCATTATCCTTGTGATTGTGAACTTATAATTCGTGAAAAATAAAATAAAATATGAAAGTATGGGCTGAGTTATTGAATTTATAATGATATAGGACAATTGATTGTACTTGTTAGTAAATAAGTATTTTGTTACTATATATTTGTATTAAAATTATGATTTTTTATAGTTTAAAGTTAGTTTTCCTTCACTTAAATTATCCTGGGTAACTTTCTATTTGTTTAAATTAAAAGGGTTAATTTCAAATAGATCCTTGTAGATCACCTAATTGCAAATAGACCCCCTATAGTTTTATTTGGTGCGAATAGACTCCCTATATTTGTGGCCCATGTGCGAATTCATCTCTTTAGTAAACTTTTTTTTGACTTTTTTAAAAATAAAAATAATAATTAGGGTCTATCCTCACCAATAAACTAAAGGGTGTCTATCCACCTCCTTAAATATTTTTAACGATTCTAAGAAACAAAAAAAATTCACTCCGAGGGTTCATTCGCAATTGGGGATACCACATAGGGCCTGTATGCAATTGACCCAATTGAAAAATAACAAAATACTAATCTAGCTACATAAGTGTTATATACGCTTTTGTCTATCAAGAGGTTGAGTGTTAGATTATACATTATCAATATTTTCATTATTGATTGGATTAACCCACGACTTTCTTTCAAGCTTCTTTTATATTAAAAATGCTCTGATGGGTGTCGCACAAAACCCTTATAATGCTTTTTATCCCACAAAACCTCATGAACTTTGGGATCCGTTACAAAATATCTCAAAGTTTTAAAACTTTTTTCATTGGACTGCCTATCTATAATTGTCAAATAGCTAAAATATCCTTGAGAAAAAATAATCTCCGATTCAATCATTTGCCTTTATAGGTAATATACTTCCCTTCATTCCACTCGGGGTATTTTTTTTCTTCTTGAACACATTTTAGTTATTTTTAATTACATGTAGGTAGGCGCAATAATAAATGTTTAAATTTCGATGGGTCTTTGTCCGACATCCCAAAGTTCAGGAGGGTTTTTTAGATAAAAAAAAGTTCAGAAGGGCTATATACAAAACCGTTTGAGGTCAGGGGACCGTAAAGTTAACCCTTAATTTAACCCGAAAATGCCGACATCTCCTTCAACCGCAGAACTCTTCATTCTTTCTTGAGCACGCATTTCGTGAAAAAAAAAATCATGAAATGTACTCTCTCAATGTCCTCTCTTCGTTCTACCTGAACAACTCCCGTAATCATGGAGCAGCAAAGGGAGCCAGTCTACGCTTATCTTTCTTTAAAATTTTTTTTTTGGTTTTTGGATGACAAGATCGTTTCTTTCCTGTTGGATTTACATTTTTTTGTTGAGAAATTCGAAATGGGTTTCTTGGGTTTTGTTTAATTCGTATAAAATTTGTGTTGGATTTGCTTCTAATTGTTTTTGGGTTTGAATTTGGAACAGGGATATGCACCAATATGTTCAGGGATGCAGGATTTCTTCACTCGTAGGGTCTATCTTCGGGCTCAGGTCAGATTTCTTAGTAAAAATTTGATTTTTGATCTTGATGATGTAATGTTTCAATTCTCCTGTCGACTGAATGAGTGAATTTTAATTTGGAACTCAAATCATTTTAGCCTTGGTGCTCGTATTTTCCTCAAATTTCACTTCTAGTCGATGAAGATTGCTGTTTACTTGATAATTACCTTTTAATTGAGGTGGAAATTTGCTTATTGAAAGGTACATCAAATTCGTTATTATAAATTGTTGTCGCCCTTGTGTCATATCTATGTAATTTGATAGGAGAAACTTGCAGAGGGATTAATACGATGAGGTTTCGATGTGTGATATTGTCTTCTCTGGTGAAAGGAATTAATGGATTCAATTAATATACTGATATAAATTAATCTTATATTCTTTATATGTATAATAAATTTCTTCGATCATTGAAGAAGAGTGCAACTTTCTATTATTACATTGAGGTGATATTATTGAGCCTTTTCGTTCTTAGCTTCAGCAGATTTTCAACTTTTTTTTTATCCTTCTCCCGTTTTCAAGTATTGGAACTGGTTCAAGGAATAATCAGTAAGTAAGTTATCCATACTTCTCTATTGCTTTGAACATAGGTTGTGTCTGCACGTACATTCAAAAGAAAATTTGTTGTGATTTTTACTGATATTCACAACACTGAGGTTTATTAGGAATATTGACAGGAGTTTGAATATTATTATTCATTCTAATAGTTGTGCTAAATGGACAGTTTCCAAATAACAAATTTCTAGCTAAGTTGCACAGGTATGGATACGGGTACAGCCAGGACACGACAAATTTGTAAAAGGTGGAGTATGGGGACACAACTAAAACTTATGAGATATAATCATCGTTCTGAGCTAACTAAAACTTATGAGATATAATCATCGTTCTGAGCTATTTATGTAAAAGGCCCTTTTAAATCGTAGTTCTTAAGACTGAAACATGCATTCTATAATTAAGGACTAGTCTGAATGAATATAGGCATATATTTAAGGAGTGTCCAAGAAGTGTCAGGTATGGGTTCGACACGTGTGGATGTACAGGTATGGCTCCATATAAGAAGTACCCGGGTAACATAGATTTCTATTCTCAACATTGAAATTTATGATTTTCATATTAAAAGACATACTAAAAGATGTTCCAAAGGTTAACTTTTCGAGAACTTATGAAATTTATGGTTTTCATATGCAAATAAATGAGAATTATTATTTCTCAGAGTTAGAAAAAGAAAAAGAAAAAGAGAAAGAGAAAGAAATGGTTTATTATTTGTAAAAGATAAGAAAGTTTATTTGTTCTTGTATGGGCTAATGTGTGCACGTCATGAAGAGTGAAGAAGGTAATCGAAAATCGTATCTATAATGTGAACAAGTCCTTCTAAGAGTGTTTGGGATGTAAACATGTGATTTCTTCACTATTCTGATGCAAAATTATCTTCTGCAGGATTGTACGCACAGACCAATTTCAAGCGCCCCAGATTCTTGGATTGATGTGATTGAACGTTATAGCAATGACAATAACAAGACATTACAGTGAGTGCTAATATGAAGCGCCTCTGAATATTTCTTTAGCTCATCCTACCTAGTAAAAGTTTGCACTTAGAAAATGAATCACCTTTAATATTAGATCATGATTTACTAATCTCCCACTATTAATGGTCCCTAAGTGCTAGAAAATACAGTTTTATGAATGATTCAATGATAGACATAGGACACAACATCTTAATGCTTCCATTTGGTTGTTAATGATTGATTTTAGATGCGTCAAATATTTGTGGTTGTTTCATCTGAGACAAGGAAAGCATGAATGTAACTGGTTTTTACTAATGCAGCCGGACCTCAAATTCCACTAGATGCTTCAACTTAGGATCATTCAACTACCTTGGCTTTGCTTCAGCAGACGAATATTGCTCACCTCGTGTTATTGAATCCTTGAAGAAATACTCTCCCAGCACCTGCAGTGCTCGCATAGAAGGAGGTATGAATGTTTTCCCTCGTGAAGTTTTCCTCATGGATAAGCTAGTTAGCACTTAAATATATTATAGTTTCTCCTACTCTGCAGTTATATACCGTCACTTGCTTTTTGCAGCACTATACCTTGGACTTTTTAAAATAAGCAGTTTAATACTTTCTGTTATGCAAACATGAGAAAGAATATTCCCCTGAGTCCTGAATATTCTCATATGTTACTCACATGCTAATTGTAGAGCTTTTTGACCATTGATGTTTGTTGAATTCACTGTTAAACTGTTAAACCTATCTGAATTCAATTTTAAACCTACCTCAATTTTTTTTTTCAAAATAGAATTGGGACGGGTTTAACAGTAAATTCAACAAGCAGCAAGGTTAGCAACTGCTAAAATTATTGAATGAGAAGCAGGGATATTCTCACTTTTGCATACAGAAGGTACTGACATTACCACTTTTAAAAACTTTAGGGTTTTAATTTCGGCCAAAAACAAGGGTATATAAGTGCAAAGTAGGGTAAACTATAAGGTATTTACCAATTAGCCTGATGAATATTATAGGAAGAAGCTGATGATTTAGAATAGAAGATAATCCAGTTTTTCTTCGTTTGGCATTAGGAACTACAAGACTGCACACCGAGCTAGAAGAGTTGGTTGCCCGATTTGTTGGGAAGCCAGCTGCTATTATATTTGGTACAGGTTATGTTACAAACGCTGCCATCATTCCAGTCCTCATTGGAAAGGTTTGTACAATTGTACTGAACAGTGTGAACTTCAAACTTTGAGTTTTCTTCTAACTACTACGAATAGTTAAGGAGACAGCGCTTAACATGACTGAATAGAAAAATATGATTCATGCAGCCGAACCACGAATTTGGGAGGAAGTGTTTGTTGTTGTTATTGTTGTTCTGTAATCAATTATTTCTTATAATTTCTTATGATCATAAACAGGGAGGGTTGATAATTAGTGATTCTTTGAACCATAATTCAATTGTCAATGGAGCTCGAGTATCTGGAGCAGTTGTATGTGTTTTCCAACATAACAGTAAGTTTTGAGTCTATGATGTGAATGATTTTACTTGATGTTATTGGTGCAGAGATTTTATTCTTTCATTGGATTTTTTACATGTAGATCCGGCTCATTTAGAGAAGGTGCTAAGGAAGCAGATTGCCGAGGGACAACCTCGTAAAAATAGACCCTGGAAGAAAATACTAGTTATTGTTGAGGGAATGTACAGCATGGAGGGGGAGTTCTGCAAACTTCCAGAGATCATAGCTATTTGCAAGAAATATAAGGTTTGCTTTTATACGGAAGGCTTAGTTGCACATAGACCCCTTGTAGTACTGTTGTTTTGATCTTACTACACCTATAGTTTCATTGTTACAGATAGACCCCTGGGTTAAAATTTTTGACTCTTTAACCCTCAGCTAGCTCACTAATTTCATGCAGGGGCAGTATTTGTCAACTTTTCATCATGGGTAAAAGTGTCGAAAATTTTTCTCCCAGGGGGTTTATCTGCAACAATGAAACTACAGGGTGGAATGCAAAACAGGGGGTTTATGTGCAACTAACCTTTATATAAATCTGTGCATGTGTGCGTGCATATGTGTGAATTTATTGGCGAAATTCATACAGTATATCAACTAGTAGCTAATGGAAAAAGACTTGTACTGTGTTTTCTTCGTTACAGGCATATACTTATATGGATGAGGCACATAGCATGGGTGTAGTTGGAAAAACGGGCAGAGGTGTTTGTGAGCTCCTCGGAGTAGACCCAGCTGATATAGATATAATGATGGGAACACTTTCAAAATCATTTGGATCTTGTGGAGGCTACATCGCAGCATCGAAGGTCTGTATTAACCTTAGGTTAATTGCCGATATCACGTAATTGCTGATAGTTTTGTAGTTGCAGATAGACCCCTTAGTTAAAATATTTTTCACTTTTACCCTCAGGAGGTCTGTTGTCCAAAAATAATTTTCTCTGAGGGTAAAAGAGTCAAAAGAATTCGATGAGGGTTCTATCTGCAGAGTTACAGGGGTCTATTTGCAATTGGGCAATTGGTTCTATCTACAATTTGCCTTTCAACCTTTAAATAGTTATGATATTTAGATTTTAGATGATGGATCACAATGTTTCACTACTGAACTTCTTTTGTATCCTTTACCAGGAAATTGTTCGTTACCTGAAGCACACTTGCCCTGCACATCTTTATGCAACTTCCATGTCACCACCTGCAGTAGAACAAGCAATCTGTGCACTTAAGGTTATTCTTGGCGAAGATGGGTCCAATAGAGGTAAACTGGGTTTTTCTTTCTAACCCAATTGTTCGTTTTCATTTATGTTTGTGTCGCAGTAATTCTTACTTGTTAACTTTATTTGAGCAGGGGCTATGAAGCTTGCGAAAATTCGTGAGAACAGCAACTTCTTCAGATCTGAACTTAAGAAGATGGGTTTTGAGGTTCTTGGAGACAATGATTCTCCAGTAATGGCGTTAATGCTTTACAATCCGGCAAAAGTCCCAGCCTTTTCCCGGGAATGTCTTAGACATAAGGTAAGTCTCTTGCAGAATATATATAAAAAATCTAAACTAAAAAGTTGGGATGAGGTTTGAAAATTTTGGCTACATTGTGAATGTTATCCAAGAAGCCTCCTTGTACTACATAAACCAAGCAGGGGCGGATCCATATGGTTGGTAGGGGTGCAGTTGCACCCCTAACAATCTAAAATTTGCATTGTAAAGCCCCAGTTTTAAAATTTTTGCAGCCCACATTGAATTTTCAAACAATTGGCATTTAACATTTACAAATTAGTAGCCCAATTCCATTTGGGTTAATAGATACCATTTAACACACACAAAAAAGAAAAAAGTTTCTTCTGGATCTGCTCCTGAAACCAAACACTAAAATGTTGAGACAAGTGTTGATATAACAACAAAAATAAAGCCTTTATCCCAAATATTTGGGGTCAACTACATGAATTCTATTCTTATATTCAGTTCTATTTTGGGTTATCTCTTCCATTAAGTTAACTATTATCTCATCTCTTCCATTAAATTAGGTGTTATCATATCTTTCTTAGTTGCTTCTAACCAAGTTTGTTTAGGTTTACCTCAAGACTACTTTGACCCATCAATTATTATCTCATCAATTAGCACAATCTCCTAAATGGCACATTAAGAATTCTTAAAACTTCTCTGGTCCATGTGTCGTTATGCTCAAACACCCCTTGCTTTATAAATCAGAGAAAACCCCTTGAATTTTATAAATCAGAGCAACGGCCTCTTAATTATAAAAAATATAATCTAAAATATTAAAAAAAGGAAAACTAATGAGTTTTGAATCATGAAAATCAAAATTCATGATCAAAATTCTGAATGAAGAGCGTTCATGTCGGAGAACAGGACACAATAGCCATGTCACTTTTTAATCCTAGGCTTTTAGTATGTTTTTCCCATTAGTTACAGACAACTTACTAAACATATTCACGATGAAGTCCCATAATGTATATTAATTTGCTAATGATATTGCATTAGTTGATGAGACTAGAAAATGTATAATTTCTAAAGTAGAAAGGTGGAGAAAAGCTCTCGAAACTACTTGATTTGGAATTAGTAAAACATGAACAGAGTATATGGAATGCATATTTTAGTAAACTAAAAAAAAAAATGAAAAGACCTTATAATATGTATTGATGGTCAAAATATCTAAAAGAAATCACTTTTGTTATTTAGGATCAATCATTCGTCATGATCTTGAAATTGAGGATGATGTTGTTCATCGAATCAAATTGAGACGGTTAAAATGGAGGAGTGTCTTAGAAGTCTTATGTGACCCTAGAAACCTATGAGACAAGAGGGAAAATTCTATAGGACGGTTATAAGACCGGCAATGCTTTATAGATCAAAATGTTGGGTAATTAAAAAATAGCATGTGCAAAAAATAAGTTTTGGGGAAATGATAATGTTACGATGATCTTGTGGGTATACACTTAGGCTTGGTTTGGTAAAGGGAAATGTAAGGTAAAGGGAGGGACAAAACTCCAAAGTGTCTTTGGTAGTGTTTTTAGAAGGAAGGTAGAGTGAGGGGAAGTGAGGTAGAGTAGGGGACAACTTAAAATGAACTAAAAATGAGGAGAGAGAAGGATCCCTCCAAATTGGAGGGATTCAAGAAGAGAGAAAATGAACTACAAATTGATGTGTTTTCTCTTCACTTCCTCTTCATACCCCCTACCAAACTATACTTTAAAGGTAGGATAAGAAATGAGTGTATTCATAGTAAATTAGATGTTGCTTCTATTAAGGATAAAATGAGAGAGTATCGACTAAGATCGTTTGGTCATGTACAACAAAGACCTCTTAGTGCACCTATTAGGAAAAGTGATAATATTATAATTAATAGGGCAAAGAAATCTAGAGGTAGGCCTAAAAGAACTTTGTTAGAAGCAATTAAAAAGAGTACGATAACAGTTAACTTAATGGAGTAGACGACCCACAATAGAATAGAATGGAAAAATATGATTCATGTAGCTGACCCCAAACATTTGGAATGAAGGCATTGTTATTGTTGTTGTTGTTGTTATTTAAAGGGGTAGAATAATGAAACTTTAGGGGGGATTTCTCTAATTTATAAAAATTAGGCGGTTTTGTACAAAACTACCCAAAGTTCAGGTGGGTTTTGTGAAAATTTACGCTGAGGTCCCTAACAAAAGGTTATGGATACGCATGCCTATAGATGTCTTCGTCCCCATGCTTAGTCTTGACCTTAAGCAGCAACTTTGTCTATCTTTTTGAAGACCTGTGCTTAGTTATATCCTACAGAACTTGCCTTACTTTCTTGATTACATAGTTTAAGCTCGTATGAAATTATAAACGGAACAAACAAGTTTTTGAGTGAATTGTTTTAGTGTTGCATTTTTGTTCTTTAGTTTGCACATTTACTCCCTCTTTATAACATATGTTTCTCTTCATCTCGCTATATTTTGTCATTCTGAAATCATATATAGCTTTGAAGAAGATTTTAAATTGTCACTTCTTTAAGAAAATAAGCAATAAATCTCTTTTAAGGTAATCTAATTATAAACAAGTAATTAAATATATAAATAAATATTTGAAAAATTATAAAAAAAAGGGTCTCTTCCATATGCGACAGATTGCAGTTGTAGTTGTTGCTTTCCCTGCGGTACCTCTTCTCTTGAACAGGGCTCGTTTTTGCATTTCTGCTTCACACTCTAGAGAAGACCTTGTTAAAGCCTTAGAGGTATAACACACAATTTCCTTTTACTCGATCAATATCATATATTAATAACTAATCAGCATTGTTTGTAGCTACTTTTTAACATTTTATGATAAATTCAGGTTATTAGCAAAGTTGGTGATCTTATTGGCATCAAGTACTCACCTGCTGCACCTCACAAGACTCATGCTAAAGAGAACGGGAAGAAGCTCGATTAGAAAATATCAAATTCAGGATAATGCATTCAATTTTGAAGCAAACCAAAGCATTCATGCACTAGAAGTACCAAGTTAGTTTAGTTTCTGGCAGTTATGAAGATTTATAATACCTTGTGTAATTTTTTTCTTCGTTTGTTGTGAATTACTCTAAATTCTGTGATGATAAGTGTGTAACGATTCTATTTCGCACTAAATCTAGCTGTTCTATTCTATGTTCAGCATGCATTTAAGCAACTTGTGCTTGATCTTCTATTTTATGTTCAAGTTATTATGTCTAAGAAATGGGATTTGCAGTGATGGTACTTCTTGATTTTCCTCGTTAAATGTTTCCCTTATGCATTTTGAAATGGGGTTTGGATCTTCTTCCGTGTCAAAAAATAGTACTTGATCAACTACTATCACGAGGTACATAATAACTGTTGCATCGGAATGTAACACAACCATCCAAATATCAACAGACGGTTGTGATTTGGAGTACTAGTCTCTCCGTTAAATTTTCTGATAAAAATAATCCAAATCTGTTTTTGATGATGGCGAATTTGCATATTTTAGATGAGTACAAATGCTATTGCGGTTCTGCTCAGAGGAAAAAAAAAATCTTGGAACTTGACTAGAATAAGTTATCTACTAATGAACTAACATGTCACTTTGTTTTGTAAAGGGGAGACTTATTTCAAATAATATCCTTCTTGCTCATGAGCTCACAAAACACCATGAGAGAAAAAAATCTTTCTCCTGGGGTCATGCTTAATGTTGATATACACAAAGCATTTGATTCTATTAGTTGGTCTTTTCTCCAATCTATGTTCTCTAGTTTGTGGTTTCCTGTAAAAGTGATTAATTTGATTATGGCTTGCATTTTCAACAGGTATGTTTATCTTAGTATTTTATTCATGACTAATTCATATTCAAAGCATCTCGATCTTGATTCTCTTCGCCATAGTTAACCGCTGAAGCTTGATATCTTCTTTGTTCTTAATGCACATGGCTTATGTCATAGTATGATTAGCAATTAATTTTGACCTTCGGTTCCTATGTTAGATTCATATTCATGTCTTTAACTAAAACCTACTATATAATAAGCTATAGTACAAATATTGCATAAATTTTAACATCTATTTTTCTTTACTTGAAACAACAGGAATAGGATGCTAAGACTTTACAAACTAAGTGAAGGAATGAACTCTTTATTTGATAGATAAATTTTAACATCCATTTTTAGCAGGTATGTCCACAACACAGCGAAGTGAAGGAATGAACTCTTTATTTGATAGATATGCAACTGCCAACACTACTCTTAAAGATTTTGTGAAGCAATATGAAAGAGCCTTGAAAGATAGGTCCGACAAAGAAGCTGAAGAAGATTATAAGACTTTACATACTAAAAGGCCAACATTTATACTCGAACAATATTTTTCAAGTTTCAGAAGGAACTTATTGAAAGCCTTGCAAGAATGACAAACTTAGTGAGTAAAGATGGAGCAATTGAAGATGATATATTTAACAATGTAAGCATTTCTCTCTTTGAAGATGTTGAATCTTCTTTAACCATGCGCTTCAACAATCTATGCTTTGAAGCTGTAAAACTAGCGGAGGTTGCTTCATTGACTAAAGAAGGCTATGATATAACATTAAAAGCACTGAGAGAAACTCTCACAGTTCTTAAAGATAACAAGACACTTAATAGAGTTTTGGATCATAATGGAGATACTTCTCAGAATGTAGAAAGACCAACCCCAATGGACGAGACAAATTATAAAACAAGTGAAGACGTCGTTCAGAATCCTCAACGGGCAGTTGTCAAAGGTCGACAATCAAATGCAAGAATGTAGTCTACGTTGGAAAGAAACACAAGTAAGACTTTAAGAAAATGCCGAATGTGCAAAGATCTATATAGTGGCTCATGATAGCCGAAATTGCCCATTGAATCCAAAAAGAAATAAGAATGCTATGGTACAAATATTTTATCTCTTTTCGCTCTAGTATTTTCACTTTATAATTATGCTTTTAACTTTTCATTTTGAATAATAGTTATTTTACTTGTGTACAGGATCCTTCCAAATTTTCTGGCATGTCTAGTCATAACAACAAGAATAATGAAGGCAACGTTTTCATGGTATTAGCTTGATAAGATTTTTTTTGGAATTTTTAGTTATTTTCTTACAAAGCGTGTTTTAACTTACTATGTGATATTATATATTTTGCAGGATCAATTGGAGGTCTCGTATAGTTTAGCTCAACATTCTACACAAGAGAGTTGATCATATGGAATTTGCAACTTGACACCCGTCAAAGGATTTCAAGCAAGATTATGTTTATCTTAGTATTGTGAAGTGTTTTTCAGTGTAATGAACATGCTATATACTATTAAGATTTATTTTCCTTTATTATAACAACTTGATTTTGCAAAACAACTTGATTTTATTTGCAAGTTTTTCATATTTTGTTGAGAGGACTAGTTTATTAATGACTAAATATGTTGTCCTTTTTCATGACTATGAAAGAAATTAATGTGTTACCAAGTAAATAATTTAATAGCAAGTTACCCAAAGCAAACTTGTCCAGATACTACTGTGTCACATGCAATTAATTTATAGCTATTAGAATCTATGTGAAAGATTTAATAATTTAATAGCAAGTTACCCAAAGCAAACTTGTCCAGATGCTACTGTGTCACCCGCTATTAATTTATAGCTATTAGAATCTATGTGAAAGTAAACCGTAGAGGTAATGAAATAAACGAATAAACGAACTCGTCCAGATGCTACTGTGTCAGCCACCACTAATGGTGAGTTTGGATAGCTTTTTCTAGGAGGGAAGGGGAGGAGTTGGGGAGTCTACAATGCTAATCATTTTAAAATTGTGTTTGTTTATATTTTTTAGTAAGTGAGGGGAAGGATTCAGAGGGTTAAAATGATACAAATTTTCTCACTTTCTCAACCCTCTCAAAATGGACGGATTGGGAGGGGAGAGATTAGATTTTAAGTGAATTGCTCTCTTCCCTTCCTATTTTCTACTCTAAACAAACACAATTTAGTTCTATCACTCTCCCTCCCTCTCCATTCCCTAGTTGTCTATCCAAACACAATCAGTTACATCACACTCCCTTCCTCTCCTTTTCCTCCCCTTAGGTATAGATCAATCATTCCCCTCCCCTACCCTCTTCTCTATCCAAACTGACCATAAATGCAAGTTATGCGGATCATAAAGTTTGTTTGAGACGAGAACCAAAATAAATAATAGATTAAAAACAAAATAATTTTGTGTAGGAATAAAAGGTAATGAAATACTTAAAATAGGAAACGAACTTGATCATGTCCCCATAGTATTAAGTATTTTATCTTGATCAATCAAGTCGAGATCCAACGGTAGGAAGAGATAGGTGTAAATAACCTAGTTACACCCTAAGTGTATTGTAACAGAACCCTATATATATATATATATATATATATATATATATATATATATATATATATATATATATATATATATATATATATATATATATATATATATATATATATATATATATATATAGAGAGAGAGAGAGAGCAAGGCTCCTATGAACTTAAGTTCATAATGAATAGTGGTGCACCAACTTTTTATCCACTCATCTTGCCTTGAGATTTGTGATGCACAAATCTCAAAGTGGCCTTTATATCTTCACGGATCCCAAAGCAAGATGAGTGGTTGGAAAAGTTGGTGCATCACTATTCATTATGAACTTAAGTTCATAAGCTCTCTCTCTCTCTCTCTCTCTCTATATATATATATATATATATATATATATATATATATATATATATATATAGAATGATGTATATGAGGCAAGGGCCATTTTACTTAAAATTATCAAGATAGAGTGGTAAGGTCCACACCTTTTGATGTGACTAGCAAGGTAGGCCCGCCACATGGCTTTGTCTTGGTAGCTTATTTAGCAAAATGAGCCACCTCATATACATTATTTCCATATATATATATATATATATATATATATATATATATATATATATATATAGAGTAAGGCTCCTATGAACTTAAGTTCATAATGAATAGTGGTGCACCAACTTTTTATCCACTCATCTTGCCTTGAGATTTGTGATGCACAAATCTCAAAGTGGCCTTTATATCTTTCACGGATCCCAAAGCAAGATGAGTGGTTGGAAAAGTTGGTGCATCACTATTCATTATGAACTTAAGTTCATAATGAATAGTGGTGCACCAACTTTTTATCCACTCATCTTGCCTTGAGATTTGTGATGCACAAATCTCAAAGTGGCTCTATATATATATATATATATATATATATATATATATATATATATATATATATAGAGTAAGGCTCCTATGAACTTAAGTTCATAATGAATAGTGGTGCACCAACTTTTTATCCACTCATCTTGCCTTGAGATTTGTGATGCACAAATCTCAAAGTGGCCTTTATATCTTTCACGGATCCCAAAGCAAGATAAATGGTTAGAAAAGTTGGTGCATCACTATTCATTATGAACTTAAGTTCATAAGCTCTCTCTCTCTCTATATATATATATATATATATATATATATATATATATATATATATATATATATATATATATATATATATATATATATATATATATATATATATATATATATATATATATATATAGTAATGATATTGTGAGATGGTGAGCTCACTTTTTGTCGTGAGCTAGACTAATCGGCTAGTCAAATTCATGATCAAGACCGTACATCTTGTTCAAGACGTCATCAAATGTATATGGTAAAATTTTCACATAAATTTGGAGTCTTCTAGAATATGAATCAAACTAGTTTGATATGTTAATTTTGAGCGACTTAATAGTCGTCCACTTTACACATAGCTAAAATAATGATTAAAAATTTTAAAATAATATAATCTTTTCTACATATAGATCATGATGAGTGCAAATCACGATGGGTGTCGATCATCATTTCGAGTAACCTATTGGAAAATGATAAAATGAGATAGCGAGTTGATTCTTATTGTGAGCTAGCCCAATAGGATTATATATATATATATATATATATATATATATATATATATATATATATATATATATATATATATATATATATATATATATATATATATATATATATGAATAATGGATATGAGTTGGCTCATTTTGCTAAATGAGCTACCAAAAATAGAGTGGTGAGGTCCACATCTTTGAGATAATATATGAACAATATATTTAATATAATATTTCAATAATGTAATATTTAATTTAATATAAATATAAATATTATAATATTTTATTTTATTCAATTTAACATTATTAATAATATTATATTATTATTATTATATAATATTATATTTTATGATAATTACTAAAATTTATTTATCCAATAGATTTAATATATCATTTAGTATGTTATTATAATATAATACGTTATTTTACTTTATACTAAAATATAATATAATTAATATTATTAATTAATTATTATATTATATTATAATAGTATGCCATATTATATAATAATTGATAGAATATATAAAATGTGTAATATAATATTTCAATAATATAATATTTAATTTAATATATTAGAATATAGTATCATTGGTTATAATTTACTGCATAAAATATCATAATATTTTCTTTTATTTAGTATAATATTATTGAAAATACTATATTATAATTAAATATAATATAATATTATATGATAATTACTATAATATGTACAGAATATCTAAAATGTATTATATTATAGTACAATAATATATTTTATTATATTAATATAATATATGAATATAATATAATATAATCATATGACATGATTTATATTATATTATATAATTAAATATAATATACTAACATATTCAATAATTTTAATATTATGCTATATTATATTATAACATATTATTATATTGGTTTAATATAATACAATATAATATTATATTAACTATTGTAAAATAATAAGTACAACTAATATAATATAATATATTATATTATATATTATTACATTATTATATAATATTATAATAATATATATAACATTATAATTAATATATTGTACTATTTTATTATGATATAATATACTATGTGATATTGCATAATAATATATAATAAATATAATAGAATAAATTATACATAAAATTAAATTATAATAATATTTTATTCTTTTACATGATAATATAATATAATATAATATATTGAATATATTATTATTTTATATTTTATATATCAGGGTATATATTTACAATATAATTAGCATGTATTAATTAAGTAATATAAAAATATTTCAAAATTATCCCAATTGCCTTCAAAGTGGAACATAATTGTTCCAATATGGAGGATGAGGTAAATTTTACTATTGGGGCAAACAATTTGTATATAAGTGAGATAATTTTATCCTAAATGGTGAAATTATCCCACTAGTGTTCCAACTAACCAATAACACCAAAAGGTACTATCCTAGTTCTATTATCCCAATGAATAACACCATAAAGTAGAATCCCAAAAATTATCCCATTATCCCCCAAATGTCCCAATGAATAACCCCTCTTAGCAAAATGAGCCACCACCTCATATATATATATATATATATATATATATATATATATATATATATATATATATATATATATATATATATATAGAGGAAAGCTCCTATAAACTTAAGTGGATAGAAACTAGTTACCACCAACTTTTTAATTCATTGATGTTGCCTTGGGATCCGTGAAGGATATGAAAAATTTTGAGATTTGTGCATCTCTTGATGGCACAAATCTAAAAATAAGATGAGTAGATAAAAGTTTGGTGGACAAGGCCTCCTATCCACTTAAGTTGATAGGAGCTCATCTCATATACTCTATATATATACACACACATACATACAAAATAAATTATTTATACTTCATAGTCATCCCAATCTTAAATCATTTCAACTTGATTTAAGTTACCGCATGCACATATACATGAATTGTAACGTGGAAATGCAATTTATTGAGATTTTACACTAGGAAATTATGTATTTTTAGATGGTAAAGTTATAAGAAGGAATTAACAAAGACATGATTTGAACCTTAGGATCTTGCCAAATAGAATTATTTTAACTTACCAATCACTCAATATTTGCACCCCAAGCATAATGCATGTTCTCTGAGGGTTCAATGTAATTTGTTGTGTTTCTTTGAAATATTAATTGGATATATTTAGGGTTGTCCATTTGGGCCGAGGCGGCGACCGTGTCGGGGCCGGGCGGTCGGGCAAAGCCAGAATCCCGAAACGGCAATTGCGGGCGAGGCCGAGCAGGGGTCACATCAGCGTCAGAAGCGCATAAGCGGGCGGCGTTTATCTATATATATATATATATATATATATATATATATATATATATATATATATATATATATATATATATATATATATATATATATATATAATATTTTTAATATACAATTATAGTATAAAGTGGTCATTAATGTATACTTATATATATTTTTAAGTGTATATTATCATTAATATATACTTATATATATTTCTAATTTATACTATATATAATTATAGTATGATATGGTCATTAATGTATACTTATATATACTTATATATAATATATTACTAATGTATACTATATATAATTATAGTATGATATGGTCATTAATGTATACTTATATATACTTACATATAATATATTACTATGTACTAATAGAATATAATTTTCTACTTCTTAGTAAACACTTAGGATGATTGATTTTTTATCAAAATTTCACATATTTTATTTTTAATTACTTTGAAATTTTATTTTTACAAAAAAATTAATTTTTAAGCAAAAAAATAATAAAATAATAAAATTTAAAAACCAGGCCAGCCCGTTTGGACAGGACTAGATATATTCAGTGTAAGAGTTTTCCTATTTAAAAATACAGTATCAATTGGATTCATTGAACCTAAATTGATAAGATCTTTGTTTGGTGTGAGTTTGGACTATAAAAAGGACAAAATGCAAGGATACGAGCATGATAAGAGAACTTAGTAATGTAGGAAGTCTTTGGTCAATATGAGCCATTTAACAAGCTATGTTAGATTCATAGCCAATCATTTTGAGGACCAAGATGCGATCCCATGGGAGTACGACATTCCGCGCCAAGAAACTGGTATGAAGTTTTTTAACTTTTTCAATACTTTAAATGTGATTTAGTTTTTAAACTTTTTGTCGTATTTTAATTTATCTCTTTATTCTCCTTTTTTACTTTTGAAAAAGGATAATTTCTTTTTGCAATGCTCTAAATAGTCATGGACAACGACTTTCTTCGAATGAACATATTGGAAATCACTCTTGATATGGAAAACATTCTAGTTTTTATTTTTATTTTTCCTTTTTTAGCCTTCAACTATAACATAGAAGGTGTGAGCTACCACAGCTGACGAAAATAATTTTGAAGAGTACGATAACCCAAAAGCGTAAGCTATTAAGTAAATAGAGACTAGAAATCAATTTTGACCCAAAAGCTTAAGTAATTAAGTATTAGTCCAACTTCTATTTTAACTCATCACTCATTCTTAACCTCTTATCATCAAAATTGAAGGTAATTATAAATTTTATCATTTTATCATTATTCAAGGTCAACCGAATTAATATAAGTGCTTCATTTGCTATCTACTTTACTTTTGTATCACATAGTTTATATTGAGGACAATGTAAAATTTAGATGTGGAGGTGGAGACAAGTCATCTTTTCTCTCTCATTTATCCTTTCTTTTCTTTAACTTAAATAAAAAATAAAAAATGTCACTTGCCAACTAAATAAAGTTAATTAATAATTGATTTATTTGATAAAATTTTAAACTTTCTAATTCTTAGTTAGTTTTATACTCAACATAGCCTTTTATGATAACTCTAAATAAATATTTAAGAAATGATTTTCAAGTGTTATACATTGCTATAGCTCTAACTGAGAACTTTATTTGAAGTAATGAAATTTTTTCATACTTATATTAGAGTAGATAATAATTTCTCAAATCCACTTGATCTAAATATTTCTCAAATTATATATATATATATATATATATATATATATATATATATATATATATATATATATATATATATATATATATATATATATATATATATATATATATATATATATATATATATATATATATATATATATATATATATATGATAAAGAGATTTGGGAATTAATTGAAACAAAGAGTTAGCATGTTCTTTTCAAAATTTTAAATTAAAGTCACTATGTTGAACTTGATTTTATATAACTACAATGAAAAGATTTTCTAAGAAATTTACTTTGGAGCTATGTATGAAAATATTTTCTTGAGTAATAAC
Source organism: Asparagus setaceus (assembly GCA_012295165.1). Taxonomy (NCBI): domain Eukaryota; kingdom Viridiplantae; phylum Streptophyta; class Magnoliopsida; order Asparagales; family Asparagaceae; genus Asparagus; species Asparagus setaceus. The sequence goes on from CM022710.1 coordinate 25,046,615, forward strand.
TAGCTTTAATTAGATTATTTAAAAATATCAAGTGAATTAATTCTATATTGACTTCTTCAAATTGACAAGTTGACCAAATTTTATAGGTATATTCACAAACCCTCACGAGACTACAACTCGTTTCCTAGGGTAACCTAGGGTTTAAAGGCTTGTTGTATGCACTAAATACAATCATGATTCCTACAAAAATTTATTTGATAAAATTTTTTTCTTTCTTTCATTTTTATTTTCTTTCTTTGCTAGGCGACTAGCAAAATTTAGGTGTGGGGATATTTGATCAAGATATTTTATTACACCTTTATACCATCATTATCTATTTTATTGAATAAATATACTTGCTAATATCGTTAATTTTATGTATTTATGAAAAATAAAGAATTTATCAAATAAGAGATCAAAGAAGCCTAATATATCTCTATTTGAAGCTTAAAAGAAGCCTAGAGAGCCCACAAAGCCCAAAAGCTCAAGAGAAGTCGAGTCAACAAACCAACTCAGAATAATAATTCTGTTACAACTTAATAATCAATTAGTTAATCGATTAACTAATCGATTAGATTGTAACAGATTCTGATCAGTGATTGATTTTGATTTTCTTAGAGCCCAAGTTTGATCCAAGGGTTGTTGTTGGTTACTGTAAGCTATAAATAGGGGTAGAGAATGAGGGTGAGTGAGATGTAGAAAATATTGTAAACTTTTTTCTTGGAGAGGGAGGACCTTTAATTAGGCCTTCTAAATTATAAATTATAGTTTGCAATAAATAAATATCTTTTCCTCTTTTTAATTTTCTTGGCTTCTCTTTGGTTGATGAAGATTTGCTTTATAATGGGCCAACCCTTTGCAATATAAGTTTTAATCTTCCTCCTTTTATTTTCTTATTGAGAATTGCATGTTGAGGATTTAGTTCTTATTTTTATTTCATTCTTTGTAGTTTAGATTTTTATTTTTATTTTTATTTCATGCTTGTAGTTTAAATAAATTTTATTTCTTGTTTTTATTTTATTCTTTGTAGTTTAGATTTTTAATTCCTTGCTTTTTATTCATGCTATAATTTAGGATTTATTTCCTTTTGTAGTATAAGTAGCTAATTTCTTTAGGATTTCTAAGATTAGATAAAACTAGTTTAATTTTCTTCTTGGTTTTGAATTGCTTTCTTTTTACTTAAATGATCATACTTAGGATAATCAACTAGAAAGCTAATTTGTAGAAAAACAATTTGATAGGCTACACTTATATTAAATAGTTTGATTGCTTATGTTTTTTTAATTCTAGAATTACTAATTAGTTATTTATTTCTATTCATGAATGGTAATATTGCCTGAATATAATTTTGATCTCTTATGCTTGTTTGAATACTTAATAATATATGTTTAAAAATTTAAGTAATATGAGAATTAAAAGAGAGTAGTTCTTAAATTTCAAATAGGAATTAACTAGTGGATTTAATCCTAGATTCCTAGTTTTATTCACTTGATTTCATCCATCTCTTTATTTTCTTCTTCTTTTAGTTTTATTCTCTATTTTATTTTCTTATTTTCACTCTTCTCTTTCTGTCATTCTCTCTTTTTTTTTTTAGCCTTTCTATTTCCAATAATCACACCCAACCAATGTCTACACTCTCTTTTCTCTTTCACATTTCAAGAACCTTTTAGGATTTTCTCTAATACACACCTTCCTCGTGGGATTGACACTTGCATGCTACACACTAGTTGTGCACTTGCAATGTTTTAATTAGAAACACATCAATGATCCTTTATTTGCTAATTATTTTCGCAAAAAGAACATATTGCATCCCCTGTTCAACCTTTTTTATGCAAATTATCTTTTGTTTGTACCCTTCCTTATGACAAAATCCTACGAATGAAATTCCACTAGGAGTGCCACCACTAGTTATGAAACAAAATAAAGAGATTTAACTGTGAAGGTGCTAGAATAGTCTAGATGTCGCCATAGTTGGTCACATGAATTTGACAGTACTAAATTGGAGAATGTTAGGACATATTTGAGATCTAAACATGTTTCCTCTCCTTCTTAGAGATGGTTCTACGGAGAAGAGGTTGTCATTGCTAGGTACCATCTCTATAAGAACCTTGGGATCATACTAAGACATTATGAGAAAACGAGCTTGTAAGCTTGAGGGAATAAGATTTATAAGAAGTTATGTCCTAACCATTTATCCTCCCAGAAATGGGCTCTAATACCCTCCCCTAACTTCCATCTAACCATTCCTATTAAAGTTTAGTTTATAGAATTAACTTTTTGCTAGAGTTTAGAAGATAATCTTCTAGGTAGTGTGATATTAAGAGGAGACTGAGGTGTAGAATATATAGGAGAAAGAATTTTTCCTACTAGAGAATCATTTTAAGAATACTTCTGGAACCATTTAGACAGAAGAGAACAGTTGAAAACTTAAGATTGACCCAACTCTCCTTTTTTTGGCTTGCAAACAGTGTCCCATTTTACCATAGCTTTTCCACTTTCATTTTTTTCACTCCATCCCTAAAGAAAATTACGCCTAATTTTATCAATCTTGATCAATGATTTGGGGATTTTAAAAAAATACATAAAATATAAAGGGAGAGAAGAAAGAGTAGAATTAAGTAGAGTTAATTTTCCTCCAACTGATAGATGCTTGCTTTTCCACATAGAAAGTTTCTTATGGGAGCAATTAAGGACTTTTGCTAGAGAAGAACCCCTACTCAGGAACTTTCCATAATAGAAAAAGACTGATTTTAGTGTAGTTTGTGCCTAAAATTGAGACCTCCTCAAGAAGATAGCTTTAAGAGTGGATATGTCTTCTCTGTTTTTTTTAATAGAAGACTAGAGTATCATCTGCAAATTGCAGGGATCTAATGCTATTTAGGTCTCCCTTTAGATGAAGTTCAGAGATATCGTCTGAATTAACACTACTAACAAGTATCTAGCTAAGAACATTCATGGCCAAAATGAAAAGCATAGAAGTGAGGGGTCCCCTAGCTTGAGACGCCTATTTTCGTTTTTTTTTTTGCTTGCACATCATGAGTTCATGACATGACATTATTTAGCTCATATATCAGTACACTACACTCTTCTTCATTTGATGCATGTAAGAAGAATGGACTTTTCAGAATTACTAGTAAGGAGGGTACATGCATTGCACGTGTCTGTTCCATGAAATAGTTGTACATTCTAATTTCTATTAGGCCCCTTAATTCTGATAAAGCTATCTTAAAGAGATTCCTCTGATTGCTAATTATACTCTTGATTTGAAGGAATAATTTCAAAATAACACAAGAATCAGGGAACCAAATAGCAATTTCAATGATTTGAGGGACTGGACTTGATAGCAATTTCAATGATTTGAAGGACTAGCTACAAATATGAAAGATTAAGTGACTAATATAGAAAAAAAACCTTTTGATTATTTGATGGGTTATTTTCACTGCTGTCCACCAAAATTTACCAATCTTTTCACTATGATACCTCAAAGTATTTTTGTAACATGTTCGTACCTTAATGTTTCAATCATATTTCACTTTCATACCCGAGAGTATTTCTTTAACACTTTGATACCCCAAATTTCAATCACATTCCACTTATACATTGAATCTAGATTCCGTCAGATTTTTTGTTAAGTTTATATCACATCTTTATCATGTGATTGGCATGGGATACATTTGGATTCATTCTAGTCGGTTGCTAAGCACATGATAAAAAGTATATGCCAAGAGTTTTCATTCATAAATGGAACATTATGAGTCTAATGGACATTGTTGCACTCATAGTATCTCAAGAACATATGTTTTTCTATATTTATTATGTTCATAGCGATAAAATGATGCACATTGAAATTTCGATAAGGCCCATCAATAGCAATGGATCCCTCTAATTGCTATTTATTCTGATTTTAGAATTCATTTCAAAATAACTTATGACTTAGGGGACCTAATAGCCATTTCAGTATGATTTGAGAGACTAATTTCAAAATAATTTATGACTTAGGGGACCTAATAGCAATTTCAATGATTAGAAGGACTAATTACAAATATGAAAGATTAAGAGACTAATATGGAGAGAGAAGAAAACCCCTTTGGTTATTTGGTAGCTTAATTTCACCTTGGTATCCTAAAGTTTAGCTACCTTTTAAGTTTGATGCCTGGAAGCATTTTTAAACACTTAAAACCCAAAGTTTCAATCTTTTGATACTCATAAATATTTCTTTAACACTTTGATTCCCTAAGTTTCAATCACATTTTACTTTAATATTTCGTCCATATTTCTCTGTTAATTTTTATCATGTTCTTAGCATGTGATTAAGATGTAATACAATTGAATCCATTTTACCTAGTTACTGAACATGTGATACAAACTTAACAAAAAATCGAATGAAATATAGATAGGGGTATCAAAGTGAAATTTGATTGAAATTTTTGGGTATCAAAGTGTTAAAATACTTTGGGGGTATCAAACTAAAATGATATTGAAACTTTTGGGTATCAAAGTGTTAGAAAAATTCTTAGGGATATCAAGGTGAAAAAGTGTGCAGACTTTGCCACAAAGTCAAATTTAGCCTTATTTGGTTGAAGATCCCCGCAATGCTAATTACACGTACAGCTCATCCATTTGGTCATTTGTTGGCGCTTAGCTAGCCACGCTATAACGCAAACAACCCCAAAGATCTGCAAGGGAATTTTTATGTAACTAATAAAATTATGGGCTAAACTACCAAATTGACATTTAAAAAAGTCCCGTTTTACCACATTGGTATTTAAAATATCTCCGATGACGTTTTGGTATTTAAAGTGGACTTCCGGTAACAATTGAGTCTAAATTTTTAGGTAAGTTAACTTTTCGTGGAGAAAATTTCTTTACACCCCCTAACGTCTTAAAATCATTATATTTTATACCATTCTTCTTCTTTTTTCTTCCTACCCTCTCCCTCAAACCCATCCCCTTCCCACCCTCTTCCTCAAACCCATCCCCTTCCTCAAACCTAGCTCGGCCTCGTGATGGATCTATGTAACTGAAGTGCCACCAAGGCTAATTTTCGTGATTCGAGATCATTCGCTCTTGATTGTATAATACTTTGAAATTGGTCCCTCAAATCATTGAATTTGCTATTTAGTCTCTTGATTTAAGAGTTAATTTCAGAAAACCCCCAATAATCGATGGAGAGCTCTTGAAGTGACAGATGAGTTTGGGTCAAGGATTGTTCTAAAGATCCTGAGGATTTTGCTGCTCGAGCTCTCTTGTATATTGGATTGTTTGAGGAAGGGGATGGGTTTGAGAAAGAGGGTGGGTTTGAGGGAGAGGGTGGGAAGAAAGAAGAAGAAGGGTATAAAATACAATAATTTTAAGGCGTTAGGGGGTGCAAAGAAATTTTCACGGAAAAGTTAACTACCTAAAAATTTGACTCATTGTTACCTAAACCCACTTTAAATACCAAAACGTCATCGGAGATATTTTAAATATCAATGTGGTAAAACGGGACTTTTTTAAATGTCAATTTGGTAGTTTAGCCTAAAATTATGAAAGCAAGCATGTCTCCGGTAAGGGTTATTGACATTTCTTGTCACCAAATACTAATCTCATATATGGAACAGTACTCAGGTGCTCATGTACAATTTTCTCATTATAATTGACTTATCAAAGTGCAATTGATGCTATGGCACGTTGAGGTCCGCATCAACCATCTAACCGTGGAAAGAATAATCACAGTTGCAGACTCATGACTCGCGGAGCGGTGGGGGCAATAAATTTTGCCTCTATTTTGGACCTTGTCAAGTGGCACACTACTGTGGGTCTTTTATTTTCTTTTTTTCTGACTTTACTCGATGCTTGTTTTTTTTTTTTGCATGATATACTCTAGATGATAGTGTTGATTTGATTAGAAACAAAATAAGAGTTTTTTTTTATCAAATCATTGGTGACTCATGCCACCCACAGCTGACACGTGTAAAGTAACTGCTAACTAAACTGTTTGCTTGGACTCGACCGAAATTATCAAATTGCCCCTCTAAACCTAGTGTAAATAGAGGGACTGTCTGCAGCAAAGGGGTAAGCAATATCTTGCTCAAAATTACACTAACTCTCCTACTTCTCCACTCAAGCTCAAATACTGACTTGATCGCCGGAGGAATCACCGGAGAACCCAACTCCGGCTTCTAACGTGTTGCAGTTTTGTGAAGCTCGGCAGTCTATCGAGGGATTAGCCACCAAAGGAGGTCAATGGACCCCAACCTCTTCAAGATCATCCTCAAAACCCCTGTTTGATAACCAACATTTCTATGTTAATTTTTACTATAGTATCTCGTCAATATTTCTATGTTAATTTTTATCATGTTCTTAGCATGTGATTAAGATGTAATACAATTGAATCCATTTTACCTAGTTACTGAACATGCGATACAAACTTAACAAAAAATCGAATGAAATATAGACAAGGGTATCAAAGTGAAATTTGATTGAAATTTTTGGGAATCAAAGTGTTAGAAATATTCTTAGGAATATCAAGGTGAAAAAGTGTGCAGACTTTGAGCTAACAAATACTAAGATCTGCAAGGGATTTTTTATGTAACTAATAAAATTATGGAAGTAAGCATGTCTCCGGTAAGGGCCGGTTATTGACATTTCTTGTCACCAAGTACTAATCTCATATACGGAACACTCAGGTGGTCATGTATACTTTTCTCATTATAATTGACTTATCAAAGTGCAATTGATGCTACGGCGCATTGAGGTCCCCATCAGCCATCTACCCGGGAAAGGATAATCACAGTTGCAGACCCATGACTCGCGGAGCAGCGGGGGCAATAAATTATGCTTCTATTTTGGACCTTGCCAAGTCGCACACCACTCTGGGTCTTTTCTTTTATTTTTTCTGACTTTTCTCCATGCGTGTTTTTATTTATTTATTTATTTATTTCTTTTTTTGGCATGATATACTGTAGATGATAGTGTTGATTTGATTAAGATAAGAGTTATTTTTTTTATAAGTGAATGAAAATTTTATTACATTACCATTGTAAACGTTTATGTACATAGTCACTCTCAGACATTCCCGATCAATCAACCTACAAATTTGATCTCTCCATGCTCACAGCTTACAGCCTCACTCAACCTCACATACATAAAGAATCTATCCACTCTCTAAACTTATTAGGCACTTGTGTATGCAATTGAGAGTTTCTTAAAAACTATTGGCACACCCAAATTTAACAGGCAATCTCCCTTCATTATGGCCAAGCCCCTCCATAATCTGTTGTCTAATATCAGGATTTACCCCCACCAAATATAACAGAACATTTAGATGGATTAGCTACTGGTTTAGAAGTTCTACTAAAGAGATTTAGACATTGGTGTAACAGATTCATGTACTCTAAATCTCCTCTACCAAATAAGAGGAGATCATCAGCAAAGATGAGACGGTTTCCCCATTTTAGCATATTTAGAATGAAGATGGAAAGCAATCATCCCTCTTCTGAGTCCCCATTAAAGAAAATAGAGTATTTTGGACTACAAACGCAGCACATAATCCAATCCACCGTCCTTTGAGGAAACCCCAAACATAGTAACATATCTCTAAGAAAACCCCAGTCGAGAGTGTCATAAGCCTTCCTTATATCCGCACTAATCATACATCTAGGGGAAATAGCTTTCCTAACATAGTATTTCATTAATTCACGACCAAGCTCTATATTGCCCTTAATTTGTCTCCCCTGGATAAATGCTGATGGAGAGTCCCCGACAAGATAACTCATTATGGACTGAAGTCTAAAGGTTATTGCCTTTGATATCACCTTATATATGATGTTACGGCATGATACTGGGTCTGAAGCAGCTGTAGAGGAACACTCCACCATAGGAATAAGAGTAAGAGAAGTAGCATTTACTTCGCCAAGTAACTTCTTTGTGAGAAAGAACTCCTCACTAATGTCTTTCAATCCATTCACTTTCATCAAATTCAACAATAGTTTCATTTTCTGATGGCTTGAACTCAAAATTCCACCCCTTCCCTGCTTCATCTTCTCACTAATGTCATTGAAAACATCATCAATAAGTACACTCTCAGGGGACTGTTGGGACAAACCCAGGGCCCAATAGAGCAGGATCGCAGCTAAAGTATTGCAGAAGTAATAAAGAACACACAGATTTACGTGGAAAACCCCCTCAAGAAATTGGGGTAAAAATCACGGGCACAGATAGAAGAATTCACTATGAGGAAAAACTTAGGAGGATTACAATCTCTCTTTTACAAGGAGATACTCTCTCTATTATTTTCTCTCACTTCTATATGTAGAGGAGTTGTTGTTTCTGGGATGAGTTTCTGAAGAAGAACTCTAGGCCTATTTATAGCTTTTGGAAAATCACTATTCAAAATATAATAATAATATTTTCCTGTTGCTACAGTGATTGCTACAGTGATTTTACTGTAGCAGTCACGTCTCGCTTTCGGTGCAGCCGCCCTCGTTTTGTTTTGTTTTGGCGGGCCCCACGACGGGCCCCACTCTTTGACAATCTCCCACTTGAAGATTTGATTGAGTATCAATCATATCTTCACACCATTCTTTCTATCTTGCCATCTCTATGTTGCTTACGTTTCTGTCAGACCACAAGAGGATCTACACCAAATAAACTTGTCAGTATTGATTGCTTTTGTCAAAAAATCTGCTAGGTTGTCTTTGGTGTGAATTTTCTGCATATCCACGGATCCTTCTTCCACTTTCTCACGAACGAAGTGGTACTGAACTCGAATGTGTTTGGTCTTTGAATGAAAGGCTGGATTTCTTGCCAAATGCAAAGCACTCTGACTGTCACAAAATAGAGAAATCTTCTTTTGTTCATGGCCGAGTTCCTCCAGCACCATCTTCAACCATATCGCCTCTTTACTAGCTTGTGTAGCTGCTACATATTCTGCTTCTGTTGTTGAAGTAGCCACAACTGACTGCAGCTTTGAAACCTGTGTTACAGCCCGCCAAAGAAGTGCAAATACATAGCCTGTGGTGGATTTGCTATTATCACGATCACCTGCATAATCAGAATCAACATATCCACTGACAATAAAATCAGATCCCCCATAACATAATGCAACATCTAAGGTGCCCTTAATGTATCTTAGGACCCTCTTTATAGCATTCCAATACTCTTTACCAGGATTCGCCATGTATCGACTAACCACTCCCACTGCTTGTGCAATGTCTGGTCTTGTACAAATCATCGCGAACATCAAACTTCCCACTGCTGATGCATACGGTACTCGAGACATCTCCATCCTCTCTTCTTCACTGCTAGGACACATATTGGAGGATAAATTAAAATTAACAGGAAGTGGGGTAGAAATTGGCTTACAATCTTGCATGTTGAAGCGCCGCAAGATTTTCTTCAAATAATTCTTTTGAGAAAGCCAAATCTTCCTATTATTTCGGTCTCGGTAAATTTGCATCCCTAGAATCTTGTTTGCGGATCCTAAATCCTTCATTTCAAATTCCCTAGCCAATTGAGCCTTCAATTCTTTAATACGATCTTTGTTGGGGCCTGCAACCAACATGTCGTCAACATACAACAACAAAATAACAAAGTTATTTTCGCCAAACCTCTTGAAATATGCACAAGGGTCTGAATTGAGTCTGTTGTATCCAAGGCTCATGATGAATGAATCAAATCTCTTGTACCAACACCTTGGCGCCTGTTTTAGACCGTACAGAGATTTGTTTAACCTGCAAACCAAGTTCTCTTTTCCTTTTCTTCAAAACCTTCTGGTTGGAGCATATAAATTTCTTCTTCAAGATCTCCATGAAGAAATGCTGTTTTCACATCTAGCTGCTCTAGATGTAAGTCAAATATAGCGCTCATAGCCAGTACTATTCGGACTGTTGTAAGTCGAACTACAGGAGAAAATATTTCATTAAAGTCAATACCTTCTTTCTGAGCATATCCTTTGACCACCAATCTAGCACGATATCGCTCCACTTGATCATCGCCATTTCGCTTGATCTTGTAGACCCATTTGTTTCCAATGGTCTTCCTTCCTTGTGGTAGCGTCACAAGTTCCCAAGTTTTATTCTTATGGAGAGCTTCAATTTCTTCCTGCATTGCTGCCATCCACAAAGATGCGTCTGTGTTGTTTACAGCTTCATGGAAAGTTGATGGCTCTCCATCCTCCGTTAGAAGACAGTATGCAACGTTACTCTCCGTAATATACTCCGAGTGCCAAGCCGGTGGTCTTCTCTCACGAGTTGACCTTCGAACTTCTGGATCCTCGGCTTCGACTGGTTCTTGTACATCATGCTCCGGTGCTGCTTCAGAAAAATCTTGATCATTTTCCACCTGAATATCTACAGTCTCTGAGTCCTTCCCTCGAAGCCTTTCTCTTCTCTTTGTAGTTGGTTCTCTACAAAGATAACATCTCTGCTGATGATAACCTTGCGGGTAGTGGGATCCCACAGGCGATACCCCTTTACTCCATCAGCATACCCTAAGAATATACATTTTCTGGATTTTGAATCCAGCTTTGTAATTTCTTGGGCGTTGTACATTACGCATAATCGGACTTCCAAATATATGGAGGTTGAAATAATCGGTGGCTTGCCAGTCCACATCTCCATCGGTGTCTTCAACTGTATTGCGGTTGATGGAGATCGATTCACCACATAACAGGCGGTTTTTACTGCTTCCGCCCAAAAGACTTTCTCCAGATTTGCAGTAGCCAACATTGCTCTGGTTCTTTCCAACAGAGTTCTGTTCATCCGCTCCGCTACTCCATTTTGTTGTGGAGTATACTGAATTGTCTTTTGATGCCTTCTTGCTTGCATAATGCTAGAAATTCACCGTCTGTGTATTCTCCTCCATTATCCGACCTCAAGCACTTGATCTTCGCCATTTCGCTTGATCTTGTAGACCCATTTGTTTCCAATGGTCTTCCTTCCTTGTGGTAGCGTCACAAGTTCCCAAGTTTTATTCTTATGGAGAGCTTCAATTTCTTCCTGCATTGCTGCCATCCACAAAGATGCGTCTGTGTTGTTTACAGCTTCATGGAAAGTTGATGGCTCTCCATCCTCCGTTAGAAGACAGTATGCAACGTTACTCTCCGTAATATACTCCGAGTGCCAAGCCGGTGGTCTTCTCTCACGAGTTGACCTTCGAACTTCTGGATCCTCGGCTTCGACTGGTTCTTGTACATCATGCTCCGGTGCTGCTTCAGAAAAATCTTGATCATTTTCCACCAATATCTACCGAGTCCTTCCCTCGAAGCCTTTCTCTTCTCTTTGCAGTTGGTTCTCTACAAAGATAACATCTCTGCTGATGATAACCTTGCGGGTAGTGGGATCCCACAGGCGATACCCCTTTACTCCATCAGCATACCCTAAGAATATACATTTTCTGGATTTTGAATCCAGCTTTGTAATTTCTTGGGCGTTGTACATTACGCATAATCGGACTTCCAAATATATGGAGGTTGAAATAATCAGCTGGCTTGCCAGTCCACATCTCCATCGGTGTCTTCAACTGTATTGCGGTTGATGGAGATCGATTCACCACATAACAGGCGGTTTTTACTGCTTCCGCCCAAAAGACTTTCTCCAGATTTGCAGTAGCCAACATTGCTCTGGTTCTTTCCAACAGAGTTCTGTTCATCCGCTCCGCTACTCCATTTTGTTGTGGAGTATACGCCGTACTGAATTGTCTTTTGATGCCTTCTTGCTTGCAGAATGCTAGAAATTCACCGTCTGTGTATTCTCCTCCATTATCTGACCTCAAGCACTTGATCTTCTTGTCAGATTCAAGCTCGACTTGCGCTTTGTAGGCTTTAAAGGCTGAGAACACATCCGCCTTCTTCTTGATAGGGTACACCCAACATCTCCGGGAGTAATCATCAATAAAGGACACGAAATACTTCGCACCTCCCATGGATGTAACTGGCGCTTGCCATACATCAGAATGAACTAGTTCCAGAATAGCATTGCTTCTAGAACTCGATGTGTTGAACTTTAGCCGATGCTGCTTGCTCGTAACACAATGCTCACAGAACGGAAGAGCTACCGATTTGAGCCTGTGAAGGTGTTCGACGGAGAGAATCTTCAAACCTCGTTCTGACATATGGCCTAGTTTACGGTGCCACATCATGGTTTCTTCTTCTCCACGGCTGGTTGATGCCACACATGAATCGACTTCTGCGAGTCTCTCCCTTGAGCATGTACAGATTCTGACTATCTTTTCTCCTTTGATCACCACAAGCGCCCCTCTAACAATCTTCATGATCCCATTTTCTATATGGGTCTTGCATCCCAGTTCATCTAATTGTCCCAAAGATAATAGATTCTTTTTCAGGCCCTTCACATGTCGTACATCTTGAATGGTGCGTATTGTACCATCAAACATTTTGATTTTGACAGTACCAATACCACAGATCTCCAAAGCATGATTATTGCCCATGAATACAGAACCCCCTGAGATAGGTTCATATTTGTGGAACCATTCCCTCCGGGAGGTCATGTGCCAAGAAGCTGCTGAATCTAAAAGCCAGACATCAGCAAACCTCTTCCTGCTTTCATCAACAGTGTTTGCTCCACTGTATAAGATTTCACCATCGTCTGATGTGCTGACAACGCATCCTTGAGATGTTGATGGCTCTGAAGACTTTTTGTTATCACTCTTCTTGTTGTGCCAACACTCCGACTTGACGTGCCCCTTCTTGCCACAGTTATAGCATTTGATATGCTTCTTACTCCTTGACTTCGATCTACCACGAGCATGACTCCCACTGGAGCCTGGTTCCGTTGATCTTCCTCTCGTCACCGATAAGGCCTCCGCTTGCTGCAAACTTGCCAGCCTGTCTTCTTTGTTCTTGCGCCGATTTTCTTCCTCCAGAACAGCGGCTGCAACGTCGTCGAAAACTAGCTTCTCCGCAAGGACGTTATTTGTGAGGTTGATGATGAGTTGATCATACGAGTCAGGTAGACTCTGAAGTAGAAGCTCCGCACGTTCATTCACACTGATTGCATGTCCCAACGTTGTGAGCTGGGAGAACAATGTGTTTAGAGTGTTGATATGGTCGGTCACCGATGTAGATTCCGCCATCCGGAGAGTGTAAAGTCTTTTTTTTAATAAGATTTTATTGTGCAGGGATTTCGCCTCATATAGCTTTGTTAGAGTGTCCCAGATCTCCTTTGCTGTCTTCTTCTCCTCCTCTATGCTGGACACACCCCGTCTGCTAATGCCAGATGAAGATTTGCTATAGCATTCCCGTCTATTTCGTTCCAATTCTTATCATCTGTGATGTCCGCCGGCCTTTCACCGATGGCCGCTAGGCAATTATCTTTTCTCAAGATAGCCTTTATCTTCAACTTCCACAACGAGAAATTACTCCCGTTGAATTTCTCGATCTTGAAATTCTCGAACTTTGCCGCCATTGCTTCTACCACGAACAGTAACTCCTTACTATCTCACGTGAACAGTACCGTATTTATGAACAGTAACCGTATTTGTGAATAGTAACCGTATTTGTGAACAGTACTGTACTCGTGAATAGTGCCCAGTACCTTTCAGAGAGTAAATGATATCTAGCTTATTTTCTGATGTGAAGGATCCACCTTTGGTGGCAGCCACAGAGCATACGATAAGCAGATATAAATACCCTAAGTCAGGCTCTGATACCACTTGTTGGGACAAACCCAGGGCCCAATAGAGCAGGATCGCAGCTAAAGTATTGCAGAAGTAATAAAGAACACACAGATTTACGTGGAAAACCCCCTCAAGAAATTGTGGTAAAAACCACGGGCACAGATAGAAGAATTCACTATGAGGAAAAACTTAGGAGGATTACAATCTCTCTTTTACAAGGAGATACTCTCTCTATTATTTTCTCTCACTTCTATATGTAGAGGAGTTGTTGTTTCTGGGATGAGTTTCTGAAGAAGAACTCTAGGCCTATTTATAGCTTTTGGAAAATCACTATTCAAAATATAATAATAATATTTTCCTGTTGCTACAGTGATTTTACTGTAGCAGTCACGTCTCGCTTTAGGTGCAGCCGCCCTCTTTTTGTTTTGTTTTGGCGGGCCCCACAACGGGCCCCACTCTTTGACAGGGACTTCATCATGAACATTAGTAGTGCCTTCCATCTCCATCTCATCAGCCCAAGAACAACTATGAACAGAGTGAGGAGGGTTTAAACTTTTACCATCGACTCACTCCAGCTCCATCGCCATGTGCTTGTTGAAAATTAGGCGAAGTAACACAGTTAGAAACTCTTACCTGATGCTAGCTTCTTCTTCGCCCTAACAGGACCCGTGCTTCCCATCAAACTTGAACTCGAGAGATTACCATCTACGTCAGATTGATCTAAGCTCAGCTTTTGTAATTGATTGAACCCCTTTTGACTAGATTTTCAATGATTTTTCACCATAAAAAACCAGGCGACGGACGCAAGTTCGCAAGAAAGATGTTGCCTGCTAACATGCACTATCAGGACCATCTCTAATCCCTCAAATTCTTGCCTACACCGAGAGTAGGCAAGATGCCTACACCTAGAGGGGGGCATCCAGAGGAGGTGCCCCCATCGAAAAGATATTAGGGGTTTTCTGCAAAAGTTATTGGGGGGTTTAGTGTGATTTTGAAAGCTCATAGGGATTTACTGCAAAATGCTTAAAGTTCGTGGGGCTTTAGTGTAATTTACCCTTATGGGTATTCAAACTATTTCATTAACTCTAGCATCTCACCGCACTCTCAAAGGAGAAATTCTTGCCTACTCATGGAGAATTTCTCCTCTCAAAGTTAGAGTACTAAATAATTATTGAGGGTTCTTATAAGGATAAAATAGATTAGGCTTTTAGTGGAAAACGAGTTTACATGTGGAGATTTAATATAAGATAGTAGCAGAAAAAACAAAAAAAACTTTCAGAAACAGAAATTTACGATAAACAAACAAATATTTTATAGATTCTAAATGATTCTTAAAATCAAGAAAATCAAATGAGAGACCAAGACCAAGAAAGTCCAATTTGGACAAATTGGACAACTTCAAGAAAGTCCAATTTGGACAAATTGGACAAATTGGACAAATGTTTTATAAAATCAAGAAAGTCCAATTTGCGCAAAAGGAGACCAAGACCAAGGCCAATGTGATCCTTGAGCTATAATTTTCACTTGGTCGTTGTCCTCACTTATTCAAAACCCTTAATTTTCCCTCCTAGGAAAATTGCTCCCCAGAAAGAAATGAGAGGAAAAGTCCAATAAGACAAAATTGGACCATGAACAAGGCCATGTGATTCTCGAGCAATAATTTTCACTTGATACCTAGCTGTCCACTTATCTTCACATATTTAACACCACCACTTTCCCTCCTCTCTCTTCATCATACTCATCTCCTCACTCTCTCTCTCTCTCTCTCCGAAGATGGTGAAGATATCATTCTTTATATCTCTCACCACGCGCTTCAGCTTCTTCCTCCTCTTCGCCTTCGGCCAAATGAGAGATTTCTTTAGGAAAATCCTAGATTTTCGCAAGTCTAAGAATCTTGAGGTTAATTCTCGATTTTTTCATATTTTAAACTCAATTTATTTATTCAGCACATTTTTGAAGAAAAAACATGATATATAGCTCGTTATCTCAGGTTACGTAAGGTAATAACTTAACCTTAATTGTGTGTAGCATTTAAAATAACATAGGCACGTCATTACTCTTGCTATCACAATATATTATACGCTATCCCTCTTTTATGTATAACTAGTTTAGTGCACGTGTATGTACTTTATTCATGTTACTTTAGTCTATAATGGTGGGAAAACATGTGAGTATATATAATTGTGATAATCGCTAGATTATGATTATTATTTACTTCTAAAACTGCATGCAAACCTCAAACTAAAAAAAAAAACTGTATGTAAACTTTAATTTTATCTTTTGTTCCAACTATTTTTAAATTTTCAATTGCAAATGGATAAAAAGACAATTTCACTCATATATAATATGAGAAAGAAATAAATTGAGGAGTTGAAGTGCTAGGGTGATAAGGGAAGGATAGTAGTTGATTTTTTTTCTTTTGCGTGTGGGTGGGGTGTTTGGGAGGGTGTGGTGGGCGGCTTAGACCTACAGTTGTTGACATCTAATATATTTCATAGAAATTCGAAACCACCATCAACAAAGCTAAAATATCATTAGTTATCAAAAGGAATTCAAAATCCACATTTACTAGTAAATTATTTGCTAGATTTTCCTACATTAAAAAGAGGCAAATATTTATTTTTTATTTGTTGTTCTCCTTGTGAAACTGAACTTCAGCCACCAGTTTGACCCCCCCGTAAAATAGTAAGTCAAAAACAATCACTTTTTACTTGTAAATTATTTGTTAGATTTTCCTACAATAAAAAGAGGTAAATATTTATTTTTTATTTGTTGTTTTCCTTGTGAAACTGAACTTCAGCCACCAGTTTGACCCCCCAGTAAAATAGTAAGTCAAAAGCAATCACTTTTAACTTGCAAAGGAAAAATTCAATATTGTCCTAAATTCAATAGTTGTATCCATGAGGTTTTTGGCCATAGTTGTGCAGGAACTCTCTATAAATGTTTGGATAAATTTCCCAAAAACCTCTTAGTTTTGCGGTGACATGCATAAACTCCCTTGGAAGTTGAATATTCAAGATCTCTCTAAACTTTGGGGAGTTTACAAAACCCCTTGAACATTCGAAAAATTCCTCAAACAAAAATGACCCGTTTTGTAAGTAACCTGTTTTTTAATGAAAAAAAAAATTCTAACTAACTGATTTTTCTTTCCCTTTCTGTAATTTTCAAAGTATGTTTAGGAAAGATTTGTGCAAATAGCCCGAAAAATATATGGATTTTTATGAAATTTATCCAAATCGTTTCATGTTTGATAGTACCAAGATGGCTTAGAATAATTTTCACAGAACATATAGTTGGAAGCTGAGGATGCAAGGTTTTTAATTTTTCCCGCTTTGGGGCAAAGGAGTAAGAAATAAACTTCATGAACTTCTGTTTTACTCTTAACCCATTGGAAACACATCTCACATGGTCCCTTGCATATTTTCAAAAACTAGTATAGTGTACGTGCGTTGCACGTAGATACACTTACTTTATATTTTAAAGCAAGGTAAAGCATTGATTTTTTTTTTGAGTATTTACATATAATTACAAATTTAAAAGTAAAATGAGTAGAAATGGATTATGTTTAAGTTAGTTTATTTTGTAATATGAATCTTTTGTGACAGAGATAATGAATTAGTTAAAATTTTGTATAGTAGCTCAGAAGTGCCCATTACACCATATATCATGAAAGTAGAAGAAGATAGAAAAATAAGTGATATATCAACACTGCTTACTCCCCATTTTGATTTTTTTTTTTTTTAATGAGAATGGAAGACGTAGACGATGGAGCGTTGGGACCAGATCCAACATGGAGTTTTATAAAGGGAGGATGGAAAAGAGTTTATTGTTTGGGAAGAAGAAAAACTTGTGCTAATTAGGATTGATGGATTAATAAATAGATTTAATGGGCATTTTAATGGTGGCGGTTATAAAAGACACTTAAATGGGTAAATAAGTGGTATAATCATATGGGCTTCGTTGACATGATGCCCATTCTCTATTTTGAAACCTAAATTAAACTATTTATCTTATTTAATACAAAACTGATAATATAAAATATAGTATTGTATTTATAATTATTAATATTATTTCTTAAGTCCATTGCAATAATCATGATGAGTTTAATTGAATTGAATTTTCTAATGATAGTAAATGCAATTTAGAGGTGTACTTATTACATTTAATTTAATTGGGCTATGAGAAATATTTGACTAGTTGTTATCCGTTCGATGCACGAGGTCTAATATTCTTGTAGTAGTTGTTACCCGTGCGATCCACGGGTCCAAATTAATATTCATGTATGAATATTAGACTTTTAGAGAAAGGGAGTATACCAAAAAAAATTAAGGAAAAGAGAACAAAATGAATGATTTCTAACAAATTGAAAGACAAAGAATAGAGATTTGAAGATGTGGAGAGCAGTTGATTAAATGGGATAGTGGAAAAATGATTATTAATTATTAAATTTTAGATATCTTAAAATTTAAAATTTACCAAGTAGCAAAACATGCAACCGGTTTTATTTTATTAGTATAGTATATAGTATTGATTGATGAGAGATTTGTGCTTTGCTATTATTCTTACATCCTAAAATTTATCATATGTATCCCCTGATTATTTTTAAAATTTAGAGAGGTTAGATTAGTAGTTACATGTGAATGCCTTATATACCATCTAACTGCAACATTTTATTTGGATAAACAGATATTGTTTATCTTATAAAACATATGCCGGTGTATTGGTGTTCTTTTGGCTTTCATATATATTATTATTAGTCTCCTACAAGTGTGTGTGTGTGTATATATATATATATATATATATATATATATATATATATATATATATATATATATATATATATATATATATATATATATATATATATATATATATATATATATATATATATATATATATACTACTTTTGTTATCTATAATTAGATTATTTTTTTATACATGAGACTACTTTTCTGTATACTTTGAAGTTGTTTATAAGTTATGCTGACACATAATATTATTTTTAGAAATGTTAGCATTCAACACTTAATCTATAGTTCATCTTGCTAATCTACTTCTTATAAATTTCAATGTATTACTTGTAGATTGATGAAAAGTTCTTCAATGCAGATATATATTTTAAAAAATAGAGTTTAAGTTTTTCATCCTATAAATTTATTCAATCATAATCATTAAATTATTACATATTGATTGTGATCTATTCTAACAGATAATAGCATATGGTAGTAAATCTTACTTATTCTTATTTCTTAATTAAAAAATTATGTCCAGCCTAATTTATAAAAAGAGAATATTAGTGGTTTACTATTAATCTTACATGCATCTCAAAAATTGTCATGTGTCTCTCCTTAAATTTTTAATTTTCAATTTTTATAAGAGGATAGATTAGCCAGTTACACATGAAAGCCTTATATCTCATCTAACATCCACTTTTTATTTGATTGCTTCATTTTTAGAGAGTTTAACTCCATTCCCTCTTTATTTCATACAAAATATGAAAAGTTTTCTTTATAATAAAACATCTTCATACTTAACAAATTATCTTGGGACCATTAATCTTAAACTGCCTTTTCTTGAAGCCAAATCATGCAGTTATGAATACTTCTCAAATATGTGAAAAACCTTTTGATCTATATTTTAATATTATAAAAAGGGATATTACAATGAAGAAATTGATGGTTAAGCGATCTAATTTTGAAGTTAAAATTTTGAAATAATTAAAATTATCCATGCACTTATTCTGTGCTATGACATTTTTCTTTTTTATTTTAGAATACGATAAATAAAAGAGGGATACTATAAAAAGAGATGGGAGATTAAACCATCTAATTTTGAATTTCAAAATTTGCAAAACCTTTGTGCCCATACACACACACACACACACACACACACACACACACACACACACACATATATATATATATATATATATATATATATATATATATATATATATATATATATATATATATATATATATATATATATATATATATATATATATATATATATATATATATATAATTTTCTTTTAAATTTTAACCTACCAAAGAAAACGACTCTGTCTCGGGTTATCTAATTTTGAATTTCAAATTCAAGCAATCTACTTGACACAACATGGAAGTAAAATCTCGGAATCCACCACGGGGCATTCTACAAAGCCACGGAGAAAAACCTCTGAATCCACAAAAAAATATAAGAGGAATACTATTAATAAAAAGTAATACCTCTAGGGTTTACAATCCTCAATTAAAAAAAAACAAAGTTGACCCCTACTAGGACAAAAATTACTAGAAATAGAAAGTATCAAAACAACAAACTATTGAGGAAATTAATTGGTCAAATCTGAGACCATTATCAAATTCATTTCTTAACCAAATCTGACAACTGCATCATTACTTAAAATAATAAAAATCGACACAAAGTTTGATACCTATCAAAAATAGAAAAGGAGTAGCATTCCAAAGAAAAATTTCAGTTCAATTCAAATTAGAAGCACATGCGTAATAAAAGAATAAAAATATAGAGACCAAAGAAATTAGATATAGAAACTGAAAAATCAGACACACCCATGCGAGTACGGTCATAACATTTTTATCTAAATAACGTACATTATTGAAACTTGCCAGTATTTTTGACTTCTATTTTTCAATATAACTCATAGCAGGAACTTACAAGTATTTTCTAGTTTACTTCGTTTACGGGTTGAGGTAGTTTTGATTCTCTGTAGAATGTTGCTGTTTTCTTTAAGGTCGCAATCATGTTGGGAAAGATCATTACGCTCGAAATTCCTAGCTTATAATTTGTGAAGAATAAAATGAAATATGAAAGTTTGGACGAGTTATTAAAACTACAATGATATATTTGGACATTTGATTGTATTTGTTAGTAAATTAGCACTTCTGCTATTAAATTTTTATTTTTATATTTTAAATTTAGTTTTCTTTTGACTAAAACTACTATGGGTATTTTTGATTTGTTTAAATTAAAATATAATGGAATAAATAATCTATTTTAGTGTTATATATGTAAGCTATTAGATATCAAGAGGTTGAGTGTTACATTATACATTATCAATATTTTCAACATTTCATTGGATTGTCAAAACCGCATGTCTCAACCGTCTTTTAAATCCAAAATACTCAAAATCAATTGGTTTTAGAGTTAAAATTTCACAAATCCCCTTGGGTTTCAAGAGTGTTTGCACAAAATACTCTTAATGCTTTTTGTTCATACAAACCCTTTGACTTTGCTCACAAAAACTCTTGAAGTGTAAACTTTTCTCGTCGGACCTCCTATCTATAATTGTCAAATAGATAAAATGACCATGAGAGAAAAAGTCCCAATTAAATCATTTACCTTGATAGGCAACATACTCCCCTTCCTCCACTCGAGGACATTTTTTTCGTAAGAATATTTAAACGTAAAATGTAGGGGGAGGGGGTGCTTAATAAATGTTTAAATTTCAACGGGTTCTGGGAGATACCCTAACAGCCTGTTTGGATGAAGGGTAAAGAAGGGGAAGGTAGGGGAAATTTGGGGTTTAACCTTGTTTGTGAGTTTTTTGAGGAGGGTAGAGGAGGGGAAGATGAGGGAATTTTGACTAAAAATCTTACCCCCCAAATTGAGGGGTAAAGACGGGGAAGGGAAGGAAGGGAAAAAATTTACCTTCCTTCCCTTCCCTTAGTCATCTCCCAAACACACCATAAAGTTTAGGAATTTTTGAGATAAAAAATTTCAAGAGGTTTATATGAAAAACGGTGGAAGTTCAGGGTTTTCTTTGCCAAATAAACCCTTATTTTAAACGTAAAATGCCCACTTCTCCCTTTGTCTACATCTACCAGATGCGCACTAATTTTGTTTTGAAGTTTTTGTGATGAAAAGATCGTTTCTTTCTCATCGGATTTTAGTTTTTTTTTCATAAGAAATTCGAAATGGGTTGAATTCGTATATAAATTTTTGTGTTGGATTTGATTCTAAATGTTTTGGGTTTGATTTTGGAACAGGGATATGCGCCAATATGTTCAGGGATGGAGGATTTGTACGTTCGTAGGGTTTATCGTCGGGTTCAGGTCTGATTTCGTGCTGACAAGTTTAATTTTTTCATCATGAATTACTTGATAAGAGTTGAGTTGCTACATTAGGATGTAAGGTTTCAATTCTCATGTCAACTGAATGATTAAATGCTAATTTGGAACTTAATTTTTTTAACCTAAGTGTTCATATTCTACTCAAGTCTCACTTTTAAGAAATATATTAGTGCATCTAGTTGATGAAGGTTGTTGTATACTTGATACTTACCTCTAATTGAGTTTGGAAAGCTAATTGAAAGCTACTTTAATTGGTTAGTGATATAAAGTAATTTTATATTCTTTGTATACATTTAATTCCTTCATCATTGACTAATTATGCACTTTCTATTGGCATATTGAGGTGATATTGTTGAGCCCTTTTGTTGTTAGCTTAAGCAGATTTACAAAATTTTTTTATTATCTTTCTCCGATTTTGAAGTATGGGAACTGGGTCAAGGAATAATCAGTAAATAAGCTATCCATTCTGTTGCATTGAACTTAGGTTGTGTGTGGATGTATATTCAGAAGAAAATTTGTCGTGATTTTTACTGATATTTACCACACTGAAGTTCATGTTGACACACCTACCGCAACCCGATACCAATTGTTACGCACAAATCAATGTCCTATGCAGAAGCGTTGCCTATCGAAGCATTACCAAATCTCCCAATTAGACATCCTCCTTCCTAGAGTAATTGATCAATCAGCGATGTGAAAACTTTGAGAAACCTGTTTTGGAACTAAAGAGGAAAGCAAACCACTTTCAGAAAAGAAAGCAATAACACAGGATGCAAGAATTTACGTGATTCAACAATCACCTATCTACGGGAGAGATTTGAGTTCTCTTTATATTAGAGATTACAAAGATACAATCTTTCTTGTGTTCTTGAAAGAACCCACAAGAAACCCTCTCTCAATCTCACCAAAAAGATCTCTCAAAACCCTAGATTTCTCTTCTTAGTTTATCTCTAACTCTCTTTTAGACTTTTACAATATGCACTTTCCTTGGCTTCAATCATCAAAACCAAGACTTGGAAAACCGGGTCCAAAATCGGATACAATACCGTATATGACTCCTAACCCGAATAGAATTCCAAAACAAACAAATCAGCCTGACTCGGTCTGACTGACCGGTCCGATAGACTGATGTGACCGGCCGGTATACCGGCAGAGGCACCCGACCGGTCCAACTGGACGGTGCACCACTATTACCTCGCCATTTCACCTTGTTTCGCCTTGTTTCACCTCTTGCTTTGTTTCAGACTCTTCCCATGCCTCCCAGCCTGAAATACAAGGCGATTGCACAATAGTTCATTAGGAATCTTGATAGGAGTTTAAATCTTGATAGGAGTTTAATTCTAATTGTCTAAGTGGACAGTGTCAAAGTAAGTAATGGATTTCTTATATCAACTTTGACATTTATGATTTGCATATTAGAAGACATACAAAAAGATGTTCCAAAGATTAACTTTTGAGAACTTATGAAATTTATGGTTTTCATATGCAATAGCTTAAACGATAAAACATTGTCTCTCGGAGTAAGAAAAAGAAAAATAAATAGTTTGTTATTTGTAAAATGTAAGAATGTTTATTTGTTCTTGAGTGGGCTAATGTGAGCACGCCATGAAGAGCTAATCGAGAATCATATCTATAATGTGTACAAGTTCTTCTAAGAGTATTTGGGATGTAAACATGCGTTTTCTTCACTATTCTGATGCAAAATTCTGTTTCTGCAGGATTGTGCTAACAGACCAATTTCAAGCGCACCAGATTCTTGGATTGATGTGGTTGAACGTTACACCAATGACAATAACAAGACATTACAGTAAGTGCTAATATAAAGTACCCCCAAATATTTCTTTAGCTCATCCTACCTAATAATAGCTTGCACCTCTAAGAAAATATATCACCTTTAATATTCAGAACATATATGCAAGTTTACTAGTCTTCCAAGATTAATGGTCCGTATGAGCTAGAACATACAGTTTTACGAATGATTCAAGGGATGTAAATAGGATAAAAATGTTAATGCTTCCATTTGGTTGTTAACGACTGATTTTAGATGCTTCAAATATTATTGTTTATTTTACCTCAGACATAGAGACCAAGAATCTAACTTGTTTTTATTACTGCAGCCGGACCTCAAATTCTACTAGATGCATAAACCTAGGATCATACAACTACCTTGGTTTTGCTTCAACAGATGAATATTGCACACCCCATGTCATTGAATCCTTGAAGAAATACTCTGCCAGCACCTGCAGTGTTCGTGTAGATGGTGGTATGCATGTTTTTTCCTCATGAATAGGCTAGTTAGCACTTAAATACATTATAGTTTGTCCTACTTTGTAGTTTTATATCCTGACTTGTTTTTTGCATCACTTGTATACCCTGACGTTTTAGGATTGGCACTTTAATACTTTTTGTTATACAAACGTGAGAATATTCTCGAATATTCTCTTATGTTACTCACATGCTAATTTCAGAGCTTTTTGATGTTTGTTGAATTCACTGTTAAACCTAACTGAATTCTACTTAAATCTAGCTCAAATTTGTCTTAAAATACAATTGGAATAGGTTTAACAGTAACAAACACTAAGGTTAAGAATTTCTATAATTAGTATGGGAGTATCGAAAGGGAAGCATATATATTCTCACTTTTGCATACAGAAGGTACTAACGTACCAATTTTAAAAACTTTAGGCTATTTAAGTAGTGCCAAAAATAAGTGAGGGTATATAAGTGCAATGTAGGGTAAGCCATTTACTAATTAGCCTCATGAATATTATGAAAAAGGCTGATGATTTAGAATAAAAGATAATCCATTTTTCTTCCATCAGGAACTACAAATCTGCACTCCGAACTGGAGGAGTTGGTTGCTCGATTTGTAGAAAAGCCAGCTGCCATTATATTTGGTATGGGTTATGTTACGAACTCTGCCGTCATTCCCGTGCTCATTGGAAAGGTTTGTACTGAACAGTGTGAACTTCAAACTTTTGAGTTTTTTTTAACTACTACGAATAGTTAACTTAATGCAGGAGATAGCTCTTAAGATAATTGAATAGAGAAATATGATTCATGTAGCCAAACCCACAAATTTGGGATAAAGTGTTTGTTGTTATTGTTGTTGTTCTGTAATAAATTATTTCTTGTACTTTCTGATGACCATAAACAGGGAGGGTTGATAATTAGTGATTCTTTGAACCATAATTCAATTGTCAATGGTGCACGAGAATCAGGGGCAACAGTACGTGTCTTCCAAAGCAACAGTAAGTTCTGAATCTTTGATGCAGGTTTAACCTTTATATCATTTGAGCAAAAAAAAAAAAGCATAATTTGTCTTAAAGGCCCTACCACTGCACCCAAACTTCGAAATTGAGACAAGGGTTGAAGAGTGATAGTTTTATATACTTTAACATGACTCCCTACAAGTTGAGCGTCCTTTTTATGGGCTGTAACCTGGTCGCACTCAACAATAACAATTTGTTTCTAAATCCTCTTTAAATTCGTGGTTGGTAGTAATGGAACCTAGGTAGCTCTTATATAATTTTAGAGTCCCTGTTACTTCAACCAAAACTCCGAAGTTGTGATAAGGGTTGAGGGTTATAGTTTTGTTGTCTAACACATTGGATTTTTACATGTAGATCCGGCTCACTTGGAGCAGGTGCTAAGAGAGCAGATTGCTGCTGGACAACCTCGAACACATAGATCCTGGAAGAAAATACTAGTTATTATTGAGGGAATCTATAGCATGGAGGGGGAGTTTTGCAAACTTCCAGAGATCATATCTATTTGCAAGAAATATAAGGTTTGCTTTCATATAAAGGGTTAATTACAGTATTGCACATAGCCCTCCTTAGTATTGTTCTTGTGAACTTACTACTCCCGTAGTTTCATTGATGCAGATAGAACCCCCTGGGTTAAAATTTTTTGACTCTCTAACCCTCAGCTATACTCACTAATTTGATCAGGGGCAATCTTTGTCAAAATTTCATAAAGGGTAAAAGAGTTAGCAAAATCTAACCTAGAGGGTCTACCTGCAACAATGAAACTTCAGAGGTAGTAATGCCAGACAACAATAGTCAGGGGGTCTATCTGTAGCTAGCTACATACATACACACGCGACGCGACGCCAAGACGCTGGCATGCACATGCCATTACGCACACTCACACGCGACGCGACACGCGCTACGCTGCCATTACCAAGGTACACGCTATCGCATAATACACACACACACATCTGCACACGCACACGCAATACACTTAGGGTGTAACTAGCTTACATCTATTTTCACCGTTGGATTTTATAGATTGATAAAGATTAAATGACTTAAATATTTGGTGAGGACCACATAGGAATATTATGAAGCGTTCTTTATTGAGTTGTACGTGAATAATGTTGTTTGCTCCATGAGTATTTATGCTAAAAAATTAAGGATATGCCTATCACGTATGTTTCCTGATGGTGGTAAAGTAATTAGATTATTAAAAAAGTTATCAAACTTATTTCATGCACTTCTATATAGATGTATAAATTAGGAATTGCAACTTTTAAGCCCATGACTACTAATATTAGTTCAAGACATACAGCATCGCATGCCACATGCTGACATAAAGAATCACATGTACAACTCTAATTATATGATTGCTAATTAATAGGTTCAAGAATCTAAATAAAAATACTATGTCGACAGAAAGGGAAAAAAAAAAGAAACAAATCTAATATGTTCCCCGATGATCTTGGGGTGGTTTAATCTTGATCAATCTATAAAATCCAACGGTGAAAAAAATGTGTGTAACTAACTAGTTACTCCCTAGGTATATTGTAATCCTATTTGATCGTGAGATAGACTAATCGGCTCATTAAATTCATGATCGGCACCGTACATCTTGTTCCGAAACATCATCAAATGTACATGGTGAAATTTTCACATATTTTGGAGTCTTTAGGAGTCTTCTAAAATATAAATCAAACTAGTTTAATATGATGAGTTTTCAGACAACTTAATAGCCGTTCATTTTGCACATAGTTGATATTATGATTAGCAATATCTAAACAATGTAATTTGCCTATACACAGATCATGATGGGCGGTGCCGATCATCGTATCGGGTAGCTTATTGAGTCATCTCACGATAAAAATTTCATTTCACTATCTCCTTTTATCATTGTGTGTGTGTGTGTGTTTAGTATTCTAAGGTAACACCTTAGATTCAATTTAAGGAAGCATCTCTTGATGCATAGATTAGACTCTTCCAATAGATGATCCGCTCCATTTATCATGATCTAAATGTCTCAAAACATCTATAACAATAAAAATCATGATGTTTCAATACTTCTAACACATATTTTTCATTATCTTTAGTTGTATTGTCATAAAACCGTTAATTTTACAATCACTAGATGCATGTGTAACTATAACCCAATAAGCCTAATTTTTTGTTTAGATATAATCCAAAAGATATAAGTTGTAATGAACGGAGTGGATCAAGTAAATTGGTTGTATATAACGTAGTTTTGAAGGTGCTTCCTCAGATTAAATGTAAAGTGTCAGCTTAGGAACAATTTTCGTTCCCATATATGTGCGTGTCTGCATGCGCGTGTGTGGGTGCGTGCCAGAGTGGGTGGGTGGGAGGGAGGCATGAGCGTCTGTGTGTGTGTCGGAGAGAATTTATGGACAAAAATTCATAGAGAGCATCAACTAGTGGCTAATGGAAACATACTTATCTTGTGCTTTCTTCGTTACAGGCATATACTTATATGGATGAGGCACATAGTATGGGTGCAGTTGGAAAAACGGGCAGAGGTGTATGTGAGCTCCTCGGAGTAGACCCTGCTGATATAGATATAATGATGGGAACATTTTCAAAATCATTTGGATCTTGTGGAGGCTACATCGCAGCATCAAAGGTCTGTTTACATTTAACCTTGGGTTAATCGCGGATAGGCCCCTATACTATCACCTAATTGCAGATTGACCCTGTACTATCGGCCAATTGCTGATAAACCTGTAGTTCTGTTATTGCAGATAGACCCCTAGATGAATTTTCTTATCTTTTTCCCTCAGGATGTCTGTTTGTCAAAAAACAATTTTCTCTTTCTTTGTAGTTAAAAGAGTCAAAAAATTCTACTGAGGGTTCTATGTGCAACAATAGAACTACAAAGGGTCTATCTACAATTGGGCGATAATACAGGGGGTCTATCAGAAATTACTCTTTAACCTTTAAATAGTTATGATAGTGAGATTTTAGAGGATGGATCACAATTTTTCACTACTGAACTTCCTTTGTACACTTTACTAGGAAATTGTTCAGTACCTGAAGCACACTTGCCCTGCACATCTTTATGCAACTTCCATGTCACCACCAGCAGTAGAACAAGCAATACGTGCACTTCAGGTTATTCTTGGTGAAGATGGGTCCAATAGAGGTAGACCGGGATTTTCTCTTTAACTTAATTCTTTCTTTTTTCATTTATGTTTGTATTGAAATATTTGTACTTATTAATTTTATTTGAATAGGGGCTATAAAGCTTGCAAAAATTCGTGAGAACAGCAATTTCTTCAGATCAGAACTTAAAAAGATGGGTTTTGAGGTTCTTGGGGACAATGATTCTCCAGTGATGCCCTTAATGCTTTACAATCCGGGAAAAATCCCAGCTTTTTCCCGAGAATGTCTTAGACAGAAGGTAAGTCCCTTTTTAGAAGGTAAGTCCCTTGCGTAATATATATATATATATATATATATATATATATATATATATATATATATATATATAGAGAGAGAGAGAGAGAGAGAGAGAGCAAGGCTCCTATAAACTTAAGTTGATAGGGAGGAGTGTCCACAAACTTTTATATCCATTAATCTTGTCTTGGGATCCGTGAAATCAAGATATGCACAAATCTCAAAGGTGGGCTTTATATCTTTCACGGATCCCAAGGCAACATCAATGGATAGAAAAGTTGGTGGATGACTATTCCCTATAAACTTAAGTTTATAGGTGCCTTTCTCTCTCTCTCTCTATATATATATATATATATATATATATATATATATATATATATATATATATATAACTAAGAATTTTGGCTACATGAAAATTCGGCTACATGATGCATGTTACCAAGAAGCTTCCTTATATCTGTATAAACCAAACCCTAAAAGTTGAGACGAGTGATGATAAGTGTTGATAAAACAACAACAAAGCTTTTATCCCAAATAATTGGGGTCAACTATATGAATTCTATTCTAGCAGTTTTATTTTAGGTCATCTCTTCCATTAAGTCAACTATTTTCATGTCTTTCTTAATTGCTTCCAAACAATTTCGTTTACGTCTACTTCGAGACTTCTTTGGCCAATTAACTATAATCTTATCAATCAGAACACTTCTCCTAATTGGCGCATTAATAATCCTTAATACTTCTCCAGACTTTGTGTCGTCATGCTCAAACCCCCCTTGCTTTGTAAACCACAGAAACCTCCTTGAACTTTATAAATCAGAGTAATGCCTCTTAATTATTAAAAATATAATATAAAATGTTAACAAGAAGAGTAATGAGTTTGAATTATGAAAATCAAAATTCGTGATGAAAATTCAATGAAGAACATTCACGTCGAAAAACAAGACACAATAACCATGTCACTTTTTTAGTCTTTTTATTTAAAGAGTTTTATTATATTTTTCCATTTTACAGACCAACTCACTAGACATGTTCAGGATGAAGTTCCATGATGTATGTTAATATGCCCTGATTTAGTAATAATTGACGATACAAGAAAATATATAATTTCTAAAGGAAAAAGGCGGAGACAAGCTCTCAAAACTAAGTGATTTAGAACTATTAGAATAAAAACAAAATACATCGAATGTATTTTTAGTAAAACTAAAAGAAAAGACCCTATAATGCATTTTTTTTGTTAATGAAAAATTTTATTCATAAACCAAATGTGAAATATATGCAGCATACTACTCAGGCATACCTGAGGCTTGCACTATCCATCCTATATGGAACCACAAGTGAAAAAAAGTACATATCAATAACTATTTAGCTCTGCATCATAAACTCAATAAAATCTTCATCTTCAGGATGAATATTATGTTGAAAAATAGTCATATAAACCAACATTTTGATCCTTCCCACAACAGCCTTTACCTCACTGCACCTCCCATCATGTAATCGCAGATTACTTTCTCTCCATAACTCGTACACAATAGCATTAAAGGCACACCACAACCCTATTCCAATACTGTCTCTCCTTGCAATTATCTGCAAACCGACCGACAATAACATTCCGTTCACTGTTGTGAAAAGCAAACCTGAGCCATTGCATTATATCATTCCATGCTCTGGAGGAAAAAGAGAAAAACAAATGTTCATGTGTTTTTGCATCCTTCACACACAATAGACATGCATTTGCAGAGGAGATACCAAATTTCTTGATCCTATCTTGAGTAAGCAATCTGCGCAAAGAAGCCAAGCATACAATGTAAGAGTGCTTAGCGCAAAGAAGCCAACCATACCATCAATTTACCCCCTCTGGACCAATCAAGCATCTTTCCTTCAATAGAAGCACCCCATTTCTGAATCAAGATGTCCCTTGTCTTCCAACCCTAAGACTCATTCACTTTAGCTTGGACTCTCCAAATATTATGGCTCTTCAAATAGTATTCATGAATCCATTTCACCCGAAGCAGAACTTCCTACAATACATATTGATGGTCAAGATATATCTAAAAGTAATCACTTTTGTTATTCAGGATCAATCACTATCATGATGGTGAGATTCAGGATAGTTAAAATGAAGGAGTGCCTCGGGAGGCTTATATGATCGTAGAATGTCTATGAGACTAAAGGAAAAATTTTATAGGACGGTTATAAGACCGACAATGCTTTGAGGATCAGAATATTGGGCAATTAAAAACGACATGTGCAAAAAATAAGTGTAGTGGAAATGAGAATATTACATTGGTTTTGTGGGTACACACTAAAAGATAAGATAAGAAATGAGTGCATCCGTAGTAAATTAGATGTTGCTTCTATTGAGGATAAAATGAGAGAGCATCGAGTAAAGTGATTCGGTCATTTACAACAGGGACCTCTTAGTGCACTGGTGAGAAAAGGTGATGATATTGTAGTTAATGGGGCAAAGAGATCAAGAGGTAGACCTAAAAGAATTTGTTTGGAAGTAATTAACAAGGATATGATAGTGATTAACTTAATGGAGGAGAAGGTCCACAATAGAACGGAATGAAAGAATATGATTCATGTAGCTGATCTCAAACATTTGGAAGTTGCCCAGGGAGAGAGGGGGGGGGGAGGGTTGTCTAATTTATAAAAATTAGAGGGTTTTGTGCGAAACTACCTAAAGTTCAGGTGGGTTTGTGAAAATTTACCCTAAGGTCCTTAAAGGTTATGGGCACACAGGCATACAGATGCCTTCATCCCAATGCTTAGTCTTAACCTTAAGCACCACCTCTTCTCTATCTTTGTGAAGACCCCTGCTTAGTTGTATCCAATGCTTAGTCTTAACCTAAAGCACCAACTCTTGTCTATCTTTGTGAAGACCCCTGCTTAGTTGCATCGAACACAAGTAGCCTTACTTTCACATTGCATTTTCATTCTTTAGTTTGCACATTTACTCCTTCTATAACATATGTTTCTCTTCATCTGGCTGTATTTTTTGTCATTCTGAAATCACATCTTTGAAGAAGATTTTAAAATCGTCATTTCTGTAGGAAAATAAACAATAAATCACTTTTAAGTTGATCTTATTATAAACAAGTAATTAAATAAATAAATATTGGAAAAATTGTTAAAGAAACTTGGCCTCTTCCATATGCTACAGGTTGCGGTTGTGGTTGTTGCTTTCCCTGCAGTACCTCTTCTCTTGAACAGAGCTCGTTTCTGCATTTCTGCTTCACACTCCAGAGAAGACCTTGTTAAAGCTTTAGAGGTATAACTAACACAATTTCCTTTTACTCCATCAATATCATATATAAATCACTAATCAACATTCCTTGTAGCTAATTTCAACGTTATATGATAAATTCAGGTAATCAGTAAAGTTGGTGATCTTATTGGCATCAAGTACTTACCTGCTGAACCTCACAAGACGCATGCTGAAGAGAACAGGAAGAAGCTCGAGTAGAAATTAAAGTTCAAATTCGGGATAATGCATGCCTTTTGAAGCGAAGCAAATTAAACCATTCGTGCAGTAGAAGTACAAGTTGGTTTAGTTTCTGGCAGACGTGAAGATTTACAATAACTCGTGTAATTTTTTGTTTTATAATTTTTTTGAATTACTCTAAAGCCTGTAGTGATAAGTGTGTAATGATTACTGTACAGTGAATCTAGCTGTTTTGTTCTATGTTCAGCATGTATTTGAGCAAGTTGTGCTTGATCTTCACTTTTTATGTTCAAGTTATAATGTTTAAGAAATGCGATTTGCAATGATGGTATTTGCTGTTGTTTTTCCTCATTAAAGGCTTTGATTATGCATTTTGAGATGGTATTTGGATCTTCTTCACAATCAAAAAATAGTACTTGATTGACTGCTATTATGTGGTACATATTAAGTGTGAAATCAGAATATGTCACAACTATCCAAATATTAATAGGCAGTCGTGATTGGAGTATTGGTCTCTCCATTAATTTTTCTGATCAGAAGACTCCAAATGTTTTCATGATGATGGTGAATTTGCTTGTTTAGATGAATACGAATGCTATGCAGGTTTTGCAGTGTTTTAAAAAAAAATCTTCGTATTCGACTAGAATAAGTTCGCTACTAATCAACGGAAAGCTTCAGAGATCTAATACATAAACGAGAAATTTTCTAGTTTTCAAGTTTGTGGACTGGAAATACAAAGATTCACATGGGCATGATTGGGAACAAAAAGCATGACTGCGCAAATTTCACCATTTTCAAATGGAAAAAGAAAATATGGGTAAACTGTAAGTGTGAAATTTTAAGGTGATGTCCCAATAGTAAATTGTAAGACTTGATATGATGATTCCTGTCTAAAGAACAGAATAACCTACGAATTATGTTTAAAAAAGTATATACAATAAATTATTTATAGTTAATAATCACCCCAATCTCAAATCTTTCATGAGCTTTAACATTGAAATGCAACGTATTGAGATTTTACACTAGGAAATTATGTATTTTTTGATGGTATTCATATATGAGCTTTAACATTGAAATGCAATGTATTGAGATTTTAAACTAGGAAATTACATATTTTTAGATGGTAAGGTTAAAAAGGGAATTAACATAGACATGATTTGAACCTTAACATCTTGCCAAATAAGAATTATTTTGACTTAGCTATCGCTTATATCTGCACGCCTACCAAAGTGCATGTTCTCTGAGGGTTCACTGTACTTGGTTGCATTTGAAATATTAATTGGATATACTCACATTAAGAGTTTTCCTATTCACAAATATACTATATCAATTGGATTCATTTGAATCTAAATTGAAAAGATCTTTTGGTTTGGGTTGATTTGGACTATAAAAAGAGGGGGAAAACAATCCAAGGATATGAGCATGAGAATAGAATTTAGTAATGTAGGAGTCTATGGCCAATATGAGCCATTTAATAAGCTATGTTAGATTCATAACCAATCATTTTGAGGACCAAGATCCGATCCCATGCCAGTGTGATGGATGCCATCGAAAAGGTATGAGGTTTCTACCAATGTGATTTAGCTTCTTAATTATTTGTTCATATTTTAATTTACCTCCGTATTCTCTTTTTAAGTTAATTTTTTTTTCTTTTTGCAATGCTCTAAATAGTCATGGACAAAAACTTTCTTTGAATGAACACACAAAAATCAGTCTAGATATGGAAAACATTATAGCTTTCTTTTTTTATTTTTTCTTTAGCTTTTAGGCGTGGGCTACCTCAACTGACGAAAATAATTTCGAAGATTTTGATAACCCAAAATAGTAAGCTATTAGGTTTATAGGAGTTAGTAATCAATTTTGACTCAAAAGCTTAAGCTATTAAGTGTTAGGTCCAACTTACATGAATATCCAGGCACTTCTATGACACAAAAAACAATGTAGATGTTTCCATTTCTTCATCTTTGCATTGAAAATTTTTGTAGCACCCCAAAACCAACCCAAACCTCTTTCCCCAACCCTAACAAATTTTCTATAACCAATTCCTGCTGCATCCAAACATCTGACGGTAATGGGAGCTACCGGTAATGGGAGCTACAAAGCCGAAACGGAAAGATTTTTCTATAGTCCAACTATATTCAATTAAAAACCTTTTAAATAGTGTCAAATAAATATGTCTTTGATATGAAGTCTTTTAAAATACTCAAAAAATAAATCTAGAGGCGTATTAAATTCAAAATAAGGATACTACAGGGGGTCTATCCGTAATTAACCTATTTAAATAGAAAGCTTCTTTTAATCTGTACCCAATTTGCATTATATATGTAACTGCTTCAAAAAAATTTGAAAACTATGAAAAGTTGGCTCTTACTCATGCAATAAGAGAATATTTAAGAATCTTGGATTTTCATATTCAAAGTTTCTATCATATATTCCACTGATTCAAAAAAAGCCGTATCTTTGCTAATTATCAACTTTAAAACTTCTCATATAGTTCATGTCAATTGAAGGAGACGGCAAGGAGCAAGCACTGGCAGAGGAATTCCAAGGTAACACTTTATAATCTAATAAAACATTAAAACAAAAAATAAATCATCATTTTCAAAAAAATAAAAATATATATAAAGTATGGACAAGACTTTGTGCAGGTTGAAGAAGCTAACGGTCCCTGAAATGACATGGATGAAGATGTTGCATCCGCGGCGCTGTGAAAAACGGGCCGCTGAATTTTAGCCCACCAAAAGAGAAAAAGAAAAATAAAATTTCGAAGGAAATAATGCAAATGTCTCAATTCCTGATCGTTGTAGACTTGTAGTTGAAACTTCTTGTAAAATCAATGCACAATTAAAAGTTAATTGCGAATAAACCCGCTGTACTTTTGTCCAATTGCGTATAGATTCCCTAAAGTTCTATTTATGCGAATAGGCTCCTTGAGTGAGCTTCTCTGACTCTTAAAGAGTAAAAAGAAATTCACTCGTGGGGTCTATATGCACTGCACCAAATAGTACAGGGTGTCCATCTGCATCAATAGAACCAGGGGGGTCTATCTGCAATTGGACATAGTGCAGGTGGTCTATCTGCAATTAACCCCTACAAGTAATGTAATGACTTCTTTTTGCTTTCAAAATATGTCGTGCTGAGTGTAATCAGTTGATGTATTTTCCTTTTGTTTCTCTTTTCTGCGATTGGTGAGAATATATTTTAGCAACTAAATCCAGAATCAAGTACATGAAATTTATTCAAGGCCCTATGAAAGCTTGTGTATCTGAGTCATTAGCACATAATGTATTGTGGATATTGCCTGTGATGAAGACTTTAGTGACATACCTAGATCATGGCTAAGATTTTCAGGATATTTATCAGTTCTATTCCATGTTTGGCATGTATTTGAGCAAGCTGTCATTAATTTTCTTTTAAAATCTAATTTTCAAGCCCTTGCAAAAACAAAACAAAAATTTCTAATGTTCGGGAAATGGGATTTGCGGCTGTGGGATTGTCCTTGTTTTTTCCTCTGTAAAATTTTTTAATAAGATCAATCATCTTCGCTATCAAAAGCAGTACTTGATTGCTATTTCTAACCACAACTGTCTACCATTTATAGATGATTATGATTTGTGTTTGAGGAAAAGTAGAAACAAGTGCAAATCAAAAGGGTTTTATAAGTCTTAGATCAGAAGTGAATCACAACCATCTAAATATTGATACGGTCACGATAGGAGTATTGATCTCTTCACCACCTTTTGTTGCAAAGAGGATGCAAATCCTTTCATGATGATGGTAGATATATAAATTTTAGATGAATCCAAATGATATTGAATGGAGGGAAAAAAAGAAGAGAATTAATTTGACTTGAATTGGTTATCAACCAATCAACAGCATGCTCATATGTAGTTCCTATTGTTATCAGATCTTGGTTAACTCGAACTATTAACAAAATCTCGAGATTTAATATGCAAGTGGGGAATTTTCTTGTTTATTAGGTTGCTTACTGAGAACCAAGATTCAAATGAGCATGATCAAGAAAATAAATATTATGCAAATTTCTTCCTTTCTGAACTGGAAAAAAAGTAGGATAAGCTAACATCTACATGTAATAATTATCGAATATAAAAATATAACCCTCACCCTTATGTTTTTTTAGAAACAACAATAATAATTGTTTAGAATACAAATACTTTTTCAATATTCGTGAGTATTTAAGATGCATTTATTTGATTAGTAATTTATAGTTTATGAACACTAAACCATGTAATTAAAAAGTTATTTTTATTTAGTTCAAAAATTAACATAGGACTTTTAAATATGTCAAAATTAGTATAGAAATTAAATTACAAATTATGAATGAGTAAAAACATAACATCATGCATGTTATAATACAAATGAAAAGAGATAAAACTCTAAATGAATATTTGATAGTCAAACAAGTCAAATATATATTTAGTTAAATTCTACTCGTTTATGAACCCAATACTAAAAACGATATGTTCGCAGCTTTGAAAATTATCGAATCAAATATAACCAAAATGTCAGACGAACAATTAACAAACTACTTGTTAACTATTTGGTTCATTTCCACCTCTATATATACTCATAATGAACTTTTAATGTTGAAATAATTTATTGAGATTTTACACCTTAAACTATGTAGTTCTTTTAGATGGTAAGGTGAAAAAAAGGAATTGATATAGACGTGAATTGATATAGACGCATGTCACGAATTTTCTTGTTTATTAAGTTGCTTACTGGGAACAAAGTTTCAAATGAGTGTGTGAGGTGAGAAAATTGGTGGTGTCTTTCGGGAGAAATCGGATCGTGCGAAGCTCGGACAATCTAAGAAAAGAGGATGATTTTCAGCCAGATTTCGACGTGCAACTTCAATGGAACGTAACTTTTGATTCCCTCAATAGAATCGCTGTTATTATATATTTTTTAAAACCTTAGGAAATGCTCTACATGCCAAACCATTCTTCTGTTCCAACCGGGTTTTAGGGTCAAAGAAAATCATCTTCAGACTCAAACTACACGTCAAAGAGCTTTGATCTAATCTAGTTTCTAGTTCCTTTTATTTCTAGAAAGTTAATTTGCTTTAGGAAATGCTATTTTAGTACTTTTGTTTTATTCTATAACCTATATAAGGGGAACAAATTAGTGAGACTTTTTAGATTGGTTATTGTTATTTTAAAAAAATTTCTATTCCTAGGGTTTTCTTTGGTTTGTACCGTTTTGCTCATACGAAGAAAAATTGCTATCTTCTTCGATTACGCTTCTTCTACATCAGTTGGTATTTAGAAATAGGTTGTTTCCTACTATGGCCACCAATAATAATGAAGATAATCACCCACCTAATAATCTCGAGCAGCAAGTTGATGCCTTAGATCAACATGTTGAAGAAATATTCACAACAATGTGGAACTTAACTACTACTGAACAAAGGGAACTGAAATGAAGTCCATGATGAGGTGTGTGCCTAGATGTTCCTTTGATCAACCCGCCAGGACTGGTGTTCATGCTCAGCATCAAAATCAATGCGATGAGAATTCAGATTTGGAGGACTATGAAGTGCTTGAGGATGAGGTTGCTCTTGACAAAGGGAGACATAGTCCTAGTTACCATGCTAGGGTTAATGATCTTCCCTGCCTTTGGAGTAATCTTGACATTGAAGAGTTTCTCGATTGGCTTAGCTAGATAGAGAATTTTTTTAGTTTCAATCCATCCCTGATGGAGAGCAAGTTTCTTAGGTGGCCTACAAGTTACAAGGTGGAGCTCCATCATGGTGGGATCGACTCTAATCGGACTCACCAATACAAACCAGCAATTCGCACTTGGCATCGAATAGAGAGGGAGCTGCGATTAAGATTCTTGCTTATATATCAAGAGCATATCTTATCCACTCAGTTTCAAAATTGTTGCCAAGGTACGCATTTTGTTCATGAATATACCATTGAATTCCTTACTTTGTCGAGCAGAAACAACTTGAATGAGACCAAATCCTAGCAAGAATGGCTTAAAGAATGTGATTCAAGATAAACTGACACTACATAATGTGTGGAGACTTGATGATGCTCATAACCTATGCTTAAGGCCGAAGCACAATTGTACCCTTGTTCTTAGCTTTCAACCCTAGTTATATAAATCATGGTGTTGGTAGTGGCAATAAACTTGAAGAATCAACACTGTAAACATAGTTAGAGATTATTACAGAATCATCAGATCCATCAATTTTGGCTAAGTAGGTGGCTGAAAATAACACTCACCCTGTTCGAGTAGGCGTGACTTCTTGGGAATCTAATCCTAATCCCTATGCTCGACCTATATCGAGAAAGTGCTTCAAGTATGGTGAGCAGACCCATCAATCTAGTGGTTGTTGTTCTTGTAGCCATATTAACATGGTGGGTCATGATGATAATCAAGTCGATGAGGATGCCTTTGGTGAGGAGGAGGTAACTTATATTACAGCAGATGGGAACGTTGTCGATGTTGATGATTACCCTTCCCACTCTTTGGTGATTCGCAAGATGTTGTTGGCCCCAATAACTAAAGAGGACCCATAATAGCACAATATCTTTTATACTTGATGCACTATTTGGTAGAAGGTTTACAACATGATCATTGATAGTGGCTGCAGCGAGAACTTGTTTAACAAGATATTGTGAAGCACATACAATTACCCACCAAGAAGCACCCACATCCTCACAAAATCGGTTGCATTAACTCGCCGGGCAAAACATCAAGGTTACCAAATAATGTCAAAATTCCTTTCTATACTTTGCAGCATAAAGCTGTCGTCTTTGATATAGTTGATGTGGATTCCTGTCATTTGTCGCTAGGGAGACCTTGTCAATTTGATCTCAATGCTAGGCAAAGAGAACCCTTACTCCTTCCAAAAAGATGGTGTTCAGTTTGAACTCACATCCTTACACAATGAACCACTTCCAGTGGTGGTGAAGTCAGAAGGTATATCTTTTCTTATTGTGCAGGGTATAGACTTTTAGGCTACAATTGAGGAAACAAAGATGATATTTGCAGTAGTGTTCAGTGGCTTCGTAGGTTTAGTTCCTTCATTTCCTTCTCTTATGTAGCCATTGCTTGAAGAGCTGGCCAACATATTCCCAGAAGAGTTACCCAATGGCTTGCCCCCTATGCGCGATATTCAACATCACATTGACCTTGTTCTTGGTGCTAGTCTACCAAACTTTCCACATGTTCTCGGGAAAAGTTGGGATGATTGTCATTGCTTGAATCCGTTACAAACTTGATTAAACACAGCGAAATTGAGAAAAAGATTGCCTTTTATAAGGCTTACAATGAAAATCAAGAATTACAACTTTAACCCTAAACAAACACGAGGATCTCTATTTTACGGGGTCCCGCTATGGGATTCTTTGCTGTCTTGGGGATGTATTCCGTGGACCACCGCGATTCCTTTCCCAATTGTTGATCGAGCGAGATGCGGATGCGGATCTAGATCTAAAATCCCTCCTTTTTTACGTGGGAATTCTTAGATCGATCAGATCTGAGATCTAAACGAATACGGAGATTAATTCGCCAAGGAATTAATCAACGTAGTGAACGAGATCGGCCAAGCGAACTCGTTACTCTTCTTCGGATCAAGGCCAAGCTTGATCCAAAGGATGGTTTGTTGTTGTAGATCTGGATCTGAAAACTTTGGATCTTGAATCGCAAATCTCCCCCCGTGCAAGTCTAGATCTTGATCTCCTCTCTCTTGGAAATTCTCTAACCCTAGGCACACACAAGAGTTGGCTATCTCCTCTGTTTTTATCTCGCCCCTCTGAAAATGAAACCCTAGCCGTCACATTTATAGATGCAAAGAATGATGCGGCGAATCGGGCAAAAGCCCATTCGCCTTGGTGTCTCGCCTGTGCCGAGACACTGGTGTCTCGCCGGGCGAGACACCTATGGGTGTCTCGCTTCGGGCGAGACACCTATGGGTGTCTCGCTTCGGGCGAGACACCTATGGGTGTCTCGCTTCGGGCGAGACACCTATGGGTGTCTCGCTTCGGGCGAGACACCTATGGGTGTCTCGCTTCGGGCGAGACACCTATGGGTGTCTCGCTTGGGCGAGACACCTCTGGGTGTCTCGCTCGGGCGAGACGCCTTTGGGTGTCTCGCTCGGGCGAGACACCTCTGGGTGTCGGTTTTGACCGAAGCGTTGCGTGCTTCTCTCTCGCTGGTTTTCCGAGCTTAATTTGAGGCTTCAAAGTTGGGTTTATCCTTCACTTTCGCACTCATGGCGCATCAGTTCACCAAGGTTCCGAATCACCGACACCGTAAAGGAGAGAGCTCTTTTCAAAAAATTCGAGTACGCCGGACCATAAAGGGGCGCTGTCCCCTTGACCCCCCGCCCGCTAACCGGCTAGCGGGACCGCCAAAACTCGCAGAGGGCGCCTTGAGGAGAGCGC
Source organism: Asparagus setaceus (assembly GCA_012295165.1). NCBI lineage: Eukaryota > Viridiplantae > Streptophyta > Magnoliopsida > Asparagales > Asparagaceae > Asparagus > Asparagus setaceus. The sequence continues at coordinate 25,086,831 of CM022710.1, forward strand.
TTATGCCGCTGCTCACTTGTTGTGTCGTCAACGATTTGCCATTACTTCATCGGATGACTTGTCGATTATTCTCGTCATCACGAGCTACGTTCGGGGACTTATAGGCAATTTTCAACGCCTACAGATACCCCCTCCAAAGCGTTTCGGTCTCGCTCTTTTATAGAAGAAGCGAAATACTTTGGATGTGATAGGCCCAGACCTTCAGTCGGTAATAGGACCTGAAAACGGCTTCAAATCTTGATCTCTCCGATTCTTTCAGACTATCCAGTGCTTTGTAGGATAACTAAAAGTGTCGCGGTGCTGCATTTATTGTCTGACCGCTGTCGAAATCTTGACTCGATGGCCGATGAATGAATTTTCTTATTTTTAGCTCGTGGATCGTGAGTTGTCGCCGAACTGTTCATCCAATTCGTGAGACTTAGCTTTGAATCGCTGAAATTTCCACCGCATGGCTTGGCATAAGACTAAACCCGGTGGGAGGATATTGAGGATTCATCCTTTGATTGGTGAACTCTTACTGCGATGCTCGTTGCAGGACTGACCACAGCGGGAGGGATTTTCTCGAGATGTGACGCGTTGTCCGGCATCAAAAATTTTCTCTCGGAATTCAACCTCCAATTGGCGATTTTTCATCACAACGAATTGTCCAAATACGTAGGTCGAACCTGGAAGCAAATTGGGGATTATCGAAGTTATCCTTAAGAATATAAAACTATTCTCCAGGAACTTCTCGACAAAATAGGAAATAGTTTAGACTCGTATACCTCGTTGGAGTATCGCGGTGGGAGAATCCTACTCCTTGTTGGAATAGAATTAGGTTATCCTCCGTGAACTTTCCAATAAATTAGCTAACGCTTATACTCATGTTCCTTATCTGAGTATTCGTGGGTTCGACCATCATGGGGATTTACTGATCCGGCTGGAGAGGGAACCCTTCATGAGTTGCATTCATTGTCCTGACGCAAGTTGATCCGTTGGTCAGGTGGTTGGAATTGTATACTATTAGTGCCTCAGTGGGAGTTTTTCTTGCGGGGACCACATTTAAGGTCTCCTTTGAGGAGGTGCCTCGCGATAGGGCTCCCGTCACAAAATGAAAGAAGCCGGTGCATGGTTGCTTTGTGACCCTATATTCTCCTGTGGGAGATCTGATGAACCCGACCTCGTAGGAGTAATGATTGACCCTTGTGTACATCCCCGATTGACTCCATGCATCTAGGTTGACATATCCCATTTCTTGGTGCAATGAGGTCGGCTCTCTATGATAGCCCACCTGGAAACACTTGAGTCTCTATCCCGTTTAATTGGGGGACTAGTCTTGTTAGCTAGTTCATCCTCAATTTGGTGGTCTTGATGAATTCTTTTTTGTTGGTAAGATGTTCCTCCAAAGCTAGGTATAGCGGGGGTTACTACGCCCAAAGGGCCTGCCGAGGGACCAACTGCGGAAGTCGGTGCGTCGGCAGTAGTTCCATTGTTGTTGTGACTTGCGATCTGTCATTTTCATTGTCACAGCATTCATAGGATTCTTGGCAAACCCTCAGCCTTCAACGGATTTGATTTGCCTTTACCGACACCGCTTGAACCGCTAGCATGCGGATTATCGAATCCCGTTCCGCATGTGACGTTGTGCTAAAAGAATGAAACTCTTTTAGACTTGGTGCTATGACTTTGAATACATAGACTTTGTCACTTTTCACGGGTAAAAGACTAGCGGCGTGTTGGCGGTGACTTTGGGGTTATTGGCCAACCCGACCTTCAACGGATTTGATTGGCCTTTACCGATCACCGCTTGAACCGCTAGCATGCGGATTATCACGGATCCGTTCGCACATGACGTTGTGCTAAAAGAATGAGACTCTCTTAGACTTAATGCTACGATGTTGAATACGAGGCTTCGTACTCTTTACGGGCAAGAGACCACCCGACAGCGTGGTAGGCGTTGGCTTCATTCCTTCTTAGGCTTCGGGATAAAATGCCCCAAGATGAATCTTGGTGTCTTCTTTGTCCGGAGAATGACCGAACCGGATCGAATCGGTGAATGGAATTGATTGTGGGAAAGGAAGAATTTTATATTACGTTTCCGATGTCGGAGAGGAAGGATTTTATATCCTGTCTCCAAGTCTTTGGAAAGAAAGAATTTTATATTCTATTTCCGTGTCTCCTTTGTCCGGTAGAGACGAACCCCAAGTGAACATAAGAAAAGAAGGATTTTATATCCTGTTTCTTAGTCTTGGAGAGGAAGAATTTTATATTCTATCTCCGGAAGAAGGAGAGGAAGGATTTTATATCCTGTCTCCAAGTCTTTGGAAAGAAAGAATTTTATATTCTATTTCCGTGTCTCCTTTGTCCGGTAGAGACGAACCCCAAGTGAACATAAGAAAAGAAGGATTTTATATCCTGTTTCTTAGTCTTGGAGAGGAAGAATTTTATATTCTATCTCCTAAGATGGAGAGGAAGGATTTTATATCCTATCTCCAAGAAAGGGAAACTAAAAGTGGGATCTCCACTTCGAGAATCTCTTAAGGTGAAACTAAGAGTGGGATCTCCACTCCGAGAATCGAAGAGATACAGGTAGTTTTCACTTTTATAGGATTCACCACCTGATCTGAAGGTCTCGTTTATCGAGAGTGTTCCAATTTTAGTACTACCGCCATGGGAGGGCGTGACTGAAATGGAAACGATGGAGGCTTTCAGTTCATCAGAAAGTGATCTCCGAATTTGAAAGTGGACCTCTTGTTCATTGAAAGGAATCAAGAGGGGATTTTGATAGAGGATCAAAAATTTCGTGGACCCCTTGCTTATTGAAAGAAGTCAAGGGGGAATTTTGCCGTGGAGGGACCGAGAAAATTTTGTGGACCCACCGCCAATGAGTTTGATCGGTGGGGGAATTCTGGAGGAAAGAATTAGGGTTATCTCCGAGGAAAATATTTCCCGAAGAACTTCCCTCCAAAACAGGTTATCCTGAAGGTACTAAGGATAGTACTTCTTCAGGAACTTCCCATTGATCGGCATTAATTGCCTATCGCCTTCCTGGGTGATAAGGCGATATGCCATTGGAATAGACCGCTTCAATCACAAACGCCCTTCCCATTTGGGTTCAAACTTACCCTTCCTCTTGGAGTCGAGAATTATCGGTCGTCGAGCAGCGAGGACCAAGTCTCCCTCCTTGAAGCTCCTTTGTCGGACTTTCTTGTTGAAGGCCCTCGACATCCTTGCTTGGTAAAACTCAATGTGCTGTTGAGCTTCCAAGCACTTTTCATCTAGCATCTCGAGTTCTTCGAGGCGCTTTTGATGTAGCTCCTCGTCGTCATCTCGGTTGCGAGAGCAATGCGGAGGGATGGAATCTGAACTTCAAGGCGGGGCTGCTTCACACCCATATACCGTAGAGTACGGGTAGTTCTGCCGGTGCGACCGTCGGCGATACCAGTGCTTCTCCGAAGTTTATCATCCCGCCGCTTGTTATTTTTCACCGCCTTCTTGAGAATTTTAATGATCGCTTTGTTGAAGGCCTCCGCCAACCGCTTGCGCGGATTGTACGCAGCTGAGGAGACGCCCCGATCTTGAATTTCTCGCAAAACCGAATGAAGGCATTGCTAATGAACCGGGACCGTTATCATGTACGATCCGCCTTGGTACACCGTGTCGATAGATGGCGTGGTGCTTGATGAACCGAATTACATTGCCGGCTTTTACCTCTTTGAGGGGAATCGCCTCGCCCACTTGGAGAAGTAATCGGTGATCGCCGGGATAAACCGATCACCTTTGACCGACAGAGGAAAGATTGGGCCTACCACATCCATGCCCCATGTCTCAATGGCCAAGATGTGGCCGACGGTGAAGTTGCTCGGGAGGTTGATGCGTAGTTTGCGGTATTTGGCACGCGACATTTCCGAGCATATGCGATCGCATCATTGACCATAGTAGGCCAAGAGTACCCCATCCTCCGATCCGATCATAGAGCTTAGGACTGGCCGGTGCGCACCGCATTCTCCTCCGTGTGCTTCTTGGAGAACTTCCTCTGCCTCTTTGTTTGAAAGGCGCGAGTAGCAAACCGTTATACCCACGCCGATAGAGCGCCGGTTTCCGTATTGTAGAAGAACCTTGGCTCTTCGACGGACTGATTCACGCTCCTTCATATCTTACGGCGGGATGCGTGCAAGGCGTAGTCAATAATAGGGAAGCGCCAATCTCGGCTCAAGTCCGACTTGGGTTGCATACACTTCCTTAGTGACTACCCTTTCGTCATTTTACGTCTGTCATAAATAGGAATGAATAGCGGTGGGTCCTCACCGTGACCATTTGCTCGGCCTCGAGGTTGCGCCAAAGACACCGCTAATGCCGCCAGCAGACCAGATACGATTCTCGAGGCGGAATGTACTCGATGAAGAATCCTTCAAACGAGTCCGCTAACTTCGATAGCGACGATGGTATGGGATTAAATCGGGTTCGACCTCATAGTCCCCGCGAAGTCTGCTTGACAATGAGTTGGGAATCCCGAAGGCTTCGAGATACTCTACCCCAGCTCTTTAGCGAAGCTAAGTCCAATGAGGAGCGTTGTACTCTGCGACATTGTTAGAGCAGGCTCGGCCGCTGAATAAGCCCGAGGCATGACATGCTTCCTCGGGAAACTAAGACTACTCCGACTCCGGAGATCTTAGAACATCCGGGCGCCGCCACGCTGGTAGCTCGACGCTCCATCAAAATATAAATGCCACACTGTTGGTGCGAGTTGTGTTAACCTCGTGGGTCTCATCCGGTAAATCATCAAATAGTTCAGCCGTATCCTTTGTTGGGTTGGCTGCCAAAAGATCGCAGATGGCTTGTCCCTTAATTGACTTCTGCTGCTTGAAGTGCAAGTCATACTGGGACAAAAGTAAAGCCCATTTCGCCAGGCGCCAATTCATAGAGGCTGGCTGCGTCATGAACACCCGAACAGGATTTACGTTAGAAATGACGTAGATCGTTTGCCCAACTAAGTAGTGTCGCATTTTCGAATCGCAAAGACCGGTAGCGAGACACTCTTTCGGTCATTGGGTAGCGAGATTCCGCACCCACCAAGGTTCGGCTTAGATAATAAACCGCCGCCGCGGACCGTGGTCGCCGCCTTGCGCAAGTAAAGCACTCAACTAATGGTTCGCCGCTTTGATATAAATCAAGAACGGTTTACCCGACTTCGGTAACGAGTACGTGAGGATTCGCCGATATGTTTTGATATCTTCAATGCCTTCGACAAAGGCCATCCCGCATAAAGGACACCCCTTTTGTTCAAATTTTAGAGAATGGCCGCATTTTCCTGAGAGGTTGGAAATGAAGCCGGATGTACGCCAATCGCCCCTGTAATCCTCTGAGTTCCCTTAGATTCTTTGGGGGTTGCAATTCATTGATTGCCTTTATTTTGTCGGGGTCAATGTGGATACCTTTGTTGGTAACAACAAACCCGAGGAATTTGCCACTCGACATTCCGAGGAAAGACTTGGTGGGGTTCATCTTTAATTGATGAGCTCGCATGAGGTCGAATACCGTCCTCAAGTCCTGGATATGGTCATCTTTGTCACGACTTTTCACAACCAAGTCATCGACGTAACATTCGACCGTCTTCAGAAGATGATCCTGAAAGATCTTTGTCATTGCGCGCTGGTAAGTGGCGCCAGCATTCTTCAGTCCGAATGGCATGACTGTGTAACAGAAGATGCCTAGAGGAGTTCTGAACGCCGTGTGCTTTCGTCATTGGATGCATCTTGATTTGGTTGTAACCCGAGAACCCATCCATGAAGGACATTCGCCAAATCCACATGTATTATCGACGATCACATCGGTGATTGGAAGTGGGAAGTCGTCTTTTGGGCACGCGGCATTCAGATCTCTGTAGTCGACGCAAATTCTGATCGTCCCGTTCTTTTTTAGCACCGAACAATATTCGCCACCCAATCCGGATGTTGAACCTCCGGATAAAACCCGAGGCTATGAGCTTCTTTACTTCGCAACAATTGCCTCCATAACTGTGGACTAAACCGCCTCGTCGCTTGACAGTTTGGCATCCACTTCAATGTCGAGGCGGTGCATTGCCACATTGGGGTCGAGCCCTGGCATGTCCTCGTAGCTCCAGGCGAAAACATCGATATACTCTCTGACAAGAGTGATCAACCTTTTCTTTTCCTCGGGAAGACTGCTAATATTTATAAGTTTAGGTGTGCTTCATTACCCATGTTGATCTGGACTACCTCGTCTTGATCGGAGGCTCCCTCTGCTCAAACCGGTCCCCATCGCATGTTGAGGTGATGGACCCATGGGTCTTCCCATGTTGGCAATTCTTCGTCTTCTTCGGTGTAGTGGGGTCCATCAGAGCCATGTTGGACATCAACCCCGAACATCTTGCCGATGCCGACGCCGAGTCCCGTGCAAATGAATCGGATGAGTACTCGTCGTCTAGGTTGGGTGGTTGGTTATTGATCAACCAACAACACTCATCTTCGAAGAGGATCGTATCCCAATCCCCTTTAAACTGTAATAATTATCGGGTTTTCCCTTGGTACATATCGACCTTGGGTGGAGCGGAGATCCGCCCAAAATAAAGTCCTTCTCCCAACGCAAAGTCGTACCCCACTTCTTCATGAGGTGCTGCGCTTCGGGCTATATCCGAAAGATGAAGTTTCGTTTATCTTCATCGAACCCGTCTGCGAGGAAGTAGTTGGGCGTGGGAGTTAACTCCTCCGCCAGACTAAGTCCTTCTTGCGGCCTCCCTTCCCTTGGACGACGAAAGTCGTCTTGGATGAGTCTCGAAGGTGCTTCTGTATTACACAGGATGACCGAATTGGCATATGCAATTCAGGGTCATTATATAACTTTTTCATTACATCATTCAAACACAACGAGTACTCTAAATCATCTTTTATTTCTTCTTCGGCAAGCTGCCAATTACAACTTTCATCGGAAGATCCCTCTTCGTCAAGATTGACTACTAAGGGTACAATGTCATTTAGAACAAAACCACCTTTATAGTCAAGCCCGGCTTCGGTATCAGCGTCCTCACCGCTGTCCGTGCCATGGGCCGATGATTCAGTATCGGACTCATTACCGTAAAGGAGGGAGTCAGTGAAATAATTCTCCAGTCCTTTAAACGGTTGTTTGTCCGCGACCACCGTCTTAACCTCGTTATTAGTGTCGACATATTTCAGACACTGATGGAGGGTAGAGGGGACTATAACATGGTTATGGATCCAAGGGCGACCCAACAACAAGTTATAGGAAGTCTCTGCGTCAATGACGTAGCAGGTGACTTCGGACTTTAAGTCCCCATCTGACACTTAATGCGGATTTTACCAAGTGGCGAGACCCGCGGTGTTAAATCCGTATATCCTGATGCCGATCGGCGAGCCTGGCGGGAATCCCGGGCTATACATCAGGCGCAAAGGCATGATGCTTACAGCGGAACCCGGATCAACTTGGATCCGGTTGACTTCGCTGGAACCAATGTACCCTGTGAAGTAGAGCGGCCTGTCATGCTTCGACGTCTTCGTCTGCATATCCTCCTTAGAGAACGTGATGCAGGGAATATGCTTGGAGGCCACATTGCATTCCCGGGCTGATGACTCCGGCTCCTCTGGACTTGATTTAATGTGGGTTAGGAAGACCTCTGAGTCTGCCAACGCTTCTCGTAACGCTTCGCGGGTTTCCTTGGACAACCTCAATAGCTCGTATAAAGTTATTCTTGCCGGGATGTTGGCCAATTGTGCCATCACATCGAAGCGGTAGGGAGAGCTTGTGTTCCCCGGTCTATCCCTTCCAATCGGGCGATTAAACCGGGACTGCTTCGGGGGTTGCACCTCAGGATTTGCAGGTTGTTTCCCCTTCGTTCTGGTGGCGTCCTCCTTAGGAGTGGCGGGAACCGTGGGAATTGTTACTACCCCAAGCTCCGTTAACGTTTTAGCATTAAGGTTGGAGTCATCGGGGTATTTGTAAGCGCATTTCACGCCCACCTCGGTGACAAAGGCTTCCTGTTCCTCCTCCAACAAAGAACACGTAGGAATTTGCTCGTCGTCGTCGAGTAGAACCGCTGAGGTAGCATTGCAAGATTTGCCCTTTCCCTTGGACTTCTTTTTAGACGAAGACGTCGCCCACTGATCGTCTTTAAGTAAGTCCGGGTGGACCCATAGGAGTTCACCATTTGGGGCTGTGTGCGGCACTAACCCCTTCTCTCGCTGCTTGTGGGGATCGTCATTCACCGTCTTCATTCCCACTTTGACCACGGTTTGGCGGAACCGGGTTGTAGGCACCGCCCCAAAGCTTATGGGCGTCGGCGTTTGCCCACTTGCTTTCCTTATTTGGTTTTGGAGTGATCACACCCACTTCAATCAAAGCTTGATCTTGTCCTTCACCGGTAGCATGACTTGGTCGGTGGTGTATCGCCCTATGGTAGGCGCAGATTGGGTCTGCTGCCCTTGAGCTTCCTCACGGTTGTCGATCGGCGGCGGTTGGATCTTGTTGTTGTCTAGCAAGTACTTGAAGATCCTGTGCACCTCTTCGCCCCTCGAAGAATACGTCTTGGGAAACACGGCGTGGGCGCCCTCGGTTTCAGGGGCTGTTATTCTTTGTTGTGGCTGCGGTTGGAAAGTTTGATGCGATCAACATTCTTCATCGGTGCCTTCCCTTGTTCCGGGACAAAATTTTGTTCCGTGGATTTGGCGCCGACCTCGCTCGCCTTCTCCCTTTTGAGGAAACGCCGCCTCTTCCCCTGGACTTTCAAGTCTTTCCGTGTTTTAGACGGTGCAGGCCCATCGCCTGATCACATCCAGTGAGAGGTTATCTTTGGCAGGTCTTGAGGATGAATTCCTCCGTGATTGGGTCACGACAGCCATCGCCTTGTTGCGGAACCGCTTGACAAAATTATCCACGGTTTATCCATCCTTCGCTTCGCCCCATAACGCACCGAGTGAAACCTCTCGTGGTCGCCATCGAAGAAGTTCGCCAGAACATAGATTCCATGTCTTCCCAAATGCTGATGCCGCCCGCTTTGAGACGGCGGTACTAATCGAAGGTCGCAGGTGCCGATTTAATGACCGAACCATCAAGGGCTCATTACGGAGATGACTCCCAAATGGCTCTTGAAGTAGATAAGATGTTGAGTGGGGACCCTCTCCCATCGAGCGGCGTGAAGTTTATTAAATTAAACTTCACGGATAGGATTGACTCCCACTCTCGGGTAAGAACACGGAATCCCGTCTTCTTCACTTCTTGAGCCGAGATGAGCGAGTTGACTTTGCTCTCCAGATCCTTGATCTTGTCATTTTCCCTTGCATTTTTGTCCCGATGATTTTGAGGTGGGACCATGGTGTCATCATTGGCGTTCTGCTCATCGGTGTTAAGGTCTTGCTCTTCATCCGTGTCGCTATCCGTCAAATTGACGTTGTTGCGACGACTGCCCTCACCCTGGCGATTAATCATCGCTTGCATCTGCCGGTCATGCATTTCTCTCATCTGCTGCATGGCCATGTCCATCTCGAGTTTGAAGTTGTCCTTCTGTTTTGCCAAGGCTTCTTCAAGTAGCTTGGCCACCTCAGCTGCACTGATCATGAGTGCTTCACGAGTATGGCCTTCACTAGAGACGGTGTTATCGGATGCCATTGCCGAGCCGTCACCCGATACTTCATCTTCCGAAGGTACTCTTCGTTGCGGACTGTGCCTTGAAGGGATCCCTCGTTGCGGTCATGATAGTTAGGCGTCGATAGTACCGCCCGCAACCGAAGTCACACGCTGAGGGCTCTGGAATGCCGCGTGACGGCGTTGCCTTGTTGGTCATATTGATGGTGACCTCAAGCAGCTCATCCTTGCCTTGACAGAGTGCATGTCTTCTTCGGGAACGCCTTGACCGAGGTCTTGGCGGTTCGTTGGTGCTCAGTCTTTGGAAGGCCGACACCCTTTCCGAATTTTATGGCGGCATTTACACTCGAGCACCGCCTTGATCAATTTAGTACAAATGCAAGAGGATGCGGTTTCGAGGGCTCGCTTCACGAGACTTCTTCCTACCCCAAAGACGATAGTACAACTCATCGGCATGAGTGCGGAGCAACCTACCGTCGCGGCGACACAATCTCGGGTATAACGTCATCATCAGATGACGGCGTCTCCATCTGAGGTTGGGTTGGCGTCACGAAGTCTTTGAAAGTTACGCCTTTAACGCGACGCTTTTGCGCGCTGACGTCTCGGCGGGCTTTTGGACCTCGATCCGCAAACCGGTTGGTGGATTCTCCGGCTTCCGTCGGCGAGAGCTACCCGGCATTGCGAGTTGTCTGGATCTCTTCAACAAGCTCGCAGGAGTTGACCTTTCACCTTGATCCAACTGAACCGGACCTGGCGTTGAAACACCGAACCCTTATCGGAAGGGGTGTGGTGTTGGCCGAGTCTTTGTGGAAGGCGCCGCATCGAGGAAAAAGCTCCCCGTCCGGGAGGCCGAAGTTCGACTTGCTTCGGTGACTTCTTGTTCACCTCGCTCCTTTGGGCTGTTGAGTAGCTGAACCAACGCACGCACGCTGCACGTAGGGCACGGCGTTTTGGATCCGCCCGAGGGTGGAGCGATCTCGCTGGCGGATCCATTCTTGATCGGCGGTTTAGAGGAGTTACCACCTATCTTCGTCTTCGGGGCTCGTGCCCGTCGGAACCGGATCCGGCTTGTATCGGACACCGTCCATGGATTCTAACGCTTTGCGTATTACAGCGCAAAGGCGTTGTCGGCGCCGTTGGCGGGCTCTCTTTGAGAGAGTCACATCGCCGGTGGACTTCTCCTCATTGGCGGAGGAGGAGATCAGATCTGGCCTTTGGATGGCGCAGGGAGTTATTGCCGCCATTGTTGTTGGCGGCGAGGAGAGCGCCGCCTGGCCGGTGACGCTTGTGAGTCCTCCTTGCGGCGGAGGGCTTCTTCGCCTTATGGGGAAAAGGAGTTGGATGAGGCAGAGATAGGCCTCAAATTTCTCCCTGGTCCAGACGACCTCTTCGATCACCGGATCGAATCCGTGGGCTGCGACAACGATCTCGGATGCAAGACCGGTGGCTCCCATTGTGGTCGCCCGGCTTGTTCTCGGGAAAAGTTGGGATGATTGTCATTGCTTGAATCCGTTACAAACTTGATTAAACACAGCGAAATTGAGAAAAAGATTGCCTTTTATAAGGCTTACAATGAAAATCAAGAATTACAACTTTAACCCTAAACAAACACGAGGATCTCTATTTTACGGGGTCCTCGCTATGGGATTCTTTGCTGTCTTGGGGATGTATTCCGTGGACCACCGCGATTCCTTTCCCAATTGTTGATCGAGCGAGATGCGGATGCGGATCTAGATCTAAAATCCCTCCTTTTTCGTGGGAATTCTTAGATCGATCGGATCGAGATCTAAGCGAATCTGGAGATTAATTCGCCAAGGAATTAATCAGCGTAGTGAACGAATCGACCAGCGAACTTCGTTACTCTTCTTCGGATCAAGGCCAAGCTTGATCCAAAGGATGGTTTGTTGTTGTAGATCCGATCTAAAACTTTGGATCTTGAATCGCAAATCTCCCCGTGCAAGTCTAGATCTTGATCTCCTCTCCCTTGGAAATTCTCTAACCCTAGGCACACACAAGAGTTCGGCTATCTCCTCTGTTTTTATCTACGCCCTCTGAAAATGAAACCCTAGCCGTCACATTTATAGATGCAGCAGCGGATGCGGGCGAAACTGGGCAAAAAGCCCATTCGGCCTTGGTGTCTCGCCGGGCGAGACACCTCTGATGTCTCGCTTCGGCGAGACACCTCTGATGTCTCGCTCAGCGAGACACCTGGAGTGTCTCGCTTCGGCGAGACACCTCTGATGTCTCGCTTCGGCGAGACACCTCTGGTGTCGGTTTTGACCGGCGTTGCGTGGCTTCTCTGCTGGTTTTAGAGCTTAATTTGAGGCTTCAAAGTTGGGTTTATCCCTTCACTCGCACTCATGGCGCATCAGTTCACCAAGGTTCGAATCGGTGGCGGCTTCGAAAGGAGAGCTCTTTTCAAAAATTTCGGTACGCCGGACCATAAAGGGGCAGCTGCCCCTTGACCCCGCCGCTAACCGGCTAGCGGGACCGTCGAAAACTCTGCGTAGGGCGTCTTGAGGAGAGCGTTTGCGCTGCGTTCACTTGTTGTGTCGTCAACGATTTGCCATTACTTCATCGGATGACTTGTCGATTATTCTCGTCATCACGAGCTACGTTCGGGGACTTATAGGCAATTTTCAACGCCTACACCACACTACCGTATGAATCCAAGGGATAGTGCCATATTGCAGGAGAAGGTTTCTGAGTTATTGAAGAAAGAGGTGATTCAAGAAAGACTAAGCCTGTGTGCAGTTGTGATATTAATCACTCTAAAGAAGGATGGAAATTGGCAGACTTGTGTTGACAGCCTGACAATCAGCAAGATCACTGTTAAATATGGATTATCAATCCCTTGGCTTGATGATATGTTAAATATACTCTCCAGATCACAGTTCTTTTCTAAGATAGACTTGAGAAGTGGCTACTATCAGATTCTAATCTGCTCTGGAGATGAATGAAATATGACATTCAAGATGAAAAAGCGGGCTCTATTAGTGGCTTGTTATGCCATTTGGGCTATCACACCCTGACACTTTCATGCATTTAATGATGTAATTTTTTCATCTGTTCATTGGCAAATATATCATCATATATTTCTGTGATATTCTTATCTATAGTAGGACATCAAAGGAACATATCACCCACTTAGGGCTATTTTAGCTGTCCTCTGTGAGAATCAGTTGTTCATCAATCATTAGAAGTTCACTTTTTTTGCAGGATCAATTTTCATTTTTGGGCTCTACAGTTAACACTGAGGGCATTTGTGCTGATGAAGAGAAGGTTCGTCAATTCGCGAGTGGCCGACCCTAAAGACCATCACAGAGATCCAGAGCTTTCACAAGTTGGTGATATTTTACTAGAGTTTCATTCATCACTTTAGCACCATCATGGCACTGATTGCAGAGTGCATGAAGAGAGAAAAATTCAACTGGACTGAGGAGACTGATCAAGCTCTCGCAGTTATCAAAGAGAAGCTGTCCAACACTCTAGTCCTTGCCTTAACATTTTTTGATAAAATCTTCAAGGTAGAGTGTGATGCATCAACAGTAGGCATCAATGATATCTTATTGCAGGAGTGTCATCTGATAGCTTTCTATAGTGAGAAGCTAAGTGAGTGTAGAAGGAAGTAGACCGCATATGAGCTCGAGTTTTATGTCATTGTGCGATCTGCTCGTCGTTAGCAACAGTACCAATTCCATAGTGAGTTCATGCTTTCTACTAATCATGAGGCACTCAAATATTACTTGAATAGCCAGAGTATCATGAATAGCATATAAGAGCATTCGGTTTCTTTTCTGTAGCAGTTTACAACTGTCATGAAGCACAAGTTAGGTAAGCTCAATAAAGTTGCTAACGCACTTAGCCGTTGTACCTCCTTATTAGTAACTATGAGTAATTTTATTATTGGATTTGATTTCTTGAATGATCTGTATGCATATGATGAGGATTTTCATGATCATTCGGCAGTTTGCATCACTTATAAACACTCGGGCACCATGATTATTCAGGATGTGTACATTTTCTTTTAGAATCGGCTTTGTATTCTAAAGAATTTTTGTACAAGCAACTCATTCTATAGCTTCATGGAGGTGGCTTAGGGGTTAATCATGATAAAACAATCGCATTGGTGGAGGAGCTTTATTTTTTGCCATGTTTGTATAGAATATTAGCAAAGTTGTTGAGAAGTGTTTGGTGTGCCAAACTGCGAACATGCCTTTACACACCTCTTCCTCTACCAAATAGTCCGTGGAAAGACAATTGGATGGCCTCCATGTTTAGCCTTCCTCATAACAACAGGGTGCTCTAACTTTGTAGTGGTGGACAGGTTCTCAAAAATAGCTCACTTTATTGCATGTAAGAAGACTAGCGATGCGTCTAGCATTACTCATCTCTTTTTTTAAGAGATTGTTTGTCTACATGGCTTGCTAAAGTCTATCATTTCTAATCATGATTCTAAGTTTCTCAGCCACTTTTAGAGGATATTGTGGGGTTATTCTGCACAGAGTTGCAATTCAATAGCTTGTTCCACCCACAGACTGATAGGCAGACAGAGGTGGTCAACCTCACTTGGGTAACTTGATTCATTGTCTCTGTGGAGACTGGGATAAGTAGTGGGATTTATTCCTTGCAATAGTGTAGTTTGGTTTCAATAGCGTTGTCGACCATTCTACAGGGAAGACTCCATTCAAGATTGTTTATCATCACAAACCTGACTACAATGTGGACTTGCTAAAATGGTCGTGGTTATAGTGTTGTAGTAGAGCACATAACCGAGCACATCAAGGTCGTTCGAGGTGAAGTGCGGAAGAAGTTTGAAGCGTCGAATGCTAAGTACAAGTCTGACACTGATTATCATTGTCGCCAAAAGTTATTCGATATCGATGATCAAGTCATGGTATACTTGCATAAAGAATTATTCACTATAGGCACTTACTAGAAGCTCAAAATGAAAAATGTTAGCCCATGTCGTATACTGCAATGACTCAATGACAATGTTTATATTGTGGAGTTACCTAGTGATTTGACCAATATTCCTCCCACCTTCAATGTTGTTGACTTGTGGAGTTCCATCCGGACGTGTTACTTTATCTCTAGACAAACTCGTGGTTGAGTTTTTTTGTTGCCAGGGGAATTCATTGGTGTAATTGTGGGAACACTTGCTGCTGTTCGGGTTTCGACTTCCTGTTGGAAAGTGGAGTTCCAGGCGAGAGTGCGGGAGACAAGTAGCCGTTCACGAAGTGAACGAGTTCAGGAGGGATTTTCTTTTCGACTGAACGTAGTGATGAAGGAGGAATCGAACCTCCGTAGCCTATATGCTACTATCTTTCCATCGATTCAATATAGTTTTAAGGACTTTACTTTATGGTGCGATGCATTGGATAATGGGATTGGGACTTCACTTTAAGATGTTATTCATTGGGACAATGAAATTGTGGTAATTACCCTCACTTTTCCTAAAATTATCCCACTTCTATACAAACTTTTATTCCCAGCCTCCAAAAATTACCATGTTCTTAACTTTGGAACAATCATAGGCAAAGTGGGATAATTTTGGAGCACTCATTGATTAAGTATCTAATATATTTTAATTGTATTATAATACATAATATATAATAATTATATTATATTATAAAATTTACTATAATGTAAGATAATAAAATATTATATGATATTATCTAATATAACATTATTAAATATCATCATTACATATTAGTTAATAATATTTCATATATTATAATATTACTATTATAATATTTAATATTAATTTATATTATTTAATATATTTTTATTATTTAAAATTAAAATATTATTGTAGTGTTTTATGATATAAAACATTGTATTAAAATTTAGTATTTATATATTTACTATAATAATCTTTTGATTATATTATAACGTAATTTAATATGAAAATATATTCTATTATATAGAATATTTTAATTTATATAATACTTTACTATTTTCTATTATAATTTATTATATTAATTAATAGTCTTAAATATATTATCAATATTATGGTAGTTATAATATTAAACAATATTTTATTGTAATAATAAAAATAGTAATAATCTACTATATATTAAATATGATATTATATATAAAATAAATGTAATATGATATATTAATTAATAATATTGAACATATTAATAGTATATTAGGATTATTATAAATATTATATTTTAATAGGGAGCCATGTAATCAATTATTCCACTTAAATTATAGTAATAATTATATAATATAATAATATATATTTTAATAATAATTTAATGTTTTAAATAATATTGTATTGAATAAAAATATTATAATATTTATACATTACATTATAAACTATTATACTACATTTTGATATACTAAATTAAATATTATACTATTAAAATATTATATTAAATATATTAATATAGTATATTATTATAATATAATTTATTATATTAATTAATAACATTAAACATATTTATAGTTAAATAGTAATTATAGTATAACATATTATATTTACTATAATATTATAATAACATACTAAATAATATACTAAACCAATTGGATAAATTAATTTAGACTTAATTGATAAATATATATTAAATTTTGATAAGGTGTCACATCATCAATTATCCACATGAATTATCAAATTAAAGCTTCAAATTATCCCATTATCCTAACTTATCTCACTTTACCTCACTCAAAATATCCTAAAAGGATAAAATTATTCCATTTGAATAATTATCCCACTTCACCCAACTTTTCCCACCAATAATCCCCCCCTTAGGGAACGTAGAGTGAGGTAGAGGCAATTGCTGATGCATTTTGGGAGGAAATCGGATCATGTAAAGCTTGGGCGATCCAGGAAAAGAAGGTGATTTTCGGCTAGATTTTGACGTCCGAATTAAACAGACCATAACTTTTAATTTCCTCCATATAATCGCTATTGTTATATGTTTTTGGAAAGCTCAGAGAGTGCTCTACATGTCAAACTAATTTGCCTTTCCAACTGAGTTTCAAGGTCAAAGGAAACCATCTTCAGGCTCAAACTGCATGTCGAAGAGTTTTGATCTAATCTAGTATCTAGTTCTTATGAAATGTCTTTTATTTCTAGGAAGTCTATTTGCTTTAGGAAATGTTATTTTAGTATTTTTGCATTATCTTATATCCTATATAAGGGCAATAAATTTGTGACTCTTTAGATTGGTTATTGGTATTTGAAAATTTTCTAATCCTATGGGTTTCTAGGATTTGTACCATTTTGCTAATATGAGAATGAGTATTTATCGTCTTTGGTTACACTTTTGCTACATTAACATGATCAAGAAAAGAATGATTGTGCAAATATATATCCACCATTTTTATTGGATAGAAAGGAAGCGGGGTAAGCTAGCAGCTAAATGTAACAATTGTTAGAAATAAAAATTTAAGTCTCTACCATCACCATTACTTTAGAGTTTTGGTATAATGTTTTAGGAACTTTAATATAGTATAAAATCAATCTTGTTGTGGGGGTATCCGTTGAATTATTTCCATTATGTTTTAAAGAAAATGATAATAATTGTTTAGAATACAAACACTTTTGAATATTCACAGTATTTATTCAATATTACGATACATTTATTTCATTATTAATTTATTGTTTATGAATACTAAACCATGTAGTTAAAAGATATTTTTATTTGGTCTAAATATTAACATAGAGCTTATTAAGTTTGTCAAAATTGGTATATAAATTAAATTACAAATTATGAATGAGTCAAAACATAACTTCATGTGTGTAATAATATAATTTATAAGAGATAAAAATCTAAATGAATCTTTGATAGTCAATGAAATCAAATATATATTTTCTTAAATTCAATTGGGTTATGAATCGAATGCCAAAACTATCTATTCACAGTTTAAGAAATTATCGAATCGAATATAACCAAAATGTTGGAAAAATAATTAACAAACTATTTGTTAACTATTGGGTATGTTAACTTCCACCTCTCTATAACATAGGACTTTTAAGTTTGTTAGAATTAGTATATAACTTAACTTACAAATTATGAATGAGTCAAAACATAACTTCATATGTGCAATAATATAAATTATAAGAGAAAAATCTAAATGTATTTTTGATAGTCAATTGAATCAAATACACATTTAGTTATAATACACACAAGATGTAACGAACTTAGTTAGATACATCTGTAAAAATAAATGTTTGATCATCAATATCAATGATCCAAACTGTTCATTGTGATCTACACATTCTAAAATTCATGTGGATTAAAAATTACATAAATTCAATATTTCTAGCCTACTCATTTGGCGACCTAGAAATGGACGATCTATAACTATCTCAAAAGTTCATTATTTTGAGTTTCTTGAATTATGAAATAGAAAGCTCCCTTAACTTTGGATGAACCCCCACCCACACACAAACCCAAACAAATATAAGGATTTCTAAGCACTCCCCTTTAACTTTGAGATTTTATCGACAAACTCCTTTTAACTTTGATATTTTACTAGAAAACTAGCCGAAAAGTAATGGGTATTCGATAAAATCTCAAAGTAAAAAGAGGTTTTCGACAATCCCTAAATTAAGGGTTTTTAATATTTTCAATGTTATGAGGAAATCTGATAATCATCTAAAGTTAAGGGTTCTTTCTGATATTTACCCTATTCACTTTGTACAGGGTATGAACTGGACTTTTCTTAATAAATAGATTGGGTTGTTTAGTTAACTATTAACTAGGGTGCATGTGTGTTGCAGGTAGACGTATTTATATAAAATAATATAGATATATATGTGAAATTATATTACTTTTATGGTTATAATATTTCTCTTTTGTGTTTACTATGTTATGTATGGAATAAATAAATAAATTTGTTGATATCATTATAAAAAAGTTATAGAAAGAAAATTGTTAGATATTATTTATATTAGATTTCTTGAGATAATATGAGATATTATTGAGATATTATGAGATGTGAGTGGATATGATTTTATATAGTACCTATTTTATAATATCCTCCTAATCTCTATTTAAGAGAGGTTAGGGTTAGATGACTAACAATCTTGTATCATGTGGCACATAGACTGAGGTCAGCGACCAAATCCTACCATATGTGAGGTGTTCAAGTTTCACTGAAGTGATTGTTCATTTATGTGGGTCGATACTCACTACCTGATTTTAACACCAACAATGAAAACTATGATGAAGATGAGGTAAATATTAGATCAATATAAGTTTATTTTTGGAATATATATTAGTTCCGACAAGTTTGATGTTAAAGATTGAACTATTAATTGTATCATTTTCTTTGTAGAATGATGCATCTATATGATGAGTATATGAGGACACTTCACTTGAACAACTTCTAACAAGATAATAAATTCAAACACGAGCTCTCTCTCTCTCTCTCTCTCTCTCTCTCTCTCTCATTTGTTTGATTGTTAACCCTAATTAAAAAATAAAAAGATTTTATTTTTGCATTCTTTTGTAGTTGCTTTTAATTCCTAGGGATGCATTGCATCTTGTTAGTAGGAATTCACCAAAGTGATTTAAGTATTTTGATTTGAGCACTCACTTGAAAATACTCTTAAGGGCAAAACTCATAATCAAGATGAGGTGAGGGATTTCATCACCCTTTTCTTAGCCCAAAAATCACTAATTCCTCATTACACAAATCCAAATATTTTAAAAGTCATTAGACATTGGCCCCTAAGGACTCGAGCTCATTAAGGAACAAGAAATCTAAGTGAACCGGTTTAAGTTTACTTGAATCCGTTGGTGTCTAAGGTAAGGTATAGGGGTTGCATAAAGTAAAAAGATGCGTACACCCCTTCAATAGGAGGGGGGGGGCATCTAGAGAAGATGTGGTCCACATCGGTCCACATCTCCTCTAGATGTACCCCCCCCCTCCTACTGGAGGGGAGCATGCATCTTAGCTACTCCCGGAGTAGCTAAGAACTTTCCAATCCTCAACAAGACAAGATAAGGGTTAGGTTTAATTAATAGGTGTTTTGTGTTTAACTAAATGGGCCTAATCAAAGTCTAATTGCATGAAGTATTCAATTTATATTTAACAATATGAGCCTTCATTTAAAATACATGTCATGTCATGATATATTGAATATAACACATTTAACTCTAGAAGTCACCTATATTAAAATTAATAAGTTCACTTTAATAGCTATGTGTCTAAAGTATTACCGGCGGACAACATTAGTACAAGTGGGGGTAATATTGGTGCAAATTCTTAAATATTAACATTACATACCTATAATAGGTATATATCCAAAAAAAAAAAAATCCAAAACTCAATAAGGGTATTTGTCCACACTAGATTGTATGTGACTCCGCCACTGATAATCTATACTACTTATAAAAGAGGATACGAGTGTCAAAACTTTTAGTTACCTATTTTGCCCCTATCAATATTTATAATTCACAAGTTACCCCATATTGCATCCACAATACCGTAAGTGCCCTCAAGTTCGTAGAATTGTCATCCTCCTTAACTTATTAATTAAGTAATTAATCATAAGTTCGTAGAATTGTCATCATCCTTAACCTGTTAATTAAGTAATTAATCATAAATTAATCAACCTCTCAAATTCTTCAGGAAGTGTGGACAAAATGTAGAAAAACAAATACAACTTAAGCTATATAATGTGATGAGCAGAGCTTGCGCATAGCTGCCAAATAAGGGTTGGGTGATTATTTTGGATGGGGAAGTTAGTTAAATTAACCATTCTCTTAGTCCCTCCATTCCAATCTCTCCACAACTTCACAACCGTTTTTAAATTCATACACAACTTCTCACATTCCATTTTTAACTATTACTAATTAATTATCATTAACATATCATAGATAACATTACACCCATTCCTCTCCTTATTTCCACTATAAATTAGTACTATAATCTGTAGAGTTCATCTCATTTCTCAAGTCTCTTTTTTTTTCTTGAAAATTTTCTTTTATGATATATATTATAATTAGAATTAGAATTATAATGTCAGTACTTTTTTCTTTTTTAATTCATGGAGTGTTGCCCAAGGTCCACCGGGTTCTTCCTGATTTATACTTGGACATGAAAAACAAAGATAATAAGGTAATAATTAAATCTTCCTAACATATCTTATATGCTTTGACGATTGTTTGTTATGTTTTGTTACTTTAAAAGTTACGCTTAGTCTAATTGTTTCAGTATACATTATGACGATGTCACTTTCATTTACAAACTTAATATGTTCTTCCACTATTTTCAATTGTTGCTACAATCTTATAAATAACGCGGCTAAGTTCTTCAGAACTTTACAATATTAAATTTTGTGAAGTTAGTTGGATCTTAATTTAATTGTTTTAACATATACGAAGTGACCTTCCCCTCAAACACTCTACAGTTAAAGTGTCACTATCTTCTCCTTTTTCATTCATTCCTCCTCTCAAACCGAACCCAACATTTTTAGAACTAATTACTGTAGGCGTTGAAAATTGCCTATAAGTCCCCGAACATAGCTCGGGATGATGAGATAACGATCGACGGGCCATACGACGACATAACAACGAACCGTTGACAACGTAACAACTAATGAAGCGACGCAAATGCATAAAGCGAGTCGACGAAGTGTGCAAGTCAAACGAAGCGACGAATCACACGCGAGCGATGGGATAAACCTAATTCCGAAGCTTCGAATCAACGAAACCGGATCAGAATCAAATCGAGCTCGGAAAATAAGCGGAAAATAAGTCCCGGAACAAACTATCAGACCCGAAAAAGAGGTGAAAATCCATAATGGCGGCTCAGCCAAGGCCAAGCCACCATTTGGTGGCTCGGTGGCCGAGACACCAAATGCTGTCTCGGCCAAAACCGAGCCACCTAGAGCTTACTGGGCTTTTTGCCCAGTTTCGACCGCACCCACTTCTAAAATGTTATAAATAGAAGAGGAGGGGTCTCATTTGAGGGGATCCGGAATTTTGGAGAAAAGCTGAAGCTCTGCCGGATCGAGATCTGATTTTTGCACATTAAGGGGAGACGATCAACTTCGACAACTAGATCTGAGATCTTAGCGAAACCATTGGCGATTATTTCCTTCATGAAATAATCCTTCAAGAAAGTTTGAGAGGTCTTAGATCAGATCTACACGGTTCCCTCGAGATTAAACTTTGTCTTGATCTCGAGAAGAGTAGTGATCTCGCTTGGTCGATTTCACTTACTTAGGCAATTATTTCCTTCGTGAGATAATCCCCTCGATCGTGTTAGATCTAACTTCGGATGACAATCACGCGGCGGTCCACGGACGCAACAAAGTCCCCGGCACAGGCAAAGATCCCACGCAAGCGAGGAGCCGATAAACGGATCCCGCGTTTGTTTAGGTGGAAAGTTGTAATCTTTGTTTTGATTTTCATTGTAAGTCTTATAAAAAAAGACGATCTTTTTAATTTTGAATTCATTTGTAATTCCATAAAGGTGTAATGAGTTCAACGACAATGAAGATCGAGAAAACCGACTTCCCCCGCTAACAATTACATTGAGAAACTTGCAAGAAATAAGAAATGGGGAAATGAGTTTTGCCTGAAATTGCTTTGAGATGAAAAACCCAACATTTGTTTCCGTGTGAATCTAAGTTTCTTGATTGATAAAGCTGCTGCTCGATGCAAGATTCGCATTTTTTGTACTCCAGGAGTAATATGTTAGAAAAATTTGTAGGATGGCTTTACCATAACCAATGTTTTCTTTTCTTACTTAGAATTTGTTTCTAAATATGTTAGAACAGTTTGTAGATTGGATTTTAACAGAATCAACTATTAATTATTCTATGTGATTTGGCATGTTTGTTATTTTTCATTCTTTTTTTTCTCTTTTGATAGAAAGTTATTATTTTCTATATTATGATAAATATTCTGCCTTACCTGTATTCATGATTCCTATTGATTTGCTTAGTGACACAATGTTAATTTGTGATCAATTGTAATGATAATCAAGCATGACTCTTCATCTATCACATGAAAGTTTCATCAACCATATGAATTTAATATGATGGTAAAATCAATCTTTATATGTTATAAGTAATTCACTGCATTATTTAATAAATGAGGTAATCTGTATCAAATTGCAAACATATGTTGTAGGAAGAAATTGATCTTTACTGAATAAATCCATTTAAAAATTATTTAAAAAACTAACTAAATTTAAATATTAGTTTGAATATGTAAAAATAATAAAAATTAAATAAATAGTTTAAGAAACTAATATCCTAAAAATAATAAGTGAAATAATATGTATCAAATTGAAAACGTACATTGCTGGGACTATACAAATATTTAACGAATAAACCCATTCATAAATTGTTGATAACTGAACTATACTACCAAATATATATTCTTTTCTCAGAGGAAAAAAGAGATTTAATCATCAAAATTTATGGGTTTAATATTGGTTAACAAACAACCCTCAATTATCTCGGTGCATATTGTGCTTATATTGGAAATTACCCAAACTAATAATATGACAATAATTAACATTTCATTATAATTTTTTAAATAAGTCCTCTATGCTAAAACTATTAATAACTTAATCTAAGTTAACAATTTTTTATTAATCTTGCATGTTTCGTCCTCCTCTTCTTTAGATATTTCCCAAAATCATCACTCATCCTCTTCACGTGCTTGTAATGAGAAGTATCTATTGCAATCCATTGTAGGTATTAGGTGTAACTATCTAGGAAAGATGAGGGAGAAACCAACAAGATTAATGTATTTAGTTAATTTAGAGTTAAGTTAAGCTTTCAACTTAGAGGGACTTATTTAAGAGAACTTATAGATCTAAGGGCTTATTTAAGAATATTAGATTTGGGGACTTATTTAAAATTGTTGGAATTAGCGACCAATATAAAAAAACCATAAGTTATAACATATAGCTGGATAATACTGATTACTCATGCAATTCTTTTTACACAAAATTTTTGGACAATTTTATTTATTAACACGTAATTTTAATTGTTCAACGAAAATTTCAAAACTAAAACATCTATGCCCACGTATAACGCACATGCATTATACTAGTCACCTATAAAAGACAATTTTATAAGTAGGAAAAGAAATTTCTTCTTAAAAAAGCAGGAAAAATAACCTTTGACATATTCCAGTATCAATATTTACATATATAATTCTTATTTTTTCACTGATTTAGTAATTTATTTACGATGATTGTTAACTGTTAAACTGATTTTCAAATTTGCACGGATTTATATTTTTGTAATAATTTAAAATTGATAGTTAAACGACTCCAACCCATCATGTAGTCCCCTCCTTCATTCCTATATGATTTTCAACAAAGTTTTTGTGATACATGTTTCGGTTTATTTTATTGCGTTTTATCTCGTTGGGCAATTGTCAGGCCTGACCAGGAATAGATAGCCCTTTAATAGTGAGGTCAGGAATCAGCTTAATCCAAACGATTTAAGCTGTTATGTATTGACTCCAAGTTCTATTTTAAACCTTTCTTTTTCATTTATTCTCTTTGTACTCAGACATTCTCTTTGTACTCAGACATGAATATTCTAACATATTTAAGGTTTAATTTCAGAAAACTACCCTGAACGTTGTGGGGTTTTATACTTAAACCTCTGAAATTTCTTTCCCACCAAACCACCCCGAGGATTGGGGTGCACCGTAACACTCTTTTTTTTATGATTTTCCCGACTAACCCCCCTTAGATGGGATGAAGGTCGTTTTATGATTAATAGTGAGGCAGGCACTTGCAATTGACGTGCCATCTTCATTTTGGATGGTTTGTTTTTTAATTTGTCAATTTGAAAAGTTTCATCTCATGACCACTCCGAGAATTATGTACGCGTCACATAGTTGCATAATAAATTCCGCGAAAACATTTGTGCAAATTATAATGTGATATACATTTTTATTAGAACACCATTTATTAAATTTATTTTCAGGTAATTATGATGTGAAACATAATTACAGCTGTTAGCAAGTTGTATTTGGAGACAAACCAATTTAAAGTTCTTCGTAAGCTTTCAGTTGTTTGTGTCCGTTACTTTACAGACAATCACGTGCACCTGTCAACTTTAAAGAAGTAATGCTAGGGTTGTCCAAACGGGCCGGGCGGGGCAAAACCGGGGCCTGGACCCAAACCCGGGTGGGCTGGGCCGGGCCCGGGTCCGGGTCCGAGTCCGAGCGGGCCAGGCACCGGGCCGGCCCGGCTATTTTATTTTCTTTTTTTTTTTTACAATTTAAGTTTTTTTAAAAAAAATTCAAGAGTAAATAACAATAAATTAGGTGAAATTTTGATAAAAATTAATCATATTATTAATCACTTGTAATTATATAATTTACAAATACAAAAAAATATAGAAATTAAAATGATAAAAATAAATTCTTTATTAATAATCAGTTAATCACTAACAATTACAAATTTATTTTGGAATTTGTCGCATCACAATAGATGAATACATCCCAACTAGGTTGGCACCTACTCATCTATATCATTATCATTTGCAACTCTTTCCAAAATAATTTATCACAAATTTTCACTTACAAAATAAAAAATTACAAATTAATTACTCTTTATCTGTATCTCCTATTCCCAAATCTTGAAGTTTGTCTTCAATGCTAGCCATCCGATCGATGCCTTGAGTTCTCTTCTCGTATCTCCACCAATCTTGTAAGCACATTTGTGACCATTGTGACCGGGCCGGACCCGGGCCAACCCGGTCAAAACAGTCACATTTGTGACCGTTTTGGCCTGGCCGGGCCGGTCAACCCGGCCAAACGGTCACAAATATGTGACCGTTTGACGAATAGGCGAGCCATTCAGTGCAGGCCGCAGTCTGGCTTGGCGGGCAGGGCTACCCTAACCTATTTTACGGCCGGTAGAGTGCAGTGCGGAGCGAGTGAAGCGGCAGAGCGAACGACTTGGCGGAATTAGGGCAAAGCCGGGCCGAACTGGCTTGGGTCCGGCCGGGTCCGGGCCCAATGCCCAATTGGACAGCCCGTAATGCTCTTTGTTTCATGCATGTTGTTTTCATTTTGAAGTTGAGGTTGTGGTTTACGGATCTTTTTTACAAGCGCATGCACATATTAACAGTGGGTTAATATTTGCACACCTCTCCTTAGTGGCTCCTTCACAAGACCAGCAATGTGGACCAACTCTATAAACGGATGTACCCATTGCTGTGATTTACTAAGACCAGAGAGATCATTCAAAATTCGATTCAGAACTACCACAATCTTCACATTCGGCTTAAAGAGATGTACTTTTCATTCAATACTAGTATTTTAGCCCGTGGGCTAAGCACGGTCTTACCCCTATTTTCCGATCTTACTTTTATTTTTAAATCTTTTGTTTATGAAAAGAAACACTAAAGGCCATACACATATATCCCTATTTGAGGCACGGACATACCTCTCTATTCGAAGCACGAACAGACCTCCCAGTTATATTTTTGAGTTTAAAATTTTTGCGTCAACCATATGGTCAACATCAAGAATCTAAGTATATTTCATATTTAGAAGCAAAGAAAAATAACAATATAAGATATAAAAGTAGTAAAATTTTAACATCAAATAAAATATTTTCTACATATTGAATGAATAATTGAAATAGGAGAACAAATATATCAGAAGCCAACATGATGTAATTAAGGATCTAAAAGTGTTTCATGATTAAATTCCTACCCGGAGTCCCCCGGTCAATCATTTATGAACTGAATTCACGTCAAATTCTATCACCTCATACCATCTCTAAATCGTATCATTTCTACACAGTACAGTTTGAATCTTTTTGTAATAGCAGTACGATGCAAGTTTAATCATAATGGTGCAATCCAAGTTTAATCATAGCGGTGCGATGCAAGTTTAATCATATAGAGTGATGAATGTTAAATCATTGCAGAGCGAGGAAAGCTTAGTCATTGGGGAGCGTTAAAAGTTTAATCATAGTGAAGCAGTTAAACTTTAAGCGTAGTTGATTAAAAAAAGGCAAGAACTAAAGTCTAATCATAACAGAGTCAATGAAATGGAAAACTATTCCAAATTAATTATTTATGTAATAGTGTTCCTTGGTCAGTTTTATTTGAATAATTTCACCAAACTTTAATATATTTATTTTTTCGACAATCATCATAAATTTAATCTATTTACTGAAAACTTATATAGTTAACATGCAGAATATATATGTATTTTAAATGGTATAAAATTAACATGCAGAATCAAATGAAATAACCAAGATACTTAAATAGGATCAATATAAAATCATTCTTGCTTTATATATGTACTATATTCAAGATGTGTTCAATTAACATATATGCTAATTATGAAAATTATATGAATTATATATTTATGCTAATTATAAAATCATGTTATTTGGCATTTATATTATTGTGAAATCATTTATTAATTGAATTTGTGCGGAAAGACCATTGATTTTCTTATAGTAGTTGATTGATTAATGGAAGTTTGTGATTTTCTTATAAGCATCGAATAATCAAGTAAAGGGTAGCTCCCTCACATCCTTGCAATTTAAGAACTTGAATCAAGTAAAGGGTTGAGTTTCACTCTTAGGTCATCCATCACTATTTTTAATTAAATTTAATTATTTTTATAAATAATGGTTAGTATTAGTTCTAACGCAAAGACTAAGTAAGAAACACGGGAATTCACTAAGGGTGTTCTCTGAATCCATAAAGAACAATCTTCTAATCCACAAAGAGACAACCTCGAATTCACAAAGTAATATAAAAGAGAATTTTATTGATAAAAGTGATCTAATACCATGAGGTTTACAATTCTTCTTCTTAAATTGAAAAACAAACAAGACTCCTAGTAAAACTAGAATTATAAAGAAATAGAAAGTATCAAATCCTATCCTAATAAGACTCCTATAATAGAAACAAATTATGAATCAAAATTGAATTTGCTTTCTAATCTAATTTCACTTTAACATTGAATTTATTTCCTAATCTAAATTGACTCTAACTTTTTTACTAAAAATAAACTAAAGGCTGATTATTTCTGAAATCCTGCCAAAAATGGGTGTTCCTGATAGAATTGTGGGATTTTGCCAAGCTGATTGACTCCGTCTCGTCGAGATAGGTGATTTTTATATATAATATGTTAGAATCCTCCCTCCGGATTGAGAGATATGATTGTTTCTCTACGGTCAGTCAATAATTCATCTGTATCTGCATTTTACTCGTGAATGTCCCACTTCTCCATAAATTTGCTCGTTTTGCGTCCTACATCAAGTTCTTATAAAATTATGATTTTTATTATACCATCAAGCTGTAAACTCTGGGCCATTAACTTCACAATAAACCACCAAAAAGGCGACCTTTGCAGAACCTACAAAATGAGTACGTACAAAAAGAAAAAGGGTTAATTTCACACAACCTCCCTAAGCTTTGATAGATGTTGCACACAACCCCTCTAAACTTTATTCATGTCACATAACCCCAAACACCCCGGCCCGATCTTTGGTGTGTCTGACAAAATCCTATGAACTTTAAACTTTTCTCACCATACACCCTATATGTGACTGGCAAATAACTAAAATTTTTTTGAGAGAGAAAAACCAAAAATTTATGGAAGGGGGTATGTTACTTATAAATGATAAAGGACAAGGTTCAAATTATTTTCTCTCATTGACATTTTAGTAATTTGCAAAATACATGTGAGGAGGTTAGGTGACATAAGGTTAAAATTCGGGTTGTGAGACACCCTAAAGTTTTGGTGGTTTGTAAGATAAAAAAAAGTTAAAGGGGGTCGTGTGCAATACCACAAAGTTCGGGGGGATTATGTGAAAGCAACCCAAAGATATCACCAAAAATTTTTCATTTAGTAAAAGGAGATTTCATACTACAAATCCATGGAAAGCTGAAGAAAAAATAAATTCACTTGTACTATGGAAATTGAATCTAATTTATGAACAATGAACCCGTCCTAATTAACTACTACAGAACCCAGAAGAAAAAATAGATAAAATAAATGAAGAAAATCAGAGGACAATGATTCAATATACCATTTAAGATGAAGGCCTCCAATAGTGCATCTCTCCATCTCTCTCTTTGTTTTATGTGAAGAGGACTGCTTTGCTCTGGATTCAGAGGGGGAAAACGGATACTATGCTTAGATTTGTAAGTAGACTTTTTTACAGTATAATTCATAAATGAACTTTTTAATCAAATAAATGTAAATAATAAAAAATTAAAATTGACATGTGATCGTTCCCAAGAAGGAGCATAGCCCTAAATTCCAAGTCGAAAACACCTTCAATCCTGAAAAGGCAAAAAAAAAAAAACAAAAAAAAGAACAAAATTTTAGAATAACAATTGGGAGAACTTTTAGCCCATCATAAGCACGGTCATTCTTCATTGATTTCAATATCTCTATTGTACTTTAAGAATTTCAAAGACACATATTCATCATTCAAAATCTATCATGTTTCTCTTATTCAACTATTACTTATAGTAAATATTATGGTAAAACACATACACTTTTCCATATATTTATGGTCAAAATGTGGATTCACAATTATATGAGAATAGAACCTTACATGTAGAATATAGTTCTTCGTAGTTAAAAATCAAATATAGGTCAATATCGATCCCAACAATTATGACGTAGCGCGGAAGTTGAAACCTCGGAATCCACCAAGGGTTGCTCTCTGAATCCACAAAGAGCGGTCTCCGAATCCACGAAGAGCTTCGAATCCACGAAGAAAATATAATAAATGAAATTTTATTGATGAAAAGATATGCCTCTAGGGCTTACAAGACTCTGTTTAAATAGAAAATAAACAAGACTCCTACTATGACTCGAACTTTACTAAAAATAGAAACAAGACTTCTAATTGATCCGAACTTTACCAAAATAGAAATAAGAAAACTATCCTTAAAAGACTCCCTATGATTAGAGAAGTAATTCGGTCAAATTTAGAATCAAACCGGATTTGCTTCCTAATCAAAACAGACTCCTAAAACATTACTAAAAATAGTAAAAAACTGACAAAAACCCTAATATCTCTCAATCCGGAAGGAATTTGGCAAAAAAAACGGCGGCAAACCGAACATAGGTGGGTTTGGTTGACTCCGTCTCGAAAAAATACGCGATTTTTAAAAAAATCGTCCAAATCCGACTTACGGTTTGAAAGTTCTGACTGCTTTTCAGAGTGTTTATTTTCTCACGGCCCTGTTTGGCCAGGACGGCCCGCTTTCTCCATGAATATGTCCGCAACACGTTCTACATCAAATTACTACAATGATTTTCACTAAAGAAATCTTAATCAAGCCAAAATAAATCATTAACATATAAGAATATTGATAATCATAAAGATACAATATGTAGCTTCTGTCATACTATTGAAATAAGAATTGATTTCCTATCTTCGTATTTTACTACATCTATCTCTATATTGTAGAATATCTTCATACAACAAGAAGTATTATCTTAAAACCAACATCGCTGTATATAATTAGAAGTACCCATAAAACTATAAATTACAAGTTTAAATGGACTCCAAATAGCTATTTTGAACACACAAAAAAAGGAAAGGAAATAATTGCGTTTAATTAAAGAGATTTCACGTGGGAGTTCCAAACTCTAAAAGAAATAGAAAAATAAGGAATTAAAGGAGAAAAAATTCCATGAGCAGTTCTCTCTCTCTCTCTCTCTCTCTCTCTCTCTCTCTCTCTCTCTCTCTCTATTTTATTTATTTAACCCAGCTCATGGTGCACCATTTTTAACGAACTGGGGAAAGAAGAACGCTGCGGTAGAAAACACACTCCACCGGAAGCAGATAAGGTCCACACAAGTAACTGAGTATTAGAGGTGGGGACATTCTCAACAAATTATTAAGCCACAAACAAAGAAGCATACAGGTGAGCACCTTGTTTTATATAGAGTATGACAAGTGTTATGTCCGTGACCGTACCGATGGGCCTAGTTTTTTTATTTATCTGAATATAAGCTAAATTATTTTCCTATCCTTATTTTAATTAATTTTGAAAAGAAAATTAATAAAATAAAATAAAATACATCATAACTAAAAAATCAGATCCATCATAAACTAGAAAGATCAGCACCAGGTCTCTTGCTCAGAGAGGTATATTCCATGTTTCAGCACTTAAAAACCAACTAAATACAATAACATTACGAAATCAAAATCCATGTGATTCCATCCATCCATTTGGGATGGATTCGTCTGCAATGCGGCTATGCCGATCACATGGTTTTGTGATTGCCTTGGACTTTGTTTTTTTAGGAAATAAATTATTATGTACAGAAAAGCAATGGCTCTCGTTTCTGAGTTGAAGCAAATTATATCTTATTATTGCCAATTTTCTTTTAAAATATAATTAAAATAAGAACAAAAAGGTAATTT
Source organism: Asparagus setaceus (assembly GCA_012295165.1). Lineage (NCBI taxonomy): Eukaryota > Viridiplantae > Streptophyta > Magnoliopsida > Asparagales > Asparagaceae > Asparagus > Asparagus setaceus. Next base: position 25,117,794 of record CM022710.1, read on the forward strand.
AGCCTCAATTTTTTGACAAAATTAAAGTGAGGAGTAAAGTTGAGGGAATAAAATAATTTGTTTTGTGGAAGTTACAATTGTCATGAGTTGGAGGGCAAATTTAAAATAAGTACAATTTGGAGGATATATACATAAAAAACCCAAAATTAAAATATGGATAAATTTCACTAAACCCCCAATAAATTTAGGTCTTTAGAACTAGACCCCCAATAATTTTTGACCAAAAATCCTCCATAATGGTTGTTTATAGTTTTTTAATGGGTTGTTTGTAATTTATAGATTTTTTTAGCAGATTGTTTGCAAATTTCAAACAAAAAGGGGGTTGCTCGTGATTTATAAATTTGGGTCGAGGGGGGTGTTCTTCTTAATTTTGAATTTTTAGGGGTTATTCATAACTTTTGAAATTTTCAAGAGGTTGTTTGTAATTTTTAAGGGCAAATTGCAATTTACAAATTTTTATAGGGTAGTTTGCAATTTCATATTCTTCAAGGGGTTGTTTCTAATTTTTTATTTTTTCAGGGTTGCCTCCTAATTTTTGGATTTTTCGGAGCTGCTTCTAATTTTTTGTGTTGTTTCTAATTTTCATATATTTCAATATCATTTGTAATTAACTAATTTTTAGGGGTTGTTTGAAATTTTTAGGTTTAAATAGATTTATAGGGGTTGTTTGTAATTTTGGAATTTAAGGTATTTTTGTAATTTTGGACTTTTAGGGTGTTGTTTGTAATTTTTAATTGGTATGTTTTTTAAAATTTGAACTTTTAGAGTCTTTAAAAATAGTTATTAGATTTTTTAGTTATGGATAGTTATAATTTGATTAAGATTGATAAATATTTGATTATTATTGACAAATATTTGATTATTAGTTGTAGTTATGGATATGAATAGTTTTAATTTGATGATGATTCTTAGGCGAAGATAGAATTTATTGTACACATGTCATATTCTTATAGGATGGGGGACACATGATACCTTTTTGTTTGGGAATTTTACAGGTAGCATTTTTACGTACACATGGTTGATGGCTTTAGGGATAGTTGACTAATTTCTCATTATATATAAAGGAGGAATATGATATGATGTGTAAATTAATTTTAAACAATCTTTGGTGGGTAGGTTATATAAATAAAAACTCTACTAGTTCTTCAAGTCCCAAACGATCACACCAAACCTTCAAAGTTGCGGTGAGGATTGAGGGTTGTATATTTTTACATCCTAACATGTCCTTGTAGATTGAGCACCTTTTTAGTGACCTAAAAACTTAGACTCACACGGTAGTGTCAATCTTTTAAAAATCCGCTTTAAATTGTGACCGATGGGATTTGAACCTGGGTTGCTTTGATACCATCTTAAAGTCCTTAACTATTACGCCAAAACTCTAAAATTGCAGTGAGGATTTGATGTAGGACGCATAACAAACAAGTTCACAAAGGATGGGACCATCATGAGCCAAATGCGGATACGGACATATTATTAACTTGTTCGCCAAGAAACGACCATATCTTTTAATCTGAAAGACGGATTCTGACATATAATTTATGTAAATCACCTATCTTGATGAGATGGGCCCAACCAAATTGATAGATTCTCAAAATCTCATCAGCAATACCCTTTTTTGTAGAAATTTAAAAAATAATAAGCATTTAGTTATTGTTAGTGATAAAGTTAGAGTCTATCTAGGTTATGAAATAAACTCAATCTTGATTAAATTTGGACTAATTTATTTCCTCTATTATAAGGAGTTTATGAAGTTTTAAAGAATTTTTATGCTTTAGGAATTCTATTCATATTAGGAGTAGGCTTTATTTTTCTATTTAAGAAGGATTGTAAACCTTATGGCAATTATAACATTTTATCAATAAAATTCCACTTATAATATTTTCTTCATGGATTTGAAGATCGTTCTTTGTGAATTCAAAGAATAACCCAAGGTGGATTCCGAGGTTTATCACTTCCCCACTATGTTAATTAGTATTAGAGCCCTATTTTTCTGATCCGATGGCAGGTAATGATGTCCCTACTACCCAAACCAAGGTCAATGAATTCCGAGTGGAGTTTAATGGATTGAATATAGAGTTTAATTAGATGAAGAATATCATGGACCAAGCTGCATCGGTGATGGAGCGTGCGAACTCTGTACAAGTTCAAGATCACGTTGATGGTTACTGAAGACATTATCTAACTCTGTAGGAAGAATTCAATAGCAACAACAATGAATATGATAGTTCGATATTGGTGCTACATATAGGAGCAGAGATAATGTTTACATCTTTAAGAAGGATGGATGTCGAGTTGTGCTCATACCACTTACAAAAAAGTAGCCATCCCAGATAGAGACTACTGGCAAGAAGAAATTTTTGGTGGTAGACAATGAGGCTTTTGTAGAAGACGTGAAGTAATCTAAAGAGGTCCATGCCTTGGTTATAACTGGAAAAGAAGAATTTGCCTAAGAATTTGCCTCTGCTGAAATTCCTTTTGAGGCACAAACCATCATTACTCTTGAGATTCCTGATGTTGATTGCGATATGTTACTGAAGATAGATATTGTGCATTATATTTTTGAAACTACTACGGGTGATGTTTCATATGTTGAATTTTTTATTTTTTATTTTTTTTATAGAGGAGAAGCACGAAGAGGGAGGTGATTGATCATGTGTATAACTTTCTTGGCGGAGAGTCTGGTTCAAAGAAGATGAAAGAATTATGGATGAAGTATGAGATAAATTCTTCTTTGAAAGCAAAGGGTGTGAATGATTTTGAGAAGAAACTTTAGGTTCTAGAATGAGAAAAGCTCAAAGAAAAAGATTTAGAGTAGTTTTATTGCGCTATCATCCCACAATGACTTGAATGAGAACGAAGCCCAAAATTAGAAATGAAGTGTTTAAAAGAAGTTGCAAGTATACAACTTAAGAGTTGTAGTACTGATAAGTCCATCCACAAGGAAGATGGTTTTTAAATGAAACATTCTTTAAATTTGGTTAATTGAAAAGAGGTGATGAAGAATTAATTTGAGTTTGATTTTGGTTAAAAGAGAAATTAAAGAGAAGAAAACAAAAGTAAAACTAGGATGAAAAAGAATTGAAGCTACAAAAGAAAGAAAAATAGATGAAAGAAAACAAATGTAAGAAAGAGAAATTAAGAGAAAGAAGCAACTGACAATTAAGAACAAGAAAACGCAAGAACTAGAATTAAAACTAAAGAGAACAATAAAAATTAAGAGAAAGAAATACTAAGGAAGAGAAAAAGAATGATAAACTAGGCATTTAGGATTGATTCTACTAGGTAATTATTATTTAGATCTAGAAATTACTCTTTTTATTTTTATTACTTTTAGAATTAGTAGCAGAAACTATCAATCTGCTAAAAAGTATAATTTATCAAATTAAAGTTTTTGGCAGAATGAAAATAGAACTCAGGAATTCTGCACATTAGATAGAGCAGATTTTATCAATTGAAGTCTACCTGCAAAAAAGAGCAGTCTAGCAGTCCAACAGTTCACTTTCTTCACCATTCTTTCAATCAGGATCCCACATTCATGAGAAGACAAAGCTTTAGATAAAAGGGGAACACCTAAATACCTCACAGTTAGAGTACCCTCTACAAAGTGTAGCAGAGGCAACATATTATGTTTGACATTATATTCAACTCCACCAAAAAAGACTTGACTCTTTGAGTCATTTGCGGCAAGTCCAGTAGCACTAGAGAAATGCAAGAATCTTTCCCGAACAAGCTTAATAGAACTAAAATCACCCCTATAGAATAGCATAAGATTGTCTGCGAAGCACAAGTGTGTAAGCTTCAATGCCTTGCATTTTGGATGATAATTGGTCCTTTTGTTTCATCAAGATCAGGAAATATTCTGCTAAGATATTCCATGGCTAAAACAAACAAATATAATGAGGTAGGATCACCTTGCCTCAATCCTCTAGCTCCTCCAAAAGTAGCACTCATATGACCATTTATAGAGATAGAAAAAGAGACTGTGGTCACACACATCATTATCAATACCGAACAAAAGCTTTGATTGGACCGAGGTCACTTCCTAAATTTATGAGGGAAACCAAATCCTATTAGAAGATAATTCAGAAAATTCCAATTTAAGGAATCATAAGCTTTCCTCAAATCCACTTTCATCACACATCTAGGACTGATATACTTTCTACCATACATGGGCATCAACTCTTGTGCCATTTGAATGTTGTGATATATACTTCTATCTTTAATGAAAGCATCTTGATTAACATTGACACGGGAACTGATAACTTGTTCAGTCTATTAGTAATGACACTTGCGCCTCGTTTGGTACGTGGGAATGGAGTTAAGTGAGAATGGAATGAAGGTAGGAATGAAATGAAATTGATGTAGGAATGGAATGCTCATTCCCGTTCTCATGTTTGGGTTCGATTAGATAATTAAGTGGGAATATCTTTAAGAATGGTATATTCAAAATTTATTTTATTATTTTCATTCTCACTTAAGTGGGAATATCAATTCTTTGATAACTCATTGGAAATAGTAATTCCCACATTAAGTGGGAATTGATGAGAAGTGTGAATGATATTTCTACCATCTAAAAATATATCATATTTGGTAAGCATCAATTAGAAGTTGGAATTGCATTTCATTCCCACTCATTCTCACATACCAAACGAGACGTTGATATGCACTTGTATATAACATTACAACATGCAATAGGCCTATATATACTCATATGCATAATTAGGGCATGAAGTCTTGGGTACTAGAGTAATAGAAGTGACATTTAGAGCTTTGAGAAGTTTACCAAATTGGAAGAAACTCTACACTGCCTTGATAATGTCCTCTCCCACCACTAACCAGGATGCTTCAAAAAAGTTGGCAGTAAAACCATCAGCTTTAGGGCTTTTTAGATCATGAATTTGAAACATAGCATCTTTAACTTCCTTCGCTGTGATAGGTCTACAAAGAAGAATACATTGCTCCTCAGAAATCATAGGACCTCTAGCCAAGATATCTTGATTGATAGGCACAATAGAAGAGGATTTGTCAAGCAGATTACTATAGTGAGAGAGCAATTCATTGTGAATAGAGTCTTGAGTGACTAATTTTACTCCTCATTGTTGAACAAAGAGAGAATATTATTCATTTGTCTCCTCTGTTTAACCATAGCATGAAACAAAGTAGAGTTTGTATCACCATATTTAATCCATTGCACTCTAGCCTTCTGATGCAAATAACAAGATTCATACTTGAGGAGCTTCTGAAATTCTTCAAGATTTAACTGTTCTTAAATTTTCAAAGCAGAGTTTAAAGGGTCCTGTTGAAGAAGAGCTTGAGAGGAAAGGAGTTTGTCCCTGGCAAGTTGTACCCTGTATTCATTCCCTCCAAAGTGCTGCGTGTTGAACTCTATAAGGCCAAATTTAACTGCTTTGAGTTTTTGACCAACTTGATAAAGACGAGAGCCCTTAAAATGTTTAGACCAATGTTGTTGCACTAAATGAATATTATAAGATCCTAGGTTTATTATAAGGTTTTTCAACTATAACTTTCACTACCACATAATGGGTCTATGGAGACGGTTCTTGGGGTGCAGTTTAAAACCGTTCCCTTTTCATCCTAAGGATCGGTTTGTATAGAGAAGAGGGTAGGGGAGGGGAATGATTGATCTATACCCAAGGGGAGGGAAAGGAGAGGAAGGGAGTGTGATGTAACTGATTGTGTTTGGATAGACAACAAGGGAATGGAGAGGGAGGGAGAGTGAAAGAATTAAATTGTGTTTGTTTAGAGTAGAAAATAGGAAGGGAAGAGAATAATTCACTTAAAATCTAATCCCTCCCCTCCCAATCCGTCCACTTTGGGAGGGTTGAGAAAGTGAGAAAATTTTTATCATTTTAACCCACTGAATCCTTCCCCTCACTTACTAAAAAATATAAACAACCACAATTTTAGAATGGTTAGCATTGTAGACTCCCCCAACTCCTCCCCTTCCCTCTTAGAAAAAGCTATCCAAACTCACCGTAATGGAACGGTTCTGTGAGGGTTCCAACCGTCACAAAGAAATTCTAAGACAATGCTCTGAACAAAAGTGTTGGGCTTGGATTAGACTTACAATAAAATTTTGTAATGGGCTAAGGAGACGGTTTTATTATGGCCTTTATGTTTGCGCAACTTTAACAAAAAAAAAACAATTCTATTTTTCTTTCGTATTAACCCCTCTTCTCACCCGATCAAAACAAATCAAACGTGAGACCTCGCCTCGCTGAGCGCTAAGTTTATTTTCTTAATTTTGTTCAAATTATTTTGATTTGACCATTGAGGCACTGCTCTTGACGTAGCACTTGCATGCAGGTGACTACCTTTGCCTAATTTGAGCTAAGTAATTGAGGAAATAGTAGGTGATCATGACGGTATTTTTTGTTTCTGTATTTTCTAGCAGTACATCACTGTGCTGAGTTTTTTTTTAGTGTTATATGATCTTATGATAGTACAGAAGTTAGGGGGACTTTCTGACATTTTAAAGTTTAGGGAACTATCTCAGAATTGGCCAAAATATAAAGAGCTATGTGAAATTTAACTCAAATAAATCTTAACTTAGGACGGATATGGACAAAACGAAACCTAAGCTGAGATGAAGTCTAAGCGTAATATATACCAAGGGCATGATAAGTGTTACTTTTTTTTATTTCTTCTTAACTTAATGTTTGTTTTTTATGGAAAGTTACATTCAAACAGCTTCAGGATGTCTCATATAAAGAATTGTCATAACATGGATTATGAACATAATAAGGATTCTTTCAAGTATAATAAAACCAGTTTATTAGAATTAATTAGAGATCAATTTCGTACGTGTTTAAAACCCCAATAAATATTCTTAAGTTCAACATTAATTTCAAAAATCTGGCATAGTCAATGTTCATCAACAGGCACAAACATATAAGGATTTGTAGTTTCTAAACTGTCCAATTAGATGGTCATCTAGATAGTGAAAAGGAATAGAAAACAGGAGCGCAAGGAGAGGAAAAGAGCCCATCTCGACAAAAATAGTTTGGAAAAATGTATATGTGAATGCCATAAATTGTTTCACTGGCTAGCATGCAATTAGTCTATCTGGTACAGAAACAGAACGTGTACAATATATGACACAAACTATTTAAGTCTACAGCAAAATCAGAAGTGTAAACGGGTAAACACCAAAGAAATATGAAACAACTATAGCATTAATGTATTTTCAGTGATATGTGAGACAATGTATGTTTCATTATGATGTGCACAACTTCACACTTGTTTTGTGCTAGGGCTCCGTCAATGTCCCTTGGATGGTTTGTACTGCTAAGCGTGTGTTGGTTTAAACTAGTGAGCAGGCTCTGGAAAGAGCAGCGAGGATGGCTGCTTGTAAATGTTCCATTAAATCATCAGGGCATAGATACTTTAGACTCCCGCTGACTCTTGTGACCCACAATAGTTCTAATGTATCCAAATTTCATAGCATGTTATTCATAAAATAGTTTATGACTAAAGCCTTAAGAATTGCTATTATATCTCGTGTTTCAATACTTCATTAATCTTTTTCTAAATGAACGGGAAACAAACAAAGTAATGGAAACTGGGAAAAATTGTGGGTCAGCCTATTCAAAACAGAAGAGGCCATTTGTGGTAAGTTTTATTAAATTTTTTTATATATATATTATTGAGGTAAGTCTTCCAAATTTATGATCAAAGGCTCTTTTTGTTTCATCAGGTAGGAGTTAATGAATATAGAACAACTCCAACATATATAAAAAAGACAGTTCATTGTAAACATCATATTTCAAAATAACAAATAACAATTTACTTTCACTTAAGTATGGATAGCAAGTCACAGACCCTAGTGACAGATGATAAGTTTCCTGCTGAAATCTAATCTTGTTATGCTAGAACTAGATAAGTAAACTGGTTTCCATAGAACTAGTTTTATGTCATACTTAGTTTGGAGGTTTTCAATATTTAAAAGCAGTTTGAAAATAGTATTTGGTTAATTATTTCTAGCAAGATCGGGTTGGATTCAATTTGGTTGCCTTAATCAGTTCAAAAGTTCAGCGCATGGGACAGAGAAGCAGGGATCCAAAATAAATAAAACTTCTGTGATTTGCTGAAGTGCTATGAGTTGTCTGATTTGGCTTTCTTGCTACAATTGACTTGTGATACTGAACCTGAATTGCTACAATTTTCATTTTGTTTGTTTGCTGCTTGCTAAAAACTTACTTGTAAAGTCTAACTGCTGAACATATTTCCTAAACATATTTCCTTAGCTTGAGAAGGGGGTTTCCATAGCATTTGTAACTATATTTTATGTATTATATCCCAAAAAAGTTGATACGATTCCTTTTGTCATTACAACACTCGACAGAAAAAGATATATCCTTCAATCTGTACCAATCTCTTTAAAAATTATCACAGGATCCGAATTATAGAAATCAACTTTGGTGAAAAAAGAAAGAGAAAGGCCAGGTTTGACCTGATAATTTGCAATCAATAATTATTTATATCTTGTCATACAATTGAAATTCATTGTGCTGTTAGCAAATTAAAGCTGTTACTTACTTATATTACAAGTAAAATCTTGTTGAAGGTAACATACTAAAGAGTTCGCGGTAACTTACCAGTATCCCATACATGAGCACCAAAACAAGAACAATTAAAATATAGTTTATGTCCTTAACCCACATAAAAGTTTTAGATTTCAATTTGCTCACTATCAGCAGAACAAGTTTCCTTGTGAAGTAATCAACACATATCCACTACTTGTCCAAATTCCACTTTTAACTTATGCTTTGTATCCTCTATAAGAGGAATATTATGTCCACCACTGTCTTGTTCTGACTCGTCAAGTCCACCACTGTCTTGTTCTGAAAAAAAATTAGGATGATACAGATGCAGACCTTAGCTTGTCCTGTAAGAATCAAAACATTGGATTTGGATGGATGAACTAATGGCTAACAACAAATGTTATTTTCTTTTAGTGGGTATAACGTCTCATTATATATAACGCAAATAATGGAGAGGGGATCCCTCGTGTCATTTATCACCCGTCAGCTATGAAATAGAACCGGCTATTCTTATATCTTCCAAATAATAGGTGGTCATACCAAAGGAATTCTTATTATGTTGCACAGAAGTCTCTGCATAAAAACTTGAAGAAGCTACAGATGATTATTCAATCTCATTGTACATCAGTCCACATGTGTATTATGATATCTTATCCATGTGTATTATGATTTTTTTAACTTCTTTTTTCATTGGACCACATACATCTGATTTATCATCAATCATTTATATAACCTTCATTTTTTCGTCTTTAGGTCATCGACATTTGTAGCATGTAGTGTAAAATCTAGTTTGTTGGTATGTACAGAGTGCATACCATATACATATCTTTTGGTAATCTTTTGCCCTAAACATTCTTTATCGCCATCTTTTGTTTGATGTTGGGCTACTTCAAAGTTATCAACATCATATTGGCATTACTGATTGAGTTCTAGTCAGTACTTTTCTTGATTAGTTTTTACTTTTTTTATTGGTTATATTCATAATAGTGACTTCATATCAGCTCTCATAGCCTTTACCCATACTTGCCGTCTTTGACATTCCTCAACGCTATTTGAGAGTATTGCGTGCTTGTAAACGTGTCTGTTCATTGTATAATTTGAACTCTATTGTCTCTCTGTTGAGGTATTAAATTTTATATCAGTTTCACCAATTTAGTGCTAGGCTATAGGTTAAGGCCTGAGTGTTCACTTACTTGCTTCTTTAAATTTGAACTCTATTGTCTCTCTATTTTCTTAGCACCAAGTTATGTTCTTTGAATTCTTGTGCAATATGCTTATCTTGTTATCTCAATGTATGCAGGAAAACATATGAAGATCCATGCTTATCGCTCTTTGTGGGATTTTTTTGTGGTGAAGATTTAGAACCTAATCGTCTCAATAGAGATATTTTGATCTTTTGATCCAGTAGTAGACTCTTTGTTTTAATCATGGAGGAATTGTGATATGTACTTTGGATAAAAGCAAAACTTGTTATGAATCTCAATCCTATTGCTATAATCTTGTTCTTCGTTGTAATGAATTGTTCATTATGTTAAGACTAAAGTTTGGTTAGTTTGTGTGTAAATCTTGGACTATTGTTTCTTTGTTTGTAATATTATAAAGATGGTAAAACTTCCTGTCATGTAGGGGGTAGATTTTGTATTTTTTTTTAAATTTCATACCTAAACCGTTACCATTGCTCTACCAAATGTTACCCTTGCTATATGTAAAATTAGGAAAACAACTGCTCCCCTTGCCATCAAACCGTTTCCATAGATTCAATTTGAAAACTGATACCCTTGCAATGAAATCGTCACAAATGGCTTCAATGAAAACTCATTCCCATTGCCATAAAACCGTTCCCATAGCTTCAAAATACACCGTCCTCATTGCTAACAAACCGTTCCCATAACTTCAAATCAAACCGTTCCCATATCTATATAACCATCGCCATAGCTTGAACGTAGAACCGTCCCCATAGTGCAACCGTCCCCCTATGACAGCAACGAGAACAGTTTATGAACCGCTCTAGTAGGATTTCCAACCGTCGCCTTAGACTAAAGAGAACGCCGGTATTCAAGTCGAATGCGGAACCGTTCTGTAGATTTATATAGTAGCTTATGTTTTTATGGCTTATGTTTTTCGTACGTAAGTTTTTCGCCTTAGACTAAAGTTTTTCGTACGTAAGAAATCTTCCGTTTATTTATATAGTAGCTTATGTTTTTCTTTTATACCTATTAAGCATACAAGTTGTACATTATACAAAATTGATAAAAAGAAAATTTAATTAAACAACAAAGAATATTTGATAGGACTGGAATGTCTAGCTATTTGAACACAGTAGGCACTAGAAATAATATACAGTTTTCTTATATTAATTAGTTCTTAGAAGGCTATAACTAACCTTATTTTGATAGTAAGCTTCAAGATCTCGCTATTCCCAATATGGTCTCTCAAAGTTCCTTTTACACCAAATATTCACATCAGATTTTATAGCATCTCATCATACTTAGTTAGAGTACTAGATTATGGATAGGGTAAATTACACTAAACTCCCATGAACTTTAACATTTTGCAGTAAAACCCTATGAATTTTCAAAATCACATTAAATCCCCAATAACTTTTTGTTTTGCAAAAAACACCCAATAAGTTTCTACATTTTACTGATAAGCCCCATAAATTAGAACTAGAAAACAGCATAAAAAGGCATTTTGAAAGTTATGGGTTTAGTGTAATTTACCCAAAAGATATTGGGGATTTTCTCAAAAGTTATTGGGGTTTAGTGTGATTTTGAAAGTTCAGTAGGGGTTTACTGTAAAATGCTTAAAGTTCGTGGGGCTTTAGTGTAATTTACCCTTATGGGTATTCAAACTATTTCATTAACTCTTGCATCTCATCAAACTCTCAAAGTTAGAGTGCTAAATAATTATTGAGGGTTCTTGTAAGAATAAAATATATTAGGCTTGTAGTGGAAAACGAATTTAGATTTGGACATTTAATATAAGATAGTAGCAGAAAAAAACTTTCAGACACAGAATTTTAAGATAAACCAACCAATATTTTATAGAATCTAAATGATTCTTAAAATCAAGAAAACCAAATGAGAGGAAAAGTATGCCCCTAAGAAAGAAATGAGAGGAAAAGTCCAATTGGGACAAAAGGGGACCAAGACCAAGGCCAATTTGATCCTTGAACTATAATTTTCACTTGATAGTCGTCCTCACATATTTAAAACCCTCGCTTTTACCTCCTATAACTAGGGAAATTATCCCCCTAAGAAAGAAATGAGACGCTTTTACCTCCTATAGCTAGGGAAATTATCCCCCTAAGAAAGAAATGAGAGGAACACCAGGACAAAAATGGAGCAAGAACAAGCTGGCCATGTGAGTCTTGAACAATGATTTTCACTTGATACGTAGTTCACTTATCTTCACATATTTTAAACCAGCGCTTTCCCTCCTCTCTCTTCATCGTCTTCACATATTTAAAAACAGCGCTTTCTCTCCTCTCTCTTCATCGTACTCATCTCTCTCTCTCTCTCTCTCTCTCTCTCTCTCTCTCTTTCTCTCTCTCACTAGAAGATGGTGCAGATATCATTCTTTACGTCTCTCACCACGCGCTTCAGCTTCTTCCTTCTCTTCGTCTTCGGCCAAATGAGAGATTTCTTTAGGAAAATCCTAGACTTTCGCAAGTCTAAGAATCTCGAGGTAAATTCTCATTTTTTTCATATTTTAAACTCAATTTATTTATTCAGCATATTTTTGAAGAAAAAACATGATATAAAGCTCGTTATTTCAGGTTACGTAAATGTGTGTAGCATTTAAAATAACATACGCACCTCGTAACTCTTGCTATCACAATATAGTATATGCTATCCCTCTTCCATGTGTAATTAGTTTAGTGCACGTGTATGTATTTTATTTATGTTCCTTTAGTTTATAACGGTGGGAAAAAATGTGAGTATATATAATTGTGATCATCGCTAGATTATGATTATTATTTTACTTCTAAAACTGTATGCCAGCTAGCCCTGAGCTCCAAAAAAAAAAGCTGTACGTAAACTTTAATTTTAGCTTTTGTTCCAACTATTTTTAAATTTTCAATTGCAAATGGATAAAAAGACAATTTCACTCATATATAATATGAGAAAGAAATAAATTGAGGAGTTGAAGTGCTGGGTGATAAGGGAAGGATAGTCGTTGATTTTTTTTTCTTTTTCGTGTGTGTGGTGGTGGTGGGAGGCAGCTGGTTGGAGTTGCAGTTGTTGACATCTAATATATTTCATAGAAATTCGAAACCAGTTAATAGATACTCCATCAACAAAGCTAAAATATTATTAGTTATCAAAAGGAATTCAAAATCCACATTTACTTGTAAATTATTTGTTAGATTTTCCTACAATAAAAAGAGGCAAATATTTATTTTTTATTCGTTCTTTTCCTTGTGAAACTGAACTTCAGCCACCAGTTTGACCCCCCGGTAAAATAGTAAGTCAAAAGCAATCACTTTTTACTTGTAAATTATTTGTTAGATTTTCCTACAATAAAAAGAGGTAAATATTTATTTTTTATTTGTTGTTTTCCTTGTGAAACTGAACTTCAGCCACCAGTTTGACCCCCCGGTTAAATAGGTAAGTCAAAAGCAATCACTTTTTACTTGCAAAGGAAAATTTCAATATTGTCCTAAATCCAATAGTTCGCAGCTTGAATAGTTGTATCCATGAGGTTTTTTTTGGCCATAGTTGTGCAGGAACTCTCTATAAATGTTTGGATAAATTTCACAAAACCCCTTAGTTTTGCGGTGACATGCATAAACTCCCTTGGAAATTGAATATTCAAGATCTTTCTAAACTTCAGGGAGTTTACAAAACCCCTTGAACATTCGAAAAATTCTGCAAACAAAATAACCCTTTTTGTAAGTAACATGTTTTTTAATGACTAAAAATTCTAACTAACTCATTTTTCTTTCCCTTTCCGTAATTTTCGAAGTATGTTTAGGAAAGATTTGTGCAAATAGCCTGAAAATATATGGATTTTTGTGAAATTTATCCAAATCGTTTCATGTTTGATAGTACCAAGGTGGCTTAGAATAATTTTCATAGAACATATAGTTGGAAGCTGAGGATGCAAGGTTTTATATTTTTCCCGCTTTGGGGCAAAGGAGTAACAAATAAACTTCATGAACTTTTATTTTATTCCTAACCTATTGGAAACACATCTCACATAGTCGCTTGCATATTTTTAAAAACTAGTATAGTGTACATGCGTTGCACGTAGATACACTTGCTTTATATTTTAAAGCAAAGTAAAACATTGATTTTTTTTTTGAGTATTTACATATAATTGCTAATTTAAAAGTAAAATGAGTAGAAATGGATTATGTTTAAGTTAATTTATTTTGTAATATGAATCTTTTGTGAACAGAGATAATGAAGTTAAAATTTTGTATAGTAGCTCAGAAGTGCCCATTACACCATATATCATGAAAGTAGTAGAAGATAGAAAAATAAGTGATATATCAACACTGCTTACTCCGCATTTTTAATTTTTTTTTATTATGAGAATGGAAGACGTAGACGATGGATTGTTAGGACGAGATCCATCATGGAGTTTTATAAAAGGTGCATGGAAAAGAGTTTATTGTTTGGGAAGAATAAAAACTTGTGTTAATTACGATTGATGGATTAATAAATAGATTTAATGGGCATTTTAATGGTGGCGTTATAAAGACACTTAAATGGGTAAATAAGTGGTATAATCATATGGGCTTCGTTGACATAACGCCCATTCTCTAATTTGAAACCTAAATTAAACTATTTATCTTATTTAATACAAAACTAATAAGATAAAATATAGTATTGTATTTATAATTATTAATATTATTTATTAATATTATTTTTATGTCAATTGCAATAATCATGATGAGTTTAATTGAATTGAATTTTCTAATGATAGTGAATGCAATTTAGAGGTGTACTTATTACATTTAATTTAATTGGGTTATGAGAAGGATTTGACTAGTTGTTACTGTTCGATGCACGAGGTCTAATATTCTTGTACTAGTTATTACCCGATGCGATCCATGGTCTAAATTAATGTTCATGTATGTCTATTAGACTTTTAGAGAAAGGGAGAATACAAAAAAAAAAGGATTTTTTAAGGAAAAGAGAACAAAATGAATGATTTCTAACAAACTGAAAGACAAAGAATAGAGATTTGAAGATGTGGAGAGTAGTTGATTAAATGGGATAGTGGAAAAATTATTATTAATTATTAAATTTTAGATATCTTAAAATTTACCAAGTGGCAAAGCATGCAACCAGATTTTTATTTTATTAGTATAGTATAACATTGATTGATGAGAGATTGGTGCTTTGCTATTAGTCTTACATCCTAAAATTTGTTATATGTATCTCCTAATTTTTTTTCAAATTTAGAGAGGACAGATTAGTAGTTACGTGTGAATGCCTTATATATCATCTAAGCGCAACATTTTATTTGGATAAACATATATGTTGTTTATCTTATAAAACATCTGCCGGTGAATTGATGTTTTTGGCTTTCACTTATATTATTATTAGTCTCCTACAAGTGTGTGTGTGTGTGTGTGTATATATATATATATATATATATATATATATATATATATATATATATATATATATATATATATATATATATATATATATATATATATATATATATATATATATATATATATATATATATATATATATATATATATATATATATTACTTTCGTTATCCGTAATTAGATTATTTTTTATACATGAGACTACTTTTCTGTATACTTTGAAGTTGTTTATAAGTTATGCTGACACATAATATTATTTTTAGAAATTTTAGTATTCAACACTTAATCTATAGTTAATCTTGCTAATCTACTTCTTATAAAATTTCAATGTATTAATTGTAGATTGATGAAAAGTTCTTCAATGCAGGTATATATTTTTAAAATAGAGTTTAAAATTTTTCATCCTGTCAATTTATTCAATCATAATCATTAAATTATTACATATTGATTGTGATCTATTCCAATAGATAATAGCATATGGTAGTAAATCTTACTTATTATTATTTCTTAATTAAAAAAATCATGTCCAGCCTAATTTATCAAAGAGAATATTAATGGTTTACTATTAGTCTTACATGCATCTCAAAAATTGCCACGTGTGTCTCCTTAAAATTTTAATTTTCAATTTTTATAAGAGGATAGACTAGCCAGTTACACATGAAAGCCTTATACCTCATCTAACATCCACTTTTTATTTTATTGCTTCATTTTTAGAGAGTTTAACTCCATTCCCTCTTTATTTCATACAAAATATGAAAAGTTTTCTTTATAATAAAACATCTTCATTCTTAACAAATTATCTAGGGACCATTAATCTTAAATTGCCTTTTCTTGAAGCCAAATCATGCAGTTATGAATATTTTTCAAATATGTTTCACACCTTTTGATCTCTTATAATTATGTAAAATAATATTTATGAAATTATACTAATTATTATCAAGTTAAATTAATCTCATGTGCTATTACAACCATTTGTCTTTGTCTTAATTACGTTACGGCTTTGCTCAAGTTCTTTCATGTAGTTTGGAAAAACCCTAGTGAGTTTATTAGCTCTCTCTAGGATGTTATTTATAGTGTTTAGGGAAACAAAGAAGTTTGTCCCTACACGATGTGGGACTAAACAATAGTAAACACTACTCTCAACACTCCCCCTCAAGCTGAGCATACATACCCCCTCAAGCTGAGCATACATATCGTACACGCCTAGCTTGTTACAAATAAAATTCACTCGTGTTCTTCCAAGAGGTTTAGTGAGAATATCTGCAAGCTGATGGTTTGATGGTATGTGCTTGGCTCTAATGATTCTCTTCTCCATCCTCTCACGAATCAAGTGGCAATCAATCTCTATGTGCTTTGTCCTCTCATGAAACACCGGGTTCTCAGCTATGTAAATGGCGGCCTTGATATCTCCATACAAGCTCATGGGACACTCCGGAGGATAACCAATCTCTGTTAGTGTATCTCTAACCCAGATCAGCTCGCAAGTCAAATTCGTCATGGCTCGAAACTCAGACTCAGCTGTAGATTGAGAGACTACACTTTATTTCTTACTCTTCCATGATATGAGATTCCTCCAAGAAACACACAATACCAGTGGTTGACCGTCTATCCTCGGAGATCACCTTGTCGTATCGAGAATTACGCAATTCTCGTGTGACCGCTATCTGAATAGAGTACTCTTTTTCTTAGAGTTTTCTTGAGATACCTAAGAATCCTCTTCACAGCTTCCATATGAGGTTTCCTAGGTGCCGAGAGAAACCGTGACTACACTAACGAGAATATGTAAAATCGGTCTCGTGGCCGTTAAGTAGTTTAGTTTCCTACAAGTCGCTTTGTATTCTTGGTATCCTCCAAGAACTCCCACGAGTATAGTAGTTTGATTTTATCATCCATAGGTGAGTTAATGCCCTTGCATTCTAACATCCCGATTTAGCGGCTTATCAAGTACATATTTTCTCGGGATAAGAGAATTCCCTTCTTCGATCTAGCTACCTCGATACCCAAAAGTATTTTAAGGGTCCAATGTCCTTAGTTTGAAATTGTTATTGTAGATACTTCTTCAAATGACTAATGCCACGTGCATCGTCGCCGATGATGACAATGTCATCAACATATACAACTAAAAGGATCCGCTTCCCACCATGAAATCTCCGTAAAACCGAGTGGTCTTTCGAGCTCGATGAGGACCAAAGGTGCGGACAACTTCTGATAAAGCGTCTGAACCAAGCCCTCGGAGATTGCTTCAAACCATAGAGATTTCTTTAATCGCAAACTTTGCCACACTCCCCGAAAGCATACATACCCCTCAAGTGAGCATACATATCATTACGCCTAGCTTGTTACAAATAAAATTCACTCGTGTTCTTCCAAGAGGTTTAGTGAGAATATCTGCAAGCTGATGGTTTGATGGTATGTGCTTGGCTCTAATGATTCTCTTCTCCATCCTCTCACGAATCAAGTGGCAATCAATCTCTATGTGCTTTGTCCTCTCATGAAACACCGGGTTCTCAGCTATGTAAATGGCGGCCTTGATATCTCCATACAAGCTCATGGGACACTCCGGAGGATAACCAATCTCTGTTAGTGTATCTCTAACCCAGATCAGCTCGCAAGTCAAATTCGTCATGGCTCGAAACTCAGACTCAGCTGTAGATTGAGAGACTACACTTTATTTCTTACTCTTCCATGATATGAGATTCCCTCCAAGAAACACACAATACCCAGTAGTTGACCGTCTATCCTCAGGAGATCCTGCCCAATCTGTATCTGAGAATTCTGCAATTCTCGTGTGACCGCTATCTGAATAGAGTACTCTTTTTCTTAGAGTTTTCTTGAGATACCTAAGAATCCTCTTCACAGCTTCCATATGAGGTTTCCTAGGTGCCGAGAGAAACTGACTGACTACACTAACAGAATATGTAAAATCCGGTCTCGTGACCGTTAAGTAGTTTAGTTTCCCTACAAGTCGCCTGTATTCTTCAGTATCCTCCAGTAACTCCCCCTGAGTATAGTAGTTTGATTTTATCATCCATAGGTGAGTTAATGCCCTTGCATTCTAACATCCCAGTATTTAGCAGCTTATCAAGTACATATTTTCTCTGGGATAAGAGAATTCCCTTCTTCGATCTAGCTACCTCGATACCCAAAAAGTATTTTAAGGGTCCAATGTCCTTAGTTTGAAATTGTTATTGTAGATACTTCTTCAAATGACTAATGCCCTGTGCATCGTCGCCAGTGATGACAATGTCATCAACATATACAACTAAAAGGATCCGCTTCCCACCATGAAATCTCCAGAAAACCGAGTGGTCTTTCTGAGCTCGATGAGGACCAAAGGTCTGGACAACTACGGTAAAACGTCTGAACCAAGCCCTCGGAGATTGCTTCAAACCATAGAGAGATTTCTTTAATCTGCAAACTTTGCCACACTCCCCCTGAGCAACAAAACCTGGTGGTTGCTCCATATAAACGTTCTCATCAAGAATGCCATTAAGGAATGCATTTTTAACGTCCAACTGATATAGTGGCGAGTGATAGCGAGTAGCGAGCGAAATAAGAATGCAGACAGATGTCATTTTAGCTACAGGAGAGAATGTATCGATATAATCAAGACCATATATCTGTGAATACCCCTTCACAACTAGTCGAGCTTTGAGGTGAGCTAGAGAGCCATCTAGATTTACTTTTACAGTGTAAATCCATTTGCAGCCAACCACTTTCTTACCTGGTGGTAGGGAAACAAGATCCCAAGTCCCATTTCTTTTTAAGGCCGTCATTTCTTCTTGCATTGCCGCTATCCAACCTGGGTTAGACAGAGCTTCTGACAAATTCTTCGGAACCGAGTGAGAATCCAAAGAAGATATGAATGAGTAATATGATGAAGTTAACGAAGCGTAAGAGACATAGTGTGTAAGAGGATACCAAGAACTTCGAGAACAAAATCTCTTTTCCTTTCGGAGGGCAATGGGGAGATCATCAGTAGCCTGAGCACTTGGCTGTACGGGCACATTTTAACTTGCTAGTGTATCAGGCTCTTGGGTGGATTGAGATGATGGCTCAGGTTGCGAATCAGCACGTCTTGTATAAATCTGAATTGGTTCCGTAAATTTGGATGGTAGTTCAGTCTATATAGCAGCCTTAGAAGGAACATTGACAGCGATTTTCTGAACAAGAAGGTAGTCATAATCATCAAGAGGATCTAAGGATTTATGAAAGGCAATATGTCCTGATTTGTACTCAAAGAAGACAACATCAGCTGAAATAATATATCGATTCAAGGATGGACAATAACATCTGTACCCTTTTTAAGTCCGAGAATATCCAAGAAAGATACCCTTAAGAGATTGTGGATCTAATTTCGTTTGTTGAGGACTATGATTATGAACAAAGCACAGAGATCCAAAGATTTTAGGAGGTAAATGAAAAGCGTCTTCAGCCGGATATAAAAGAGAGATCGGGATTTTATTCTATAGGACAGATGAGGGTAGTCTATTGATCAGGTAGCATGCTGTCAAAATGGCATCGCCCCAAAAATATGTTGGAACTTGACGATGGAATAACAAGGTCCTAGCAATTTCTAGCAAGTGTTTGTTCTTGCGCTCAACAATGCCATTTTGTTGGGGTGTGTAAGTACAAGAAGACTGATGTAAAACTTCATTTTCATCCAAATATTTTATGAAAGAAATCTCAAAATATTCCTTAGCATTATCTGTCCTTAAAGTTTTGATGGTACTGTGAAATTGATTTTTAACCTCAGCACAGAAAACTTAAAGGCAGAGAACACTTCAGAACGACTTTTCAGCAGGTAAATCCAAGTTATGCGAGAAAAGTCATCCATGAAACTAACAAAATACTAGAAACCGAGTTTGGATGGAACAGAACAAGGAACCCATACATCGGAATGTACTAAATAAAAAGGGTTACTGACTCGCTTATTGACGCGACTTGGGTATGACACCCGTTGGTGTTTTCCGAGTTGACATGACTCACATTCTAAAGACTCGACGTGATTTAAATCTAAAATCAAAGTTTTAAGAAGTGAAAGAGGGGGATGACCAAGCCGACAATGTGCTTCAAAGGCTAATATGGAGCTGATACATGCCACCTGGGAAGGGGCAAAGTTCAGTTCGTACAAGCCGTTCGTTCACGTCCAGTGCCAATCATCTTCCTCGTCCCAAGTTCCTAAAAAATACAATGTGTAGGAAAAAAATATGACCATACAGTTCAATGCTTTAGTAATTTTACTGATAGATAAGAGATTAAATGGAAAACGAGGAAGATATAGCATAGAAGAAAGTGGAAGGGTACTAGTGTTGGCAGATCCAACACTCTCCACCGGTGTGGTGGATCCATTAGCCAATACTACTGAAGGAAAGGAGGTGGTAGGTGTATAGGAGGATAATATACCTCGGTTCCCAGTCATATGATCAGTTGCTCCTAAATCTATAACCCAAGTATGAGACGATGATGATGTAAGGCAAGCGGTGGGTTTACCTGTCAGGGCAAGCGTAGCCATAGTAGGAGAGGATTGAGTATTCTTCACTTGCTGAAATAACTAGAGCTGAAATCGCTCAAACTGACGGCGAGTGTCTTCATCCATAGGACTCTCCTGTGTAGCCACATGTGCATTCTGGGGTTGTTTTCCCTGTAGCTGAGGACAATGAAATTTCATGTGACCCGGTTCCTTACAATAATAACAATAGATAGAGGGACCAGATGAACGCTCCCCTGCAGCTCCTCGTGAACTATCACCTCGTCCACCACGTGCTCCAAAGCATCCTCCACGTCTACCAAAGTGACCTCCACCACGACCACCTACTCGACTAGTTGTCTGTCTACTCTGTGTGGCGAGACCAGACCTATTTGCAAACTCTGCGGTAGTACTTTCTGGCGAAGCTGGCATGACTAATCTCAAAAAGTAATACATCTCTGGTAAAGATCGTATAGCAGAGCGCCCAATAATTTGTGGCATGGTTGAATTATAGGACTGTGGAAGAGAACCAAGAAAGGTAAATACCATCAGTTGATCCCACTGATCTTGCATCTTTTGAATATCCCCCGTAATGGGAAAAATCCGTCTCAACTCCTCTGCGAGGTGATTGAAGTTGCCATAATGCTCCTCAAAGGTCTGACTATGTTCGTCCATCCTGCTCCGAAATAACTCTTGAATGACGTCATACGCCCGATTGGCTTGTCTCCGGCCTGAGCACAATTGTTCCAAAAACTTCCACACTTGTTTCACTGTACTACAGTGAATTGCTAGCTGAAGAACCTGTGGTTCTATGCTATTCCAAATTTGATGAAGTAGACTAGTGTCATCCTGTTTCCAGGAGGCAGTAGCTGGTACAGGAGGGTCATCTGTAAGATGATGATTCTTTCCCCGTCCTGAAATATAAACTCGAACCAGTTGCTTCCAAAGCAAGTAATTGGACCCATTAATTTTTGGTCAGTGATCCTGCTAAAAAGCACCTCCGTGTGGGTCTTTATCTCATCAGAATTACTAGAGGACGCCATCAATACAGCAAATAAGAACTAGTAATCTCCCAAAAAATCAACCTCACTCAACAACTTCCTTTTGGATCCAATAACAAACAAATGATCCTTTCTAGGATCCACCAACAAATGATCATTTACAGGATCTAACAACAAATGATCCAAAAGGACAGATTGATCAAATCATCAACAACTAGTCATCAACAAGTAATTAGTCCAAACCATCCCGTAAATAACGACTTATCGTTTATCTCAAAGAGATTTTTAACGATTGATCGTAGCATGGAGCTAAATAATTAGCTGAAGATCTATAAAGAAGTTGATAAGCTAAATGATTAGCTGAAGATCTATGAAGATCTAATTGATAAGCTAAATAATTAGTGAAGATCTATGAAGATCTAATTGATAAGCTAAATAATTAGTGAAGATCTATGAAGATCTAATTGATAAGCTAAATAATTAGTGAAGATCTATAAAGAAGTTGATAAGCTAAATAATTAGTGAAGATCTATGAAGATCTAATTGATAAGCTAAATAATTAGGCAAGATCTATAAAGAAGTTGATAAGCTAAATGATTAGTGAAGATCTATGAAGAGCTTGTTGATAAGCTAAATGATTAGTGAAGATCTATGAAGATCTAATTGATAAGCTAAATAATTAGTGAAGATCTATGAAGATCTAATTGATAAGCTAAATGATTAGTGAAGATCTATGAAGAGCTTGTTGATAAGCTAAATAATTAGTGAAGATCTATGAAGAGCTTGTTGATAAGCTAAATGATTAGTGAAGATCTATGAAGAAGTTGATAAGCTAAATAATTAGGCGAAGATCTATGAAGATCTAATTGATAAGCTAAATAATTAGGCAAGATCTATAAAGAAGTTGATAAGCTAAATGATTAGTGAAGATCTATGAAGAGCTTGTTGATAAGCTAAATGATTAGTGAAGATCTATGAAGATCTAATTGATAAGCTAAATAATTAGTGAAGATCTATGAAGATCTAATTGATAAGCTAAATGATTAGTGAAGATCTATGAAGAGCTTGTTGATAAGCTAAATAATTAGGCGAAGATCTATGAAGATCTAATTGATAAGCTAAATAATTAGTGAAGATCTATGAAGATCTAATTGATAAGCTAAATAATTAGGCGAAGATCTATGAAGATCTAATTGATAAGCTAAATGATTAGTGAAGATCTATGAAGAGCTTGTTGATAAGCTAAATGATTAGTGAAGATCTATGAAGAGCTTGTTGATAAGCTAAATAATTAGGCGAAGATCTATGAAGATCTAATTGATAAGCTAAATAATTAGGCAAGATCTATAAAGAAGTTGATAAGCTAAATAATTAGGCGAAGATCTATGAAGAGCTTGTTGATAAGCTAAATAATTAGTGAAGATCTATGAAGAGCTTGTTGATAAGCTAAATAATTAGGCAAGATCTATAAAGAAGTTGATAAGCTAAATAATTAGGCGAAGATCTATGAAGATCTAATTGATAAGCTAAATAATTAGGCGAAGATCTATGAAGATCTAATTGATAAGCTAAATGATTAGTGAAGATCTATGAAGAGCTTGTTGATAAGCTAAATAATTAGGCGAAGATCTATGAAGATCTAATTGATAAGCTAAATAATTAGGCGAAGATCTATGAAGATCTAATTGATAAGCTAAATAATTAGTGAAGATCTATGAAGAGCTTGTTGATAAGCTAAATGATTAGTGAAGATCTATGAAGATCTAATTGATAAGCTAAATAATTAGGCAAGATCTATAAAGAAGTTGATAAGCTAAATGATTAGTGAAGATCTATGAAGATCTAATTGATAAGCTAAATAATTAGGCGAAGATCTATGAAGATCTAATTGATAAGCTAAATGATTAGTGAAGATCTATAAAGAAGTTGATAAGCTAAATAATTAGGCGAAGATCTATGAAGAGCTTGTTGATAAGCTAAATAATTAGGCGAAGATCTATGAAGATCTAATTGATAAGCTAAATAATTAGGCAAGATCTATAAAGAAGTTGATAAGCTAAATAATTAGGCGAAGATCTATGAAGAGCTTGTTGATAAGCTAAATAATTAGGCGAAGATCTATGAAGATCTAATTGATAAGCTAAATAATTAGTGAAGATCTATGAAGATCTAATTGATAAGCTAAATGATTAGTGAAGATCTATGAAGAGCTTGTTGATAAGCTAAATAATTAGGCAAGATCTATAAAGAAGTTGATAAGCTAAATGATTAGTGAAGATCTATGAAGATCTAATTGATAAGCTAAATAATTAGTGAAGATCTATGAAGAGCTTGTTGATAAGCTAAATAATTAGTGAAGATCTATGAAGATCTAATTGATAAGCTAAATGATTAGTGAAGATCTATGAAGATCTAATTGATAAGCTAAATAATTAGTGAAGATCTATGAAGATCTAATTGATAAGCTAAATAATTAGGCAAGATCTATAAAGAAGTTGATAAGCTAAATAATTAGTGAAGATCTATAAAGAAGTTGATAAGCTAAATAATTAGGCGAAGATCTATGAAGATCTAATTGATAAGCTAAATGATTAGTGAAGATCTATGAAGATCTAATTGATAAGCTAAATGATTAGTGAAGATCTATGAAGATCTAATTGATAAGCTAAATAATTAGGCAAGATCTATAAAGAAGTTGATAAGCTAAATAATTAGGCAAGATCTATAAAGAAGTTGATAAGCTAAATAATTAGGCGAAGATCTATAAAGAAGTTGATAAGCTAAATGATTAGTCGAAGATCTATGAAGAGCTTGTTGATAAGCTAAATGATTAGTGAAGATCTATGAAGAGCTTGTTGATAAGCTAAATAATTAGTGAAGATCTATAAAGAAGTTGATAAGCTAAATGATTAGCTGAAGATCTATGAAGATCTAATTGATAAGCTAAATAATTAGCTGAAGATCTATGAAGAGCTTGTTGATAAGCTAAATGATTAGCTTAAGTTTAAAATTTTTTTGAATACGGATGAACAGTGCTGTCTGATGAATGGTGCCCGATGAACAATATCCGAGCAGATGAACAGTGTCAGCTAGGGTTTGGATGATGATGGCTAGGGTTTATGAGGGGTGGAAGGTGGCGGCTAGGGTTTAGAAAATTGGAGAGAGAGAGAGAAGAGGGTGGCTCTGATACCATGTAGTTTGGGAAAACCCTAGTGAGTTTATTAGCTCTCTCTAGGATGTTATTTATAGTGTTTAGGGAAACAAAGAAGTTTGTCCCTACCCGATGTGGGACTAAACAATAGTAAACACTACTCTCAACATTTCAGTTACCCTCTTTGCTATAAATTTCAAAGCATATATATATATATATATAAGAAAAACCTATTTCTCACTCTATCTAGTTTAGAGAACATTTACTATGTTTTAATATTATAAAAAGGGATATTACAAAGAAGAAATTGATGGTTAAGTAATCTAATTTTGAATTTAAAATTTTGAAATAATTAAAATTATCCATGCACTTATTCTGTACTATGAAATTTTCCTTTTTATTTTAGAATATTATAAATAAAAGAGGGATACTATAAAAAAGATGGGATATTAAACCATCTAATTTTGAATTTCAAAATTTGCAAAACCTTCCTATATATATATATATATATATATATATATATATATATATATATATATATATATATATATATATATATATATATATATATATATATATATATATATATATATATATATATATATATTATTTTCTTTTAAATTTTAAACTATCAAAGAAAAGTCTCCATCTTAGTTTATCTAATTTTGAATTTCAAATTCAAGCAATCTACTTGACATAACATGGAAGTAAAATCTCGGAATCCACCATGGGGCATTCTACAAAGCCACGGAGAAAAACCTCTAAATCCATAAAAGAAATATAAGAGGTATACTATTAATAAAAAGTAATACCTCTAGGATTTACAATCCTAATTAAAAAAACAAAAACAAAGTTGACTCTTGCTAGGACAAAATTACTAGAAATAGAAAGTATCAAAGCAACAAACTATTGAGGAAATTAATTGGTCAAATTTGAGGCCATTATCAAATTTATTTCTTAACCAAATATGATCACGACTACATCATTACTTAAAATAACAAAAATTGACACAAAGCTTGATACCTATCAAAAATAGAAAAGGAGTAGAATACCAAAGAAAAATTTCAATTCAATTTAAATTGGAAGCACATGCATAATCAAAGAATAAAAATATAGAGACCAAAGAAATTAGATATAGAAACTGAAAATCAAACACACCCATGCGTGTACGGTCATAACATTTTTATCCATATAATGTACATTATTGAAACTTGCAAGTATTTTTAACTTCTATTTTTCAATATAAGTTATAGCAGGAACTTACAAGTGTTTTCTAGTTTACTTCGTTACGGGTTGAGGTAGTTTTGATTCTCTGTAGAATGTTGATGTTTTCTTTTGACTAAAACTACAATGATATATTTGGACATTTGCTTGTATTTGTTAGTAAATTAGCACTTCTGCTATTAACTTTATATTTTTATATTTTAAATTTAGTTTTCTTTTGACTAAAACTACTATGATATTTTTGATTTGTTTAAATTAAAATATAATAGAATAAATAATCTATTTTAGTGTTATATATATAAGCTATTAGCTATCAAGAGGTTGAGTGTTACATTATACATTATCAATAATTTCAACGTTGATTGGATTATTAAACGGCATGTCTCAAGTGTCTTTTTAATCCAAAATACTCAAAATCAATTGATTTTAGAGTTAAAATTTCACAAATCCCCTTAGGTTTGGGGAGTTTTTGCACAAAATACTCTTAATGCTTTTTGTTCGTACAAACCCTTTGAGTTGGCTCACAAAAACTCTTGAAGTGTAAACTTTTCTCGTCGGACCTCCTACATATAATTGTCAAATAGCTAAAATGACCTTGAGAGAAAAAGTCCCAATTGAATCATTAACCTTTATAGGCAACATACTCCTCTTCCTCCAGTCAAGGACTTTTTTTTCGCAAGAATATTTTAGTTATTTTCAATTACATGTAGCGGGAGGGGTGCTCTAATAAATGTTTAAATTTCAACCGGTTCTGGGAGATACCCTAAAGTTTAGGAATTTTTGAGAAATTTTTTTTCAAGGTGGTTGTATAAAAACAGTGGAAGTTCAGGGTTTTCTTTGCCAAATTAACCCTTATTTTAAACCTAAAATGCCCACTTCTCCCTTTGTCTACATCTACCAGACACCCGTAAGCACGGGTCTGATTTTTTTTGAAGTTTTTGTGATGAAAAGATCGTTTCTTTCTCATCGGATTTTAGTTTTTTTTATAAGAAATTCGAAATGGGTTGAATTCGTATATAAATTTTTGTGTTGGATTTGATTCTAAATGTTTTGGGTTTGATTTTGGAACAGGGATATGCGCCAATATGTTCAGGGATGGAGGATTTCTACGTTCGTAGGGTTTATCGTCGGGTTCAGGTCCGATTTCGTAGTAAAAAGTTTAATTTTTTCATCATGAATTACTTGATAAGAGTTAAGTTGCTACATTAGGATGTAAGGTTTCAATTCTCATGTCAACTGAATGATTAAATGCTAATTTGGAACTCAATTTTTTAGCCTTCGTGTTCATATTCTACTCAAGTTTCACTTTTTAAGAAATATATTAGTGCATCTAGTTGATGAAGGTTGTTGTATACTTGATACTTACCTCTAATTGAGGTGGAAAGCTAATTGAAAGCTACTTTAATTGGTTAGTTATGTAAAGTAATCTTATATTCTTTGTGTATATTTAATTCCTTCGATCATTGACTAATTATGCAACTTTCTATTGGCATATTGAGGTGATATTGTTGAGCCCTTTTGTTGTTAGCTTAAGCAGATTTACAAATTTTTTTATTATCTTTCTCCGGTTTTGAAGTATGGGAACTGGGTCAAGGAATAATCAGTAAATAAGCTATCCATTCTGTTGCATTGAACTTAGGTTGTGTGTGGATGCATATTCAAAAGAAAATTTGTTGTGATTTTTACTGATATTTACCACACTGAAGTTCATGTTGACACACCTACCGCAACCCGATACCAATTGTTACGCACAAATCAATGTCCTATGCAGAAGCGTTGCCTATCAAAGCATTACCGAATCTCCCAATTAGATATCCTCCTTCCTAGAGTAATCGATCAATCGGCGATGTGAAAACTTTGAGAAACCTGTTTTCGAACTAAAGAGGAAAGCAAACCACTTTCAGAAAAGAAAGCAATAACACAGGATACAAGCATTTACGTGGTTCAACAATCGCCTATCTACGGGAGAGATTTGAGTTCTCTTTATATTAGAAATTACAAAGATACAATCTTTCTTGTGTTCTTGAAAGAACCCAAAAGAAACCCTCTCTCAATCTCACCAAAAAGATCTCTCAAAACCCTAGATTTCTCTCCTTAGTTTATCTCTAACTCTCTTTTAGACTTTTACAATATGCACTTTCCTTGGCTTCAATCATCAAACCCAAGACTTGGAAAACAGGGTCCAAAATCAGATACAATACCGTATATGACTCCTAACCCGAATAGAATTCCAAAACAAACAAATCAGCCAGACTCGGTCTGACTGACCGGTCTGATAGACTGATGTGACCGGCCGGTATACCGGCAGAGGCACCCGACCGGTCCAACTGGCCGGTGCACCACTATTGCCTCGCCATTTCACCTTGTTTCGCCTTGTTTCACCTCTTGCTTCATTTCAGACTCTTCCCATACCTCCCAGCCTGAAATACAAGGCTATTGCACAATAGTTCATTAGGAATCTTGACAGGAGTTTAAATTTGACTATTATTCTTTAATTCTAATTGTCTAAGTGGACAGTTTCAAAGTAAGTAATGGATTTCTAATATCAACTTTGAAATTTATGATTTGCATATTAGAAGACATACAGAAAGATGTTCCAAAGGTAAACTTTTCGAGAACTTGTGAAATTTTTGGTTTTCATATGCAATGGCTTAAACGAAAAAACATTGTCTCTCGGAGTAAGAAAAAGAAAAATAAATAGTTTGTTATTTGTAAGAGGTAAGAATGTTTATTTGTTCTTGAGTGGGCTAATGTGAGCATGTCATGAAGAGTGAAGAGCTAATCGAGAATCATATCTATAATGTGTACAAGTTCTTCTAGGAGTATTTGGGATGTAAACATGCGTTTTCTTCACTATTCTGATGCAAAATTCTATTTCTGCAGGATTGTGCTAACAGACCAATTTCAAGCGCACCAGATTCTTGGATTGATGTGGTTGAACGTTATACCAATGACAATAACAAGACATTACAGTAAGTGCTAATATGAAGTAACCCCAAATATTTCTTTAGCTCATCCTACCTAGTAATAGCTTGCACCTATAAGAAAATATGTCACCTTTAATATTCAGATCATATATGCAAGTTTACTAGTCTTCCAAGATTAATGGTCCATATGAGCTAGAACATACAGTTTTACGAATGATTCAAGGGATGTACATAGGATAAAAAATGTTAATCCTTCCATTTGGTTGTTAACGACTGATTTTAGATGCTTCAAATATTATTGTTTGTTTTACCTCAGACATGGAGAGCAAGAATCTAACTTGTTTTTATTACTGCAGCCGGACCTCAAATTCTACTAGATGCATCAACCTAGGATCATTCAACTACCTTGGTTTTGCTTCAGCAGATGAATATTGTACACCCCGTGTTATTGAATCCTTGAAGAAATATTCTCCCAGCACCTGCAGTGTTCGTGTAGATGGAGGTATGAATGTTTTTTTCCTCATGAATAGGCTAGTTAGTAGTTAAATCCGTTATAGTTTCTCCTACTTCGCAGTTATATACACTCACATGTTTTTTGCAGCACTTATATACCCTAGAGTTTTTAAAATTGTCACTTTATTACTGTTTGTTATGCAAACATGAGAATATTCTCGAATATTCTCTTATGTTACTCACATGCTAATTTCGAGCTTTTTGATGTTTGTTGAATTCACTGTTAAACCTACCTGAATTCTACTTAAATCTACCTCAAATTTGTCTTAAAATACAATTGGAATAGGTTTAACAGTAACAAACAGTAAGGTTATGAAGTTCTATAATTAGCATGGGAGTATCGAAAGGGAAGCAAATATATTCTCACTTTTGCATACATAAGGTACTAATGTAACAATTTTAAAAACTTTAGGCTATTTAAGTAGTGCCAAAAACTAGTGAGGGTACATAAGTGCAAAGTACGGTAAGCCATTTACTAATTAGCCTCATGAATATTATGAAAAAAGCTGATGATTTAGAATAAAAGATAATCCATTTTTTCTTCCATCAGGATCTACAAATCTGCACTCCGAACTGGAGGAGTTGGTTGCTCGATTTGTAGGAAAGCCAGCTGCCATTATATTTGGTACGGGTTATGTTACGAACTCTGCCGTCATTCCCGTGCTCATTGGAAAAGTTTGTACTGAAACATCAAACTTTTGAGTTTTTTTTTCTAACTACTACGAATAGTTAACTTAATGCAGGAGATAGCTCTTAAGATAACTGAATAGAGAAATATGATCATGCAGCCAACTCACAAATTTAGGATAAAGTGTTTGTTGTTATTGTTGTTGTTCTGTAATAAATTATTTCTTGTAATTTCTGATGACCATAAACAGGGAGGGTTGATAATTAGTGATTCTTTGAACCATAATTCAATTGTCAATGGTGCACGAGAATCAGGGGCAACAGTACGTGTCTTCCAAAATAACAGTAAGTTCTGAATCTTTGGTGCAGGATTAAGCTTTATATCCATAATTTTAGAGTCCTTGTTACTTCAACCAAAACTCCAAAGTTGTGATAATGGTTGAGGGTTATAGTTCTGTAGTCTTAACACATTGGATTTTTACATGTAGATCCGGCTCACTTGGAGCAGGTGCTAAGAGAGCAGATTGCTGCTGGACAACCTCGAACACATAGATCCTGGAAGAAAATACTAGTTATTGTTGAGGGAATCTATAGCATGGAGGGGAAGTTTTGCAAACTTCCAGAGATCATATCTATTTGCAAGAAATATAAGGTTTGCTTTTATATAAAGGGTTAATTGCAGTATTGCACATTTGCACGTAGGCCCCCTGTAGTATTGTTCTGGTGAACTTACTACCTCGTAGTTTCATTGATGCAGATAGATCCCCCCGGGTTAAATTTTTTTGACTCTCTAACCCTCAGCTATACTCACTAATTTGATCAAGGGCAATCTTTGTCAAAATTTCATAAAGGGTAAAAGAGTCAGAAAAATCTAACCTAGAGGGTCTACCTGCAACAATGAAACTTCAGAGGTAGTAATGCCAGACAACAATAGTCAGGGGGTCTATCTGTAGCTAGTTACACACATACACACAAATGCACACACCGCGCACGCCGCGCACCTGCGCTGCGCCGCGTGCATACGCGCATGCACACACACGCGCATCTTGCACGCCTGCCACCTGCCAGCGCCGCGTGCACACACACAAACACACTGCCTTGCAGCTATCACACACACAATACACTTAGGTTGTAACTAGCTTAGATCTATTTTCACCGTTGGATTTTATAGATTGATAAAGATTAAATGGCTTAAATATTTGGTGAGGACCACACAGGAATATTATGAAGCGTTCTTTATTGAGTTGTACATGAATAATGATGTTTGTTCCATGAGTTGGCAAAATATTTATGCTAAAAAATTAAGGATATGCCTATCACGTATGTTTCCTGATGGTGGTAAAGTAATTAGATTATTAAAAAAGTTATCAAACTTATTTCATGCACTTCTATATAGATGTATAAATTAGGAACTGCAACTTTAAGCCCATGACTACTAATATTAGTTCAAGACATAAAGCATTGCATGCCGCATGCTGACATAAAGCATCGCATGAACTCTAATTATATGATTGCTAATTAATAGGTTCAAGAATCTAAATAAAAATACTATGTCAACATAAAATCTAAACAAAAAAAGCAACAAATCTAATCTGTTCCCAGATGATCTTGAGGTGGTTTAATCTTGATCAATCTATAAAATTCAACGGTGAAAAAATGTGTGTAACTAACTAGTTACACCCTAGGTATATTGTAACTCTATTTTATCGTGAGATAGACTAATCGGCTCATTAAATTCATGATCGGCACCGTACTAATCGGCTCATTAAATTCATGATCGGCATCGTACATCTTGTTCCGAATATTATCAAATGTACATGGTGAAATTTTCACATAGTTTGGAGTCTTCTAAAATATAAATCAAACTAGTTTAATATGATGAGTTTTCAGACAACTTAATAGCCGTTCATTTAGCACAAAGTTGATATTATGATTAGAAATATCTAAACAATGTAATTTTCCTATACATAGATCATGATGGGCGGTGCCGATCATCGTATCGGGTAGCCTATTGGGTCATCTCACGATAAGAATCTCATCTCACCATCTCATTTTATCATTATGCGTGTGTGTGCGTGTATTTAGTATTTTAAGGTAACACCTTAGATTCAATCTAAGGAATCTCTTGATGCATAGATTAGACTCTTCCAATAGATGATCCGCTCCATTTATTATGATCTAAATGTCTCAAAACATCTATAACAATAAAAATCATGATGTTTCAATACATCTAACACATATTTTTCATTATCTTTAGTTGTATTGTCGTAAAATCGTAAATTTTACAATCATTAGATGCATGAGTAACTATAACCCAATATGCCTAATTTTTTATTTAGATACAACCCAAAAGATATAAATTGTAATGAACGGAGTGCATCAAGTAAATTGGTTGCATATAACGTAGTTTTGAAGGTGCTTTCTCAGATTAAATGTAAAGTGTCAGCTTAGGAACACTTTTCATTACCATATATGTGCGTGTCTGCACGCGCGTGTGTGGGTGCGTGCGTGAGTGGGTGGGTAGGAGGGAGGAAGGGAGGGAGGCGTGAGCGTCTGTCTGTGTGTCAGAGAGAATTTATGGACAAAAATTCATAGAGAGCATCAACTAGTGGCTAATGGAAACATACTTATCTTGTGCTTTCTTCGTTACAGGCATATACTTATATGGATGAGGCACATAGCATGGGTGCAGTTGGAAAAACGGGCAGAGGTGTTTGTGAGCTCCTCGGAGTAGACCCTGCTGATATAGATATAATGATGGGAACACTTTCAAAATCGTTTGGATCTTGTGGAGGCTACATCGCAGCATCAAAGGTCTGTTTATATTGACCTTGGGTTAATTGCGGATAGGCCCCTTATACTATCACCTAATTACAGATCGACCTTGTACTATCGGCCAATTGCTGATAACCTATAGTTATATTATTGCAGATGGACCTCTGAGTGAATTTTTTATTTATATTTTTCCCTCAGGAGCTCTGTCTGTGAAAAAACAATTCTCTCTCTTTAAAGGTAAAAGAGTCAAAACATTTCGCTGTGGGTTCTATCTGCAACAATAGAATTACACAGGTCTATCTACAATTGGGTGATAGTACAGGGAGTCTATCTGCAATTACCCTTTGACCTTAAAGTAGTTATGATAGTGAAATTTTAGATGATATGGATCACAATTTTTCACTACTGAACTTCCTTTGTACCCTTTACTAGGATACAGTTCAGTACCTGAAGCACACTTGCCCTGCACATATTTATGCAACATCCATGTCACCACCTGCGGTAGAACAGGCAATATGTGCACTTAAGGTTATTCTTGGTGAAGATGGGTCCAATAGAGGTAAACAGAGATTTTCTTCCTAACCCAATTCTTTTTTCAGTTATATTTGTACTGGAAACATTCTCACTTGTTAATTTTATTTGAATAGGGGCTATAAAGCTTGCAAAAATTCGTGAGAACAGTAATTTCTTCAGATCAGAACTTAAAAAGATGGGTTTTGAGGTTCTTGGGGACATTGATTCTCCAGTGATGCCCTTAATGCTTTACAATCCGGCAAAAGTCCCACTTTTTCGAGAATGTCTTAGTTTTTTAGGTTATATTTGTCTGGAAACATTCTCACTTGTTAATTTTATTTGAATAGGGGCTATAAAGCTTGCAAAAATTCGTGAAACGATAATTTCTTGGATCGAACTTAAAAGATGGGTTTTGAGGTTCTTGGGGACATTGATTCTCCAGTGATGCCCTTAATGCTTTACAATCCGGCAAAAGTCCCGCTTTTTCCGAGAATGTCTTAGACGAGAAAGGTAAATTATATATATATATATATATATATATATATATATATATATATATATATATATATATATATATATATATATATATATATATATAACTAAGAAGTTTGGCTACATGAAAATTTTGGCTACATGATGCATGTTACCAAGAAGCTTCCTTATATCTGTATAAACCAAACCCTAAAAGTTGAGACGAGTGATGATAAGTGTTGATAAAACAACAACAAAGCTTTTATCCCAAATAATTGGGGTCAACTACATGAATTCTATTCTAGCAGTTTTATTTTGGGTCATCTCTTCCATTAAGTTAACTATTTTCATGTCTTTCTTAATTGCTTCCAAACAATTTCCTTTACGTCTACCTCGAGACTTCTTCGGCCAATTAACTATAATCTTATCAATCAGAACACTTCTCCTAATTGGCGCATTAATAATCCTTAAAACTTCGCCGGGCTTTGTGTCGTCATGCTCAAACCCCCCTTGCTTTATAAACCACAGAAACCTCCTTGAACTTTATAAATCAGAGTAATGCCTCTTAATTATTAAAAGTATAATATAAAATGTTAACAAGAAGAGTAATGAGTTTGAATTATGAAAATCAAAATTCATGATGAAAATTCTGAATGAAGAACATTCACGTCGGAGAACAAGACACAATAACCATGTCACTTTTTTTGTCTTTTTATTTAAAGAGTTTTATTATATTTTTTCCATTTTACAGACCAACTCACTAGACATGCTCAGGATGAAGTTCCATGATGTATGTTAGTTTGCCCTGATTTAGTAATAATTGATGATACAAGAAAATGTATAATTTCTAAAGGAAAAAGGCGGAGACAAGCTCTCAAAAGTAAGTGATTTAGAACTATTAGAATAAAAACAAAGTACATGGAATGCGTTTTTAGTAAAACTAAAAGAAAAGACCCTATAATGCATTTTTTTTTTTGGTCAATGAAAAATTTTATTCATAAACCAAATGTGAAATATATGCAGCATACAACTCAGGCATACCTGAGGCTTGCTCTATCCATCTTATATGGAACCACAAGTGAAAAAAAGTACATATCAATAACTATTTAGCTCTGCATCATAAACTCAATAAAATCTTGATCTTTGGGATGAATATTATGTTGAAAAATAGCCATATAAACCAACATTTTGATCCTTCCCACAACAGCCATTACCTCACTGCACCTCCCATCATGTAATCGCAGATTACTTTCTCTCCATAACTCGTACACAATAGCATTAAAGGCACACCTCAACCCTATTCCAATACTGTCTCTCCTTGCAATTATCTGCAAACCGACCAACAATAACATTCCGTTCACTGCTGTGAAAAGCAAACCTGAGCCATTGCATTATATCATTCCATGCTCTGGAGGAAAAAGAGCATCTAAAAAACAAATGTTCATGTGTTTTTTCATCCTTCACACACAATAGACATGCATTTGCAGAGGAGATACCAAATTTCTTGATCCTGTCTTGAGTAAGCAATCTGCGCAAAGAAGCCAAGCATACAATGTAAGAGTGCTTAGAGCAAAGCCAACCATACCATCAATTAACCCGGGACCAATCAAGCATCTTTCCTTCAACAGAAGTACCCCATTTCTGAATCAAGATGTCCCTTGTCTTCCAACCCTAAGACTCATTCACTTTAGCTTGGACTCTCCAAATATTATGCCTCTTCAAATAGTATTCATGAATCCATTTCACCCGAAGCAGATCTTCCTACAATACATTTTGAAGGTCAAGATATATCTAAAATTAATCACTTTTGTTATTCAGGATCAATCACTCATCATGATAATGAGATTCAGGATAGTTAAAATGAAGGAGTGCCTCGGGAGGCTTATATGATCGTAGAATGACTGTGAGACTAAAGGAAAAATTTTATAGGACGGTTATAAGACCAACAATGCTTTGAGGATCAGAATATTAGGCAATTAAAAAACGACGTGTGCAAAAAATAGGTGTAGCGGAAGTGAGAATATTACGATGGTTCTGTGGGTACACACTAAAAGATAAGATAAGAAATGAGTGCATCCGTAGTAAATTAGATGTTGCTTCTATTGAGGATAAAATGAGAGAGCATCGAGTAAGATGATTTAGTCATTTACAATGGGGACCTCTTAGTGTACCGGTGAGAAAAAGTGATGATATTGTAGTTAATGGGGCAAAGAGATCGAGAGGTAGACCTAAAAGAATTTAGTTGGAAGTAATTAAGAAGGATATGATAGTGATTAACTTACTGGAGGAGAAGGTCCACAATAGAACGGAATGGAAGAATATGATTCATGTGCAAAAATTTGAGGGTTTTGTGCAAAACTACCTAAAGTTCAGGTGGGTTTTGTGAAAATTTACCCTAAGGTCCTTAAACGTTATGGGCACACAGGCCTACAGATGCCTTCATCCCAATGCTTAGTCTTAACCTTAAGCACCAACTCTTGTCTATCTTTGTGAAGACCCCTGCTTAGTTGTATCCAATGCTTAGTCTTAACCTAAAGCACCAACTCTTGTCTATCTTTGTGAAGACCCCTGCTTAGTTGCATCCAACACAAGTAGCCTTACTTTCCTGGTTACATAATATAAGCTCATATTGAATAACAAGACAGGTATATGAGTGAATTGTTTTTGTGCTGCATTTTCATTCTTTAGTTTGCACATTTACTTCTTCTATAACATATGTTTCTCTTCATCTGGCTATATTTTTGTCATTCTGAAATCACATCTTTGAAGAAGATTTTAAAATCGTCATTTCTGTAGGAAAATAAACAATAAATCTCTTTTAAGTTGATCTTATTATAAACAAGTAGTTAAATAAATAAATAATTGAAAAACTGTTAAAGAAAATTGGCCTGCTCCATATGCGACAGGTTGCGGTTGTGGTTGTCGCTTTCCCTGCAGTACCTCTTCTCTTGAACAGAGCTCGTTTCTGCATTTCTTCTTCACACTCCAGAGAAGACCTTGTTAAAGCTTTAGAGGTATAACTAACACAATTTCCTTTTACTCCATCAATTTTTTTATATAAATCACTAATCAACATTCATTGTATCTAATTTCAATGTTATATGATAAATTCAGGTAATCAGTAAAGTTGGTGATCTTATTGGCATCAAGTACTTACCTGCTGAACCTCACAAGACGCATGCTGAAGAGAACAGGAAGAAGCTCGAGTAGAAAAGTTCAAATTCGGGATAATGCATGCCTTTTGAAGCAAACCAAACCATTCATGCACTAGAAGTACAAGTTGGTTTAGTTTCTGGCAGACGTATAGATTTACAATAACTTGTGTAATTGTTTGTTTTTTAGTTTCTATGAATTACTCTAAAGCCTGTAGTGATAAGTGTGTAATGATTAGACTGCACTCTGAATCTAGCTGTTTTGTTCTATGTTCAGCATGTATTTGAGCAAGTTGTGCTTGATCTTCACTTTTTATGTTCAAGTTATTATGTTTATGAAATGGGATTTGCAATGATGGTATTTGTTGCTGTTTTTCCTCATTAAAGGCTTCACTTATGCATTTTGAGATGGGATTTGGATCTTCTTTGCTATTATGTGGTACATATTAAGTGTTAAATCAGAATATATCACAAGTATGCAAATAGTAATAGGCAGTCGTGATTGGAGTATTGGTCTCTCCATTAATTTTTCTGATCGAGAGACCCCAAATGTTTTCATGATGATGGTGAATTTGCTCGTTTAGATGAATACAAATGCTACTCAGGTTATGCAGTGAAAAAAAAAAATCTTCGTATTTGACTAGAATAAGTTCGCTACTAATGAACTAACATGTTACTTTGTAGTTTCAGTTGTCATCAGAATTTTAGTGACTGCAATCAACGGAAAGTGTAGAACATGCACAAAAACATGCACAAGCAGTTTTCGGGCTTAGTAGTCGACTAATCTGCAGTAGTAGTCGACTAATCTGCGGTAGTAGTCGACTAATCTGCGGTAGTAGTCGACTAATCTGCGGTAGTAGTCGACTAATCTGCGGTAGTAGTCGACTAATCTGCGGTAGTAGTCGACTAATCTGCGGTAGTAGTCGACTAATCTGCGGTAGTAGTCGACTAATCTGCGGTAGTAGTCGACTAATCTGCGGTAGTAGTCGACTAATCTGCGGTAGTAGTCGACTAATCTGCGGTAGTAGTCGACTAATCTGCGGTAGTAGTCGACTAATCTGCGGTAGTAGTCGACTAATCTGCGGTAGTAGTCGACTAATCTGCGGTAGTAGTCGACTAATCTGCGGTAGTAGTCGACTAATCTGCGGTAGTAGTCGACTAATCTGCGGTAGTAGTCGACTAATCTGCGGTAGTAGTCGACTAATCTGCGGTAGTAGTCGACTAATCTGCGGTAGTAGTCGACTAATCTGCGGTAGTAGTCGACTAATCTGCGGTAGTAGTCGACTAATCTGCGGTAGTAGTCGACTAATCTGCGGTAGTAGTCGACTAATCTGCGGTAGTAGTCGACTAATCTGCGGTAGTAGTCGACTAATCTGCGGTAGTAGTCGACTAATCTGCGGTAGTAGTCGACTAATCTGCGGTAGTAGTCGACTAATCTGCGGTAGTAGTCGACTAATCTGCGGTAGTAGTCGACTAATCTGCGGTAGTAGTCGACTAATCTGCGGTAGTAGTCGACTAATCTGCGGTAGTAGTCGACTAATCTGCGGTAGTAGTCGACTAATCTGCGGTAGTAGTCGACTAATCTGCGGTAGTAGTCGACTAATCTGCGGTAGTAGTCGACTAATCTGCGGTAGTAGTCGACTAATCTGCGGTAGTAGTCGACTAATCTGCGGTAGTAGTCGACTAATCTGCGGTAGTAGTCGACTAATCTGCGGTAGTAGTCGACTAATCTGCGGTAGTAGTCGACTAATCTGCGGTAGTAGTCGACTAATCTGCGGTAGTAGTCGACTAATCTGCGGTAGTAGTCGACTAATCTGCGGTAGTAGTCGACTAATCTGCGGTAGTAGTCGACTAATCTGCGGTAGTAGTCGACTAATCTGCGGTAGTAGTCGACTAATCTGCGGTAGTAGTCGACTAATCTGCGGTAGTAGTCGACTAATCTGCGGTAGTAGTCGACTAATCTGCGGTAGTAGTCGACTAATCTGCGGTAGTAGTCGACTAATCTGCGGTAGTAGTCGACTAATCTGCGGTAGTAGTCGACTAATCTGCGGTAGTAGTCGACTAATCTGCGGTAGTAGTCGACTAATCTGCGGTAGTAGTCGACTAATCTGCGGTAGTAGTCGACTAATCTGCGGTAGTAGTCGACTAATCTGCGGTAGTAGTCGACTAATCTGCGGTAGTAGTCGACTAATCTGCGGTAGTAGTCGACTAATCTGCGGTAGTAGTCGACTAATCTGCGGTAGTAGTCGACTAATCTGCGGTAGTAGTCGACTAATCTGCGGTAGTAGTCGACTAATCTGCGGTAGTAGTCGACTAATCTGCGGTAGTAGTCGACTAATCTGCGGTAGTAGTCGACTAATCTGCGGTAGTAGTCGACTAATCTGCGGTAGTAGTCGACTAATCTGCGGTAGTAGTCGACTAATCTGCGGTAGTAGTCGACTAATCTGCGGTAGTAGTCGACTAATCTGCGGTAGTAGTCGACTAATCTGCGGTAGTAGTCGACTAATCTGCGGTAGTAGTCGACTAATCTGCGGTAGTAGTCGACTAATCTGCGGTAGTAGTCGACTAATCTGCGGTAGTAGTCGACTAATCTGCGGTAGTAGTCGACTAATCTGCGGTAGTAGTCGACTAATCTGCGGTAGTAGTCGACTAATCTGCCAAATAAGAATTATTTTGACTTAGCTATCGCTTATATCTGCACGCCTACCAAAGTGCATGTTCTCTGAGGGTTCACTGTACTTGGTTGCATTTGAAATATTAATTGGATATACTCACATTAAGAGTTTTCCTATTCACAAATATACTATATCAATTGGATTCATTTGAATCTAAATTGAAAAGATCTTTGGTTTGGGTTGATTTGGACTATAAAAGAGGGAAAACAATCCAAGGATATGAGCATGAGAATAGAATTTAGTAATGTAGGAGTCTATGGCCAATATGAGCCATTTAATAAGCTATGTTAGATTCATAACCAATCATTTTGAGGACCAAGATCCGATCCCATGCCAGTGTGATGGATGCCATCGAAAAGGTATGAGGTTTCTACCAATGTGATTTAGCTTCTTAATTATTTGTTCATATTTTAATTTACCTCCGTATTCTCTTTTTAAGTTAATTTTTTTTCTTTTGCAATGCTCTAAATAGTCATGGACAAAACTTTCTTTGAATGAACACACAAAAATCAGTCTAGATATGGAAAACATTATAGCTTTCTTTTTTTATTTTTTCTTTAGCTTTTAGGCGTGGGCTACCTCAACTGACGAAAATAATTTCGAAGATTTTGATAACCCAAAATAGTAAGCTATTAGGTTTATAGGAGTTAGTAATCAATTTTGACTCAAAAGCTTAAGCTATTAAGTGTTAGGTCCAACTTACATGAATATCCAGGCACTTCTATGACACAAAAACAATGTAGATGTTTCCATTTCTTCATCTTTGCATTGAAAATTTTTGTAGCACCCAAAACCAACCCAAACCTCTTTCCCCAACCCTAACAAATTTTCTATAACCAATTCTGCTGCATCCAAACATCGGCGGTAATGGGAGCTACGGTAATGGGAGCTACAAAGCGAAGCGGAAAGATTTTTCTATAGTCCAACTATATTCAATTAAAAACCTTTTAAATAGTGTCAAATAAATATGTCTTTGATATGAAGTCTTTTAAAATACTCAAAAATAAATCTAGAGTATTAAATTCAAAATAAGGATACTACAGGGGTCTATGTAATTAACCTATTTAAATAGAAAGCTTCTTTTAATCGTACCCAATTTGCATTATATATGTAACTGCTTCAAAAAATTTGAAAACTATGAAAAGTTGGCTCTTACTCATGCAATAAGAGAATATTTAAGAATCTTGGATTTTCATATTCAAAGTTTCTATCATATATTCCACTGATTCAAAAAGCCGTATCTTTGCTAATTATCAACTTTAAAACTTCTCATATAGTTCATGTCAATTGAAGGAGACGGCAAGGAGCAAGCACAGGCAGAGGAATTCCAAGGTAACACTCTATAATCTAATGCAAAATTAAAACAAAAAATAGATCATAATTTTCAAAAAAATTAAGTATGACAGTTTGACTTTGTGCAGGTTGAAGACGCTATAGGTCCAATGGATGACATGGATGTAGATGTTGCAGGCGCGGTGCTGTGACAAATGGGCCACTGAATTTTAGCCATTAAAAAAGAAAAGAAAAATAAACTTTAGAAGGAAATAATGCAAATGTTTCAATTCCTGATCATTGTAGTTGAAACTTCTTGTAAAATCAATATACAAGTAAAAGTTAATGGGGAATAGACCCGCTGTTCTTTGTCCAATTGCATGTAGACTCCCTCAAGTTCTACTTGTGCGGATAGGCTCCCTGAGTGAGCTTCTTTGACTCTTAAACAGTAAAAAGAAATTCACTCAAGGGGTCTGTATGTACTGCAGCAAATAGTACAGGGTGTCCATCTGCATCAATAGAACCAGGGGTCTATCTGCAATTGGACATAGTGCAGGTGGTCTATCTGCAATTAACCCCTACAAGTAATGTAATGACTTCTTTTGCTTTCAAAATATGTCGTGCTGAGTGTAATCAGTTGATGTATTTTCCTTTTGTTTCTCTTTTCTGCGATTGGTGAGAATATATTTTAGCAACTAAATCCAGAATCAAGTACATGAAATTTATTCAAGGCCCTATGAAAGCTTGTGTATCTGAGTCATTAGCACATAATGTATTGTGGATATTGCCTGTGATGAAGACTTTAGTGACATACCTAGATCATGGCTAAGATTTTCAGGATATTTATCAGTTCTATTCCATGTTTGGCATGTATTTGAGCAAGCTGTCATTAATTTTCTCTTTTAAAATCTAATTTTCAAGCCCTTGCAAAAAAACAAAAACAAAAAAATTTCTAATGTTCGGGAAATGGGATTTGCGGCTGTGGGATTGTCCTTGTTTTTTTTCCTCTGTAAAATTTTTTTTAATAAGATCAATCATCTTCGCTATCAAAAAGCAGTACTTGATTGCTATTTCTAACCACAACTGTCTACCATTTATAGATGATTATGATTTGTGTTTGAGGAAAAGTAGAAACAAGTGCAAATCAAAAGGGTTTTATAAGTCTTAGATCAGAAGTGAATCACAACCATCTAAATATTGATACGGTCACGATAGGAGTATTGATCTCTTCACCACCTTTTGTTGCAAAGAGGATGCAAATCCTTTCATGATGATGGTAGATATATAAATTTTAGATGAATCCAAATGATATTGAATGGAGGGAAAAAAAGAAGAGAATTAATTTGACTTGAATTGGTTATCAACCAATCAACAGCATGCTCATATGTAGTTCCTATTGTTATCAGATCTTGGTTAACTCGAACTATTAACAAAATCTCGAGATTTAATATGCAAGTGGGGAATTTTCTTGTTTATTAGGTTGCTTACTGAGAACCAAGATTCAAATGAGCATGATCAAGAAAATAAATATTATGCAAATTTCTTCCTTTCTGAACTGGAAAAAAAAGTAGGATAAGCTAACATCTACATGTAATAATTATCGAATATAAAAATATAACCCTCATTATATGTTTTTTTAGAAACAACAATAATAATTGTTTAGAATACAAATACTTTTTCAATATTCGTGAGTATTTAAGATGCATTTATTTGATTAGTAATTTATAGTTTATGAACACTAAACCATGTAATTAAAAGTTATTTTTATTTAGTTCAAAATTAACATAGGACTTTTAAATATGTCAAAATTAGTATAGAAATTAAATTACAAATTATGAATGAGTAAAAACATAACATCATGCATGTTATAATACAAATGAAAAGAGATAAAACTCTAAATGAATATTTGATAGTCAAACAAGTCAAATATATATTTAGTTAAATTCTACTAGTTTATGAACCCAATACTAAAAGCGATATGTTGTGCTTTTGAAAATTATCGAATCAAATATAACCAAAATGTCAGACGAACAATTAACAAACTACTTGTTAACTATTTGGTTCATTTCCACCTCTATATATACTCATAATGAACTTTTAATGTTGAAATAATTTATTGAGATTTTACACCTTAAACTATGTAGTTCTTTTAGATGGTAAGGTGAAAAAAGAATTGATATAGACGTGAATTGATATAGACGCATGTCACGAATTTTCTTGTTTATTAAGTTGCTTACTGGGAACAAAGTTTCAAATGAGTGTGTGAGGTGAGAAAATTGGTGGTGTCTTCGGGAGAAATCGGATCGTCTTGGCTTCGGACAATCTAAGAAAAGAGGATGATTTTCACCCGATTTGACGATGCAACTTCAATGGAGCGTAACTTTTGATTCCCTCAATAGAATCGCTGTTATTATATATTTTTAAAACCTTAGGAAATGCTCTACATGCCAAACCATTCTTACTGTTCCAACCGGGTTTTAGGGTCAAAGAAAATCATCTTCAGACTCAAACTACACGTCAAAGAGCTTTGATCTAATCTAGTTTCTAGTTCCTTTTATTTCTAGAAAGTTAATTTGCTTTAGGAAATGCTATTTTAGTACTTTTGTTTTATTCTATAACCTATATAAGGGAACAAATTAGTGAGACTTTTAGATTGGTTATTGTTATTTTAAAAATTTCTATTCCTAGGGTTTTCTTTGGTTTGTACCGTTTTGCTCATACGAAGAAAAATTGCTATCTTCTTCGATTACGCTTCTTCTACATCAGTTGGTATTTAGAAATAGGTTGTTTCCTACTATGGCCACCAATAATAATGAAGATAATCACCCACCTAATAATCTCGGCGACAAGTTGATGCCTTAGATCAACATGTTGAAGAAATAAATAATTGAAAACTGTTAAAGAAAATTGGCCTGCTCCATATCGACAGGTTGCGGTTGTGGTTGTCGCTTTCCCTGCAGTACCTCTTCTCTTGAACAGAGCTCGTTTCTGCATTTCTTCTTCACACTCCAGAGAAGACCTTGTTAAAGCTTTAGAGGTATAACTAACACAATTTCCTTTTACTCCATCAATTTTTTTATATAAATCACTAATCAACATTCATTGTATCTAATTTCAATGTTATATGATAAATTCAGGTAATCAGTAAAGTTGGTGATCTTATTGGCATCAAGTACTTACCTGCTGAACCTCACAAGACGCATGCTGAAGAGAACAGGAAGAAGCTCGAGTAGAAAAGTTCAAATTCGGGATAATGCATGCCTTTTGAAGCAAACCAAACCATTCATGCACTAGAAGTACAAGTTGGTTTAGTTTCTGGCAGACGTATAGATTTACAATAACTTGTGTAATTGTTTGTTTTTTAGTTTCTATGAATTACTCTAAAGCCTGTAGTGATAAGTGTGTAATGATTAGACTGCACTCTGAATCTAGCTGTTTTGTTCTATGTTCAGCATGTATTTGAGCAAGTTGTGCTTGATCTTCACTTTTTATGTTCAAGTTATTATGTTTATGAAATGGGATTTGCAATGATGGTATTTGTTGCTGTTTTTCCTCATTAAAGGCTTCACTTA
The DNA here is from genome assembly GCA_012295165.1 of Asparagus setaceus. Classification (NCBI taxonomy): domain Eukaryota; kingdom Viridiplantae; phylum Streptophyta; class Magnoliopsida; order Asparagales; family Asparagaceae; genus Asparagus; species Asparagus setaceus. The sequence goes on from CM022710.1 coordinate 25,162,274, forward strand.
TGCATTTTGAGATGGGATTTGGATCTTCTTTGCTATTATGTGGTACATATTAAGTGTTAAATCAGAATATATCACAAGTATGCAAATAGTAATAGGCAGTCGTGATTGGAGTATTGGTCTCTCCATTAATTTTTCTGATCGAGAGACCCCAAATGTTTTCATGATGATGGTGAATTTGCTCGTTTAGATGAATACAAATGCTACTCAGGTTATGCAGTGAAAAAAAAATCTTCGTATTTGACTAGAATAAGTTAAGCTACTAATGAACTAACATGTTACTTTGTAGTTTCAGTTGTCATCGAATTTTAGTGACTGCAATCAACGGAAAGTGTAGAACATGCACAAAAACATGCACAAGCAGTTTTCGGGCTTAGTAGTCGACTAATCTGCAGTAGTAGTCGACTAATCTGCGGTAGTAGTCGACTAATGCGTGTTGTAGTCGACTAATCTGCGGTAGTAGTCGACTAATCGTGTTGTAGTCGACTAATCTACGATGAGTAGTCGACTAATCTGAAGTAGTAGTCGACTAATGCAGGCGGTCAGCGGGTTTTGGTTTTAAACCGGTTCGTTTAGAGTTTATAAATAACCCTAAACACGATTATTTGGATGTAATCAAGCACGTTTGGAGCGACTTTTGAGAGGGTTTTGTGCATCTTTGGAGAGGAGATCTTTTGAGAGATTGAGAGGTTTGTTTTAGGGTTTCTTTGTGAGAACTTGTAATCCTAATTTGTATTCTCTCTTTCTATTAGTGAAAATCCCCTCCTTACCCGTGGGCGTAGGCAACTTGCGAACCACGTAAATCTCGTGTCTTTACTCTTTTATTGTGTTTTGCTATCGTTTGTGGTGGTTTCTCTCGACGGTTCAGCGGTCCGCTACCAACAATTGGTATCGAGCTATTGTTGATTGGAAGTGGTGTAATTTCTAATTTGAGGGGTGTTCGGTGATTCACGAGAGCGGATTCACGAAGACAAACAGAGGATGGCGTCAACCAAGAATCACCAAAGTGGGAAAATTGAGATTGAAAAGTTCAATGGGAAGAACGATTTTTCTTATTGGAGGATGCGGATGAAAAACTTTCTAATTTCGCAAAAATTGCACAAGACTTTGGATGGAAAGGAGAAGAAGAACAAGGATATGTCGATGAGGATTGGGAGGAGTTGGATCACGGAAGCAGTCGATTATCCTATGCCTCGAGAGGGATGTAGCTTTCTTGGTAGATGGAGAGGAAACGGTACAGTGCGTGTGGAAGAAGTTAGAGGGTACCTTCATGACGAAGAGTCTAACTAACCGGATCTACTTAAAATCCAAATTGTATACTTGCAAGATGGAGGAGGGCTCATCAATCCGGGAACACATCAACAAGTTTGATAGGATCATATCAGTTGAAAGACATAGATGTTAAAGTAGGAGACGAGGATCGAGCGCTTCTACTATACGTCTCTAGAAGTCTTATGAGAACACAGTGCAAACACCGAGGCTTGTGGGAGAAAATCGAAGATGGATGAGACTAGAACGGCACTTCTAGCGGACGATCTTGGAAGAAGCGCAACTAGTGACATGGCCACCGGCGGTAACAGGAACAAGCGCAGGATTGTTTGCAAGAGGAAGGAGCAATGAGCGAGGAAAAGGCAAGGGAGGAAAGTCTAGATCTAAATCAAGACCTCTTGGGGAAAAGGATGTTTCAAGTCGCGGTGGTGGGCATTTCAAAGTCGACCGTCCAAATAAGAGAGTAGGTGGAAAGAAGAACAACAACAAGACCGAGAGGAGAGGGCAAGGAAGAAGCGAGCTACGTTTGAGAGGAAGGGAGCGATAAGGAATGCTATGTCGTCACGGGTGGCGAGGAGATCTCCGGAAGTGGATACTTGATTACGGTTGCTCTTACCATATGTGTCCAAATAGGAAGTGGTTTACTACCTACGAGGCATTGATGGTGGAACTGTATTGATGGGGAATAACCATGCTTGTAAAGCAGTGGGGCTAGGTAATATCAAAATCAAGATGCATGATGGAGTGGTTCGAACCTTGACGGATGTGAGGCATGTTCCCGACTTGCGGAAGAATCTTATCTCGGTTGGTGCTTTGGACTCGGTGGTTGCGGGATTGTGACGGAAAAGGAGTGAAGAAGGTTGTTCGTGGTTCCTTAGTAGTGATGAAGGGTGTTCGTCACGGTAATCTATATACTCTCGAATGCAGCGGTGGCAGGAGATCGGCGGTTGGAACTGAAGGAAGTGGTGGAGACCCATGTGAGCACACGGTTATGGCATAGGCGGCTTGGGCATATGTCGAGAAGGGTCTAGTTCGCTTGGTAAAGAGGGTCTGGCGAAGAATCTGAAGGAACCTAGCATGGATTTTTGCGAGGATTGTGTGTATGGAAAGTCACACGAGGTCAAGTTTCGAGCGACAAGTCTAAGAGCGAGAGGATACTAGATTATGTGCACACGGATGTTTGGGGTCCGGCTCGGACAACTTCAAGGGTGGTTCCGGTATTATGTCTCGTTTATAGATGATTATTCTAGGTATGCTTGGATTTACTTCGAAGCACAAGAATGAGGTGTTGAGACATTCAAGAAGTGGAGAACAATGGTTGAGAACAGACGGAAAGAAATTGAAGACGAGATCGATAGCAGTGCAGTATCTGAGATGGTGCTTTCAAGGAGTTCTGTGATCGGGGAGAATTGTTCGACAAGACGGTCAGTCTACACCACGCGAGAATGGGGTCGCGAGAGATCGAACCGAACACCGGGAGAAAGCGTGAGTATCGCGATCTTATGCGAGGATTGGGCAACGAATGGTGGGCGGCGGTGGCTACTGACTTGTTACATTGTGAACCGTTCACCACATTCGACATTGGATGGTGATACACCTATAGGGTGTGGTCGAGAACATCACGATTATGATAGGCTCGAAATTTTGGATGTACGCCTACTATCCGTCAACGAGGAAAGCTTAGCGAGGGCCAAGAAGGCAATATTCTTGGGATATGCAAAGGCGTAAAGGCTATCGCCTTTGGTGTCTGGAAGATTCAAAGTTCGTGGTCGGCGGGGATGTTACCTTTGATGAGAAATCCATGATTGCTAGGGCGTCCAAGGATGATGGTGTTATGGCTGGTGAGACTTCTAAGTCTCGGGTTATTGAAATAGAACCTAAAGACCAACTAGGTTCTAATCGTGCTCAAGTGGGAAGTCGGGTAGATGATGAGCTTGGCGGGAGGAGGTTCAGCGAGGAAAATACAGGCACTACAACAACAGCGGCTCGAGGATAATTTGGCTTCCACTAGGCCAAAGCGAGCATACAAGCGGAGTTTTGAAGTCAGGGTCGACCCTGAAGCACTATGGGCGAGCTAATATGGTTGAATCGCACTCTCGGTGGAGGAGGACGAGCGGTCTCCTTCAAGGAAGCTATTCGGGACAAGGATAGTGAGAGTTGGTTGGGCTGCGATGGAGGAAGAGATGGAATCTCTTGGAAGAATCATACATGGGAGGTGGTCCCATTGCGTAGGAAGAAAAGCTATTGGTTGTAAGTGGGTGTTTAAAAGAAAGGAAGATCTTTGAGCTTCGGTGGTGTAAGATACAAGGCGAGGCTAGTGGCTAAGGGTTTTGCAGAAAGAGGGTGTGGATTACAATGAGATATTTTCTCGGTGGTGAAACATACTTCTATTCGGTGCTATTGAGTATTGTTGCTCATGGTGATTTTGAGTGGATCAACTCGATGTTAAAACGACCTTCTTGCACGGAGACTTGGATGAAGAGATCTACATGCATCAACCCGAGGGCTACAAGGTTGAGGATAAGGAGAATCATGTGTGTCGTTTGAGGAAGTCCTTGTATGGATTAAAGCAATCTCCGGCGATGGTACAAGCGATTTGACTCCTTCATCTTTGAAGCATGGGTTTTCCGGCGATCATGATTGTTGTGTTTACATTCGGAAGCTTAGCGGAGGTAATTTTATCTATCTTCTTTTGTATGTGGATGACATGCTTATTGCTTCTAAGAGCGGGGTGGAGATAGATAGGTTGAAATCTCAACTTGGTGAAGAGTTCGAGATGAAGGACATGGGTCTTTGCTAGGAAAATCTGGGTATGGAGATTAGAAGAGAGCGAATCGACGATTGTTCTTGAGTCGGAAGGGCTACATAGAGCGGGTGATCGCGAGGTTCGGGATGCAAAGTGCTAAGTCGGTGGTGACTCCATTGGCTCCACACTTTAGGCTTCGGTAATCAATCTCCCACTACAATGAGAAGAAGAAGCACATGGGCGTGTTCCTATGCTAGTGCGGTTGGCGGTTTAATGTATGCAATGGTGTGTACACGAGATATTTCCTGGCGGTTAGTGTGGTCGATAGATTCATGGCGAATCCGGAAAGGCGCCGGGAAGCGTGAAGTGGGTCCTCAAGTACTTAAAGGGTACAGTTGATCACAGTGCGTGTTTTGGTGGAGAAACATGTCGATTGCGGGTTTGTGGACTCGATTATGCAGGCGATCTAGATAGGCGGCGATCTACTACTGGTTATGTATTTAAGATACATGGAGCTCCGGTTAGTTGGCGATCGATGTTACAGACTCTGATGGCACTTTCTACTCTGAGAGTACATGGCCATGGCGAGGGAGTGAAGGAAGCATTGTGGTTGTGGGGTCTTCTAGGCGATTTGGGGATTGGCGAGAACGTGAACTTGTGGTGTGGCGGTCGAGTGCAATTCACTTGGCGAAGAATCAGGTTCATCATGCTCGTACCAAGCATATTGATGTCGTATCATTTTGTGCGGGATGTCATAGAGGAGGTGATATTTCTCTCATGAAGGTGCACACGAATGAGAATCCATGGACATGTTAACCAAGGTGGTCACAGTAGTAAGTTTAAGCATTGCTTAGACTTGCTTCATATCGACTCTTGTTGATTTGCCCAAGAGGGCATGGCCCTTGGTAATGGGTAAGGTGGAGATGATTTGAGGTGAACTACGGTGAGCTTGATCCGGTGGAGAGGAACCCTTCATGAGTTGCATTCATTGTCTGGCCTAAGTTGATCCGTTGGTCGGTGGTTGGAATTGTATACTATTAGTGCCTCAGTGGGAGTTTTTCTTAAGGGGACCACATTTAAGGTCTCCTTTGAGGAGGTGCCTCATGATAGGGCTCGTCACAAAATGAAAGAAGCGGTGCATGGTTCGCTGTGACCCTATATTCTCCCAGGGGAGATCTGATGAACCCGACCTCGTAAGAGTAATGATTGACCCTTGTGTACATCCCCGTTTGACTCCATGCATCTAGGTTGACATATCCCATTTCTTGGTGCAATGAGGTCGGCTCTCTATGATAGCCCACCGAAACACTTGAGTCTCTATCCCGCTTAATTGGGGACTAGTCTTGTTAGCTAGTTCATCCTCAATTTGGTGGTCTTGATGAATTCTTTTTGTTGGTAAGATGTTCCTCCAAAGCTAGGTATAGCGGGGTTACTCATGAGACTGCTTAGAGGACCAAGCTGGGAAGTCGGTCGTCGGCTGATGGTTCCATTGTTGTTGTGACTTGCGATCTGTCATTTTCATTGTCACAAAGATTCATAGGATTCTTGGCAAACCCTCACCTTCAACGGATTTGATTTGCCTTTACCGACACCGCTTGAACCGCTAGCATGCGGATTATCGAATCCGTTCCGCATGTGGCGTTGTGCTAAAAGAATGAAACTCTTTTAGACTTGGTGCTATGACTTTGAATACATAGACTTTGTCACTTTTCACGGGTAAAAGACTAGCGCAGCGTGTTAGGCGGTGACTTTGGGGTTATGGCCAACCCCCTTCAACGGATTTGATTTGCCTTTACCGACACCGCTTGAACCGCTAGCATGCGGATTATCGGATCCGTTCCGCACATGACGTTGTGCTAAAAGAATGAGACTCTCTTAGACTTAATGCTACGATGTTGAATACGTAGGCTTCGTACTCTTTTACGGGCAAGAGACCACCCAGCAACGCGTGGTAGGCGTTGGCTTCATTCCTTCTTAGGCTTCGATAAAATGCCCCAAGATGAATCTTGGTGTCTTCTTTGTCGAGAGCTGAGCAGGATCGAGCGGTGAATGGAATTGATTGTGGGAAAGGAAGAATTTTATATTCTATCTCCTAAGATGGAGAGGAAGGATTTTATATCCTGTTTCTTAGTCTTGGAGAGGAAGAATTTTATATTCTATTTCCGTGTCTCCTTTGTCCGGGTAGAGACGAACCCCAAGTGAACATAAGAAAAGAAGGATTTTATATCCTGTTTCTTAGTCTTGGAGAGGAAGAATTTTATATTCTATCTCCTAAGATGGAGAGGAAGGATTTTATATCCTGTTTCTTAGTCTTGGAGAGGAAGAATTTTATATTCTATTTCCGTGTCTCCTTTGTCCGGGTCGAGACGAACCCCAAGTGAACATAAGAAAAGAAGGATTTTATATCCTGTTTCTTAGTCTTGGAGAGGAAGAATTTTATATTCTATCTCCGGAAGATGGAGAGGAAGGATTTTATATCCTATCTCCAAGAAAGGGAAACTAAAAGTGGGATCTCCACTTCGAGAATCTCTTAAGGTGAAACTAAGAGTGGGATCTCCACTCAGAATCGAAGAGATCTGAGTAGTTTTCACTTTTATAGGATTCACCACGATGAAGGTCTCGTTTATCGAGAGTGTTCCAATTTTAGTACTACCGCCATGGGAGGGCGTGACTGAAATGGAAACGATGGAGGCTTTCAGTTCATCAGAAAGTGATCTCCGAATTTGAAAGTGGACCTCTTGTTCATTGAAAGGAATCAAGAGGGGATTTTGATAGAGGATCAAAAAATTTCGTGGACCCCTTGCTTATTGAAAGAAGTCAAGGGGGGAATTTTGCTGGTGGAGGGACCAGAGAAAATTTTGTGGACCCACCGTCAATGAGTTTGATCGGTGGGGGAATTCTGGAGGAAAGAATTAGGGTTATCTCAGGAAAATATTTCGAAGAACTTCCCTCCAAGCAGGTTATCTGAAGGTACTAAGGATAGTACTTCTTCAGGGAACTTCCCATTGTCGGCATTAATTGCCTATCGCCTTCTGGGTGATAAGGCGATATGCCATTGGAATAGACCGTTTCAATCACAAAGCGGCCCTTCCCATTTGGGTTCAAACTTACCCTTCCTCTTGGAGTCGAGAATTATCGGTCGTCGGCGGCCGAGGACCAAGTCTCCCTCCTTGAAGCTCCTTTGTCGGACTTTCTTGTTGAAGGCCACGGACATCCTTGCTTGGTAAAACTCAATGTCTTTGTTGAGCTTCCAAGCACTTTTCATCTAGCATCTCGAGTTCTTGGCTTTTGATGTAGCTCCTCGTCGTCATCTCGGTTGCGAGAGCATCTGGGAGGATGGAATCTGAACTTCCAGGCGGGGCTGCTTCACACCCATATACGGAGAGTGCAGGGGTAGTAGTCGACTAATCTGAAGTAGTAGTCGACTAATCTGAAGTAGTAGTCGACTAATCTGAAGTAGTAGTCGACTAATCGTGTTGTAGTCGACTAATCTGAAGTAGTAGTCGACTAATCGTGTTGTAGTCGACTAATCTGATGAGTAGTCGACTAATCTGAAGTAGTAGTCGACTAATCTGGCAGATTCGAAAACGGGTTTTGGTTTTAAACCCGGTTCGTTTAGAGTTTATAAATAACCCTAAACCTGATTATTTGATAGTAATCAAGCACGTTTTGGAGCAGCTTTTCAGAGAGTTTTGTGCATCTTTGGAGAGGAGATCTTTTGAGAGATTGAGAGGTTTGTTTTTTAGGGTTTCTTTGTGAGAACTTGTAATCCTAATTTGTATTCTCTCTTTCTATTAGTGGAAATCCCCCCTCCTTACCCCGTGGACGTAGGCAACTTGCCGAACCACGTAAATCTCGTGTCTTTACTCTTTTATTGTGTTTTTGCTATCGTTTGTGGTGGTTTCTCTCGACGGTTCCGCGGTCCGCGCGCCCAACAGAAAGCTTCAGAGACCGAATACATAAACGAGAAATTTTCTAGTTTTCAAGTTTGCGGACTGGAAATACAAAGATTCACATGGGCATGATCGCGCAAATTTCACCATTTTCAAATGGAAAAAGAAAATATGGGTAAACTGCAAGTGTGAAATTTTAAGGTGATGTCCCAATAGTAAATTGTAAGACTTGATACGATGATTCCTGTCTAAAGACCAGAATAACCTCTGAATTATGTTTAATAATCACCCCAATCTTAAATCTTTCATGAGCTTTAACGTTGAAATGCAATGTATTGGGATTTTAATCTAGGAAATTTCATATTTTTAGATGGTAAGGTTAAAAAAGAATTAACATAGACATGATTTGAACCTTAAGATCTTGCCAAATAAGAATTATTTTGACTTACGTATCACTTTTATCTGCACCCCTACCAAAGTGCATGTTCTCGGAGGGTTCACTGTACTTTGTTGCATTTGAAATATTAATTGGATATACTCACATTAAGAGTTTTCCTATTCACAAATATACCATATCAATTAGATTCATTTGAATCTAAATTGAAAAGATCTTTGGTTTGGATTGATTTGGACTATAAAAAGAGGAAAAAGAAAACTCCAAGGATATGAGCATGAGAATAGAATTTACTAATGTAGGAGTCTATGGCCAATATGAGCCATTTAATAAGCTACATTAGATTCATAACCAATCATTTTGAGGACCAAGATCCGATCCCCATGCGAGTATGTAGATGCCAAGGAAAAGGTATGAGCTTTCTAACTTTATAAAATTTTCAATGTGATTTAGCTTTTTAATTATTTGTTCGTATTTTAATTTACCTTCATATTCTCTTTTTAAGTTTCGATAAATAAATAAATAAATAAATTTCTTTTAGCAATGCTCTAAATAGTCATGGACAAAAACTTTCTTTGAATGAACACACAGAAATTACTCTAGATATGAAAAACATTGTAATTTTCTTTCTTTCTTTTTTCTTTAGCTTTTAGGTGTGGGCTACCTCAACAGACGAAAATAATTTCGAAGATTTTGATAACCAAAAATGGTAAGCTATTAGATTTATAGAGGTTAGGAATCAATTTTGACTCAAAAACTTAAGCTATTAAGTATTAGGTCCAACTTACATGAAAATCCCAGACTTTTATGGCAATGTAAAACAATGTAGATGTTTCCATTTCTTCATCTCTGCACTGTAAATTTTTGTACCCCCCCAAAACCAACCAAAACCTGTTTCCTCCATCCTAACAAATTTGTGAACTTTTCTATAACCAATTCCTGCTGCATCCAAACATCTGACGGTAATGGGAGCTACAAAGCCGAAACGGAAAGATTTTTCTATAGTCCAACTAAATTCAATTAAAAACCTTTTAAATAGCGTCAAATAAATATGTCTTTGATATGACGTCTTTTAAAATACTCAAAAAATTAAAACTAGAGGCGTATTAAGTTCAAAATAAGGATACTACAGGGGGTCTATCCGTAATTAACCTATTTAAATAGTAAGCTTCTTTTAATCTGTACCCAATTTGCTTTATATATGTAACTGCTTCAAAAAAATTTGAAAACTATGAAAAGTTGGCTCTTACTCATGCAATAAGAATATATTTAAGAATCTTGGATTTTCATATTCAAAGCTTCTATCATATGTTCCACTGATTGAAAAAAGCCGTATCTTTGCTAATTATTTACTTTAAACCTTCTCGTAGTTCATGTAAATTGAAGAAGACGGCAAGGATATGAGCATGAGAATAGAATTTACTAATGTAGGAGTCTATGGCCAATATGAGCCATTTAATAAGCTACATTAGATTCATAACCAATCATTTTGAGGACCAAGATCCGATCCCCATGCAGTATGTAGATGCCAAGGAAAAGGTATGAGCTTTCTAACTTTATAAAATTTTCAATGTGATTTAGCTTTTAATTATTTGTTCGTATTTTAATTTACCTTCATATTCTCTTTTTAAGTTTCGATAAATAAATAAATAAATAAATTTCTTTTAGCAATGCTCTAAATAGTCATGGACAAAAACTTTCTTTGAATGAACACACAGAAATTACTCTAGATATGAAAAACATTGTAATTTTCTTTCTTTCTTTTTCTTTAGCTTTTAGGTGTGGGCTACCTCAACAGGCGAAAATAATTTCGAAGATTTTGATAACCAAAAATGGTAAGCTATTAGATTTATAGAGGTTAGGAATCAATTTTGACTCAAAAACTTAAGCTATTAAGTATTAGGTCCAACTTACATGAAAATCCCAGCACTTTTATGGCACAGAAAACAATGTAGATGTTTCCATTTCTTCATCTCTGCACTGTAAATTTTTGTACCCCCCCAAAACCAACCAAAACCTGTTTCCTCCATCCTAACAAATTTGTGAACTTTTCTATAACCAATTCTGCTTGCATCCAAACATCGGCGGTAATGGGAGCTACAAAGTCAAACGGAAAGATTTTTCTATAGTCCAACTAAATTCAATTAAAACCTTTTAAATAGCGTCAAATAAATATGTCTTTGATATGACGTCTTTTAAAATACTCAAAAATTAAAACTAGAGGTATTAAGTTCAAAATAAGGATACTACAGGGGTCTATCCGTAATTAACCTATTTAAATAGTAAGCTTCTTTTAATCTGTACCCAATTTGCTTTATATATGTAACTGCTTCAAAAAAATTTGAAAACTATGAAAAGTTGGCTCTTACTCATGCAATAAGAATATATTTAAGAATCTTGGATTTTCATATTCAAAGCTTCTATCATATGTTCCACTGATTGAAAAAAAGCCGTATCTTTGCTAATTATTTACTTTAAACCTTCTCGTAGTTCATGTAAATTGAAGAAGACGGCAAGGAGCAAGCACTGGCAGAGGAATGCCAAGGTAACACTCTATAATCTAATAAAAAAATTACAACAAAAAATAAATCATCATTTTCAAAAAAATAAAAATAATAAAAATAAAGTATGGACATGACTTTGAGCAGGTTGAAGAAGCTGACGGTCCCTCGGATGACATGGATGAAGATGTTGCATCCACGGCGCTGGGACAAATGGGACGCTGAATTTTAGAAAAATAAAAATAAAATTTAAAAGGAAATAATGCAAATGTCTCAATTCCTGATCGTTGTAGACTTGTAGTTGAAACTTCTTGTAAAATCAATACAAAATTTAAAGTTAATTGCGAATTGAGCCGCTGTACTTTTGTCCAATTGCGTATAGACTCCCTAAAATTCTACTTGTGCAAATAGGCTCCTGGAGTGAGCTTCTCTGACTCTTAAAGAGTAAAAAGAAATTCACTCATGGGGTCTATATGCACTGCACCAAATAGTACAGGGTGTCCATTTGCATCAATAGAACTAGGGGGGGTCCATCTGCAATTGGACATAGTGCAGGTCGCTATCTGCAATTAACCCCTACAAGTAATGTAATGGCTTCCTTTTGCTTTAAAAATATGTCGTGCTGAGTGTAATCAGTTGATGTATTTTCCTTTTGTTTCTCTTTTCTGCGATTGGTGAGAATATATTTTAGCAACTAAATCCAGAATCAAGTACATGAAATTTATTCAAGGCCCTATGAAAGCTTGTGTATCTGAGTCATTAGCACATAATGTATTGTGGATATTGCCTGTGATGAAGACTTTAGTGACATACCTAGATCATGGCTAAGATTTTCAGGATATTTATCAGTTCTATTCCATGTTTGGCATGTATTTGAGCAAGCTGTCATTAATTTTCTCTTTTAAAATCTAATTTTCAAGCCCTTGCAAAAAAACAAAAACAAAAAAATTTCTAATGTTCGGGAAATGGGATTTGCGGCTGTGGGATTGTCATCATTTTTTTTCCTCTGTAAAAATTTTTGCAATAAGATCGATCCTCTTCACTGTCAAAAAGCAATACTTGATTGCTATTTCTAACCACAACTATCTATCATTTATAGATGGTTATGATTTGTGTTTGAGGAAAAGTAGAAACAAGTGCAAATCAAAAGGGTTTTATAAGTCTTAGATTAGGAGTGAATCACAATCATCTAAATATTGATAGACAGTTATGATAGGAGTATTGATCTCTTCACCACCTTTTGTTGCAAAGAGGATGCAAATCCTTTCATGATGATGGTAGATATATAAATTTTAGATGAATCCAAATGATATTGAATGGAGGGAAAAAAAGAAGAGAATTAATTTGACTTGAATTGGTTATCAACCAATCAACAGCATGCTCATATGTAGTTCCTATTGTTATCAGATCTTGGTTAACTCGAACTATTAACAAAATCTCGAGATTTAATATGCAAGTGGGGAATTTTCTTGTTTATTAGGTTGCTTACTGAGAACCAAGATTCAAATGAGCATGATCAAGAAAATAAATATTATGCAAATTTCTTCCTTTCTGAACTGGAAAAAAAAGTAGGATAAGCTAACATCTACATGTAATAATTATCGAATATAAAAATATAACCATCACCATTCTGTTTTTAGAAACAACAATAATAATTGTTTAGAATACAAATACTTTTCAATATTCGTGAGTATTTAAGATGCATTTATTTGATTAGTAATTTATAGTTTATGAACACTAAACCATGTAATTAAAAGTTATTTTTATTTAGTTCAAAAATTAACACAGGACTTTTAAATTTGTCAAAATTAGTATAGAAATTAAATTACAAATTATGAATGAGTAAAAACATAACATCATGCATGTTATAATACAAATGAAAAGAGATAAAACTCTAAATGAATATTTGATAGTCAAACAAGTCAAATATATATTTAGTTAAATTCTACTCATTTATGAACCAAATACTAAAAACTATATGTTCGCAGTTTCGAAATTATCTAATCGAATATAACCAAAATATCGGACTAACAATTAACAAACTACTTGTTAACTATTTGGTTCATTTCCACCTCTATATATACTCATAATGAACTTTAATGTTGAAATGATTTATTGAGATTTTACACTTAGGAAATTATGTAGTTCTTTTAGATGGTAAGGTGAAAAAAGGAATTGATATAGACGTGAATTGATATAGACGCATGTCACGAATTTTCTTGTTTATTAAGTTGCTTACTGGGAACAAAGATTCAAATGAGCGTGTGATGTGAGAAAATTGGTGATGTCTTTCGGGTGAAATCGGATCGTGCGAAGCTCGGGCAATCTAAAAAAAGAGGATGATTTTCGGCCAGATTTCGACGTGCAACTTCAACGGAACGTAACTTTTGATTCCCTCAATAGAATCGCTGTTATTATAGGTTTTTTAAAAGCTTAAGAAGTGCTCTACATGTCAAACCAATCTTTTGTTTCAACCGGGTTTTAGGGTCAAAGAAAATCATCTTCAGCCTCAAACTACACGCCAAAGAGCTTTGATCTAATCTAGTTTCTAGTTCCTTTCATTTCTAGGAAGTTTATTTGCTTTAGGAAAGGCTATTTTGGTACTTTTGCATTATTCTATAACCTATATAAGGGGAACAAATTAGTGAGACTCTTTAGATTGGTTATTGTTATTTTAGAAAATTTTCTATTCCTAGGGTTTTCTTGGGTTTGTACCGTTTTGCTCATACGAAGACAAATTGCTATCTTCTTCGATTACGCTTCTGCTGCATCAGTTGGTCTTTAGAAATAGGTTGTTTCCTACTATGGCCACCAATAATAATGAAGATAATCACCCACCCAATAATCTCGAGCAGCGAGTTGATGCCTTAGATCAACATGTTGAAGAAATCTTCACAACGATGTGGAACTTGACTACTACTGAAGAAAGAGAACCAAAATGAAGTCATTGATGAGGTGTGTGCCCAGATATTCCCGTGATCAACCCACCAGGACTAGTGTTCGTGCTCAGCATCAAAATCAATGCGATGAGAATTCAGATTTGGAGGATTATGAAGTGCATGAGCATGAGGTTGCTCTTGATGAAGGGAGACATGGTCTTAGTTACCATGCTAGGGTTAAGGATCTTCCCTGCTTTTGGAGTAATCTTGACATTGAAGAGTTTCTCGATTAGCTTAGCTAGATAGAGAAAATTTTGAGTTTCAATATCCATCCCTGATGGAGAGCAAGTTTCTTAGGTGACCTACAAATTGCAAGGCGGAGCTGCAGCACGGTGGGATCAACTCTAATCGGACTCACCAATACAAACCAGTAATTCGCACTTGACATCGCATGGAGAGGGAGCTACGATTAAGATTCTTGCTCATATATCATGAGCATATCTTATTCACTCAGTTTCAAAATTGTTGTCAAGGTACGCATTTTGTTCGTGAATATACCACTGAATTCCTTACTTTGTCGAGTGGAAACAACTTGAATGAGACCGAATCCTAGCAAGTTTCTCATTATAAGAATGGCTTAAAGAACGTGATTCAAGATAAACTGACACTACATAATGTGTGGAGACTTGATGATGCCCATAACCTATGCTTATGGCCGAAGCACAATTATACCCTTGTTTTTAGCTTTCAACCTCAGTTATATGAGTCATGGTGTTAGTAGTGGCAATAAACGTGAAGAATCAACACTATAAACATAGCCAGAGATTATTATAGCATCATCAAATCCATCAATTTTGGCTAAGTAGGTGAAAATAACACTCACCATTGGTAGGTGACTTCTTGGGAATCTAATCCTAATCCCTATGCTTTCGACCTATATAGAAAGTGCTTCAAGTATGGTGGCGGACCCATCAATCTAGTGGTTGTTGTTCTTGTAGCCATATTAACATGGTGGGTCATGATGATAATCAAGTCGATGAGGATGCCTTTGGTGAGGAGGAGGTAACTTATATTCTGCCGGATGGGAGCGTTAGCCGATGTTGATGATTACCCTTCCCTCTTTGGTGATTAGATATTTGTTGGCCCCAATAACTAAAGAGGACCCATAATAGCACAATATCTTTTATACTTGATGCACTATTTGGTAGAAGGTTTACAACATGATCATTGATAGTGGCTGAGAACTTGTTTAACAAGATATTGTGAAGCACATACAATTACCCACCAAAAGCACCCACATCCTCACAAAATCGGTTGCATTAACTTCGTAGGGCAAAACATCAAGGTTACCAAATAATGTCAAAATTCCTTTCTATACTTTGCGACATAAAGGCATGCTTTGATATAGTTGATGTGGATTCATCATTTGTCCAGCTAGGAGACCTTGTCAATTTGATCTTGATGCCAATGGCAGAGGCAAAGAGAACCCTTACTCCTTCCAAAAGATGGTGTTCGGTTTGAACTCACATCCTTACACAATGAACCACTTCGAGTGGTGGTGAAGTCGAAGGTATATCTTTTCTTATTGTGCGAATTATAGACTTTTAGGCTACAATTGAGGAAACAAAGATGATATTTGATAGTGTTGATTGGCCGTAGGTTTAGTTCCTTCATTTCCTTCTCTTATGTAGCCATTGCTTGAAGAATTGGCCAACATATTCGAAGAGTTACCCAATGGCTTGCCCTATCGCGATATTCAACATCACATTGACCTTGTTCTTGGTGCTAGTCTACCAAACTTTCCACATGTTCTCGGGAAAAGTTGGGATGATTGTCATTGCTTGAATCCGTTACAAACCCGATTAAACACAGCGAAATTGAGAAAAAGATTGCCTTTTATAAGGCTTACAATGAAAATCGAAGAATTACAACTTTAACCCTAAACAAAACCGAGGATCTCTATTTCGGGGTCACCGGCTTGCGTGAGGATTCTTTGCAATGGGGATGTATTCGTGGACCACCGTAGCGATTCCTTTCCCAATTGTTGATCGAGCGAGATGCGGATGCGGATCTAGATCTAAAATCCCTCCTTTTTCATTAGAATTCTTAGATCGTCCGATCGAGATCTAAGCGAATCTGAGATTAATTAGCCAGGGAATTAATCAGCGTAGTGAGCGAATCGACCAGCGAACTCGTTACTCTTCTTCGGATCAAGGCCATTGATCCAAGGATGGTTTGTTGTTGTAGATGGATCAAAACTTTGGATCTTGAATGCATAAATCTCCCCGTGCAAGTCTAGATCTTGATCTCCTCTCCCTTGGAAATTCTCTAACCTAGGCACACACAAAGTTGGCCTATCTCCTCTGTTTTATCTACGCCTCTGAAAGAAAATGAAACCTAGCGTCCATTTATAGATCACGGCGCGGATGCGGTGGCAAAAAGCCCATTGACCTTGGTGTCTCGCCCGAGGGGAACGCCGGAGGTGTCGCTGGGCGAGGCACCACATAGATATCTCAGCGAGACACCAGCTGGTCTGGCGGGCGGACACCTCTGAGTATCTCGGTGGCGAGACACCTATGGAAGTGTCTGGCTTGGCGAGACACCTCTGGAATAATCTCGCTGGCCGAGACACCTGGAAGTGTTGTGGCTTAACAGGCGAGAGGCATGCTTTAATATTCGGGCGGGGAACACCTGACACCTCTGGTGTCGGTTTTGACCGGCGTTCGTAACTTTGGTTTTCGAGCTTAATTTGAGGCTTCAAAGTTGGGTTTATCCCTTCACTTTCGCACTCATGGCGCATCGGTTCACCAGGTTCAGGAATCGGTGGCATTTCGAGAAAGGAAAGCTCTTTTCAAAAAAATTCGTTGCCGGACCATAGGCAATCCCCTTGACCCCGCTTCCATGGGCTAAGGGGCCTTCTGCGTGGGCGTCTTGAGGAAGCGTTTGCTGCGTTCACTTGTTGTAATGCGTCAGCGATTTGCCATTACTTCATCGGATGACTTATCCGATTATTCGTCATCACGAGCTCGTTCGGGGACTTATAGGCAATTTTCAAGCTCTGAGATACCCCTCAAAGCGTTTGGTCTGCGCTCTTTTATAGAAGAAGCGAAATACTTTGGATGTGATAAACCCGGTTACCGGTGTAATAGGACACAGCGGCTTCAAATCTTGATCTCTCCGATTCTTCGGACTATCGGTGCTTTGTAGGATAACTAAAAGTGTCGCGGTCTTTGCATTTATTGTCGACGGTATGTCGAAATCTTGACTTCGATGGCCGATGAATGAATTTTCTTATTTTTAGCTTCGTGAGTTGTTGTCGTGACTGTTCATCCAATTCCGTGAGACTTAGCTTTGAATCGGTGAAATTTCCCTTTGCATGGCTTGGCATAAGACTAAACCCGGTGGGAGGATATTGAGATTCATCCTTTGATTGGTGAACTCTTCTTGCGATGCTCGTTGCGGGTGACCCGCAATGGGAGGATTTTCTCGAGATGTGGCGTTGTCAGGCATCAAAAAGTTCTCTCTCGAATTCAACCTCAATTGGCGATTTTTCATCTGCTTGAATTGTCCAGTCGTGGTGAACCAGTGGAAACAAATTGGGGATTATCGGGTTATCCTTAAGAATATAAAACTATTCTCCGGGAACTTCTGACAAAATAGGAAATAGTTTAGACTTCGTATACCTGGGAATTTATGTGGTGGGAGAATCCTACTCCTTGTTGGAATAGAATTAGGTTATCCTCGGGAACTTTCCAATAAATTAGCGAGCGGTTTATACTCATGTTCCTTATCGAGATTCAGGGTTAGACCATCATGGGGATTCTTGTCCGTGGAGAGGAACCCTTCATGAGTTGCATTCATTGTCTGCATAAGTTGATCCGTTGAGTCGGTGGTTGGAATTGTATACTATTAGTGCCTCGGTGGGAGTTTTTCTTGCGGGGACCACATTTAGGTCTCCTTTGAGGAGGTGCCTCATGATAGGGCTCCGATCACAAAATGAAGAAGCGTTATGGTTGCGCTGTGACCCTATATTCTCGGGAGATCGATGAACCCGACCTACGTAGAGTAATGATTGACCCTTGTGTACATCCCGTTTGACTCCATGCATCTAGGTTGACATATCCATTTCTTGGTGCAATGAGATTAGGCTCTATGATAGCCCACACGGAAACACTTGAGTCTCTATCGTTTAATTGGGGGGACTAGTCTTGTTAGCTAGTTCATCCTCAATTTAGTGGTCTTGATGAATTCTTTTTGTTGGTAAGATGTTCCTCCAAAGCTAGGTATGGCGGGGGTTACTCGCCAAAGGGCTGCTTAGAGGACCAAGCTGCGGGAAGTGGTCGCGTCGTGATGGTTCCATTGTTGTTGTGTGACTTGCGATCTGTCATTTTCATTGTCGCGGCATTCATAGGATTCTTGGCAAACCCAGCCTTCAGCGGATTTGATTTGCCTTTACCGTTACCGTTTGAACCGGGCTAGCATGCGGATTATCGAATCCGTTCGCGTGTGTGCTAAAAGATAAGAAACTCTTTTAGACTTGGTGCTATGACTTTGAATACATAGACTTTGTCACTTTTCACGGGTAAAGACTAGCGGCGCCCAGCGTGTTGGCGGTGACTTTGGGGTTATTGGCCAACCCCGACCTTCCAGATTTGATTGGCCTTTCTGATCCCCGTTTGAACCGGGCTAGCATGCGGATTATCGGATCCGTTCGCACGCATGGCGTTGTGCTAAAGAATGAGACTCTCTTAGACTTAATGCTGATGTTGAATACGTGAAGCCATTGCTCTTTCAGACGAGAGACCACCGACAGCAGCGTGGTAGGCGTTGGCTTCATTCCTTCTTAGGCAAGGGATAAAATGCCCAAGATGAATCTTGGTGTCTTCTTTGTCGGGAATTTGAGCACGGATCGGCGGTGAATGGAATTGATTGTGGGAAAGGAAGAATTTTATATTACGTTTCCGATGTAGGAGAGGAAGGATTTTATATCTGTCTCCAAGTCTTTGGAAAGAAAGAATTTTATATTCTATTTCCGGGTCTCCTTTAATGCAGGTGAGAGCGAACCCCAAGTGAACATAAGAAAAGAAGGATTTTATATCTGTTTCTTAGTCTTGGAGAGGAAGAATTTTATATTCTATCTCAGGAAGAAGGAGAGAAAGGATTTTATATCCTGTCTCCAAGTCTTTGGAAAGAAAGAATTTTATATTCTATTTCGAGTCTCCTTTTAATGCAGGTTAGAGGCGAACCCCAGTGAACATAAGAAAGAAGGATTTTATATCAACAGTCTTGGAGAGGAAAATTTTATATTCTATCTCAGGAAGATGGAGAGGGAAGGATTTTATATCCTATCTCGAAAAAACTAAAGTGGGATCTCCGCTCTTAGGTGAAACTAAGAGTGGGATCTCCACTCAGAATCGAAGAGATCTGGTAGTTTCACTTTTATAGGATTCACCACGATCTGAAGGTCGTTTGTCGAGTGTTCCAATTTTAGTACTACCGCCATGGGAGGCGTGGCTGAAAGGCGATGGAGGCTTGAGTTCATGAAGA
This sequence comes from Asparagus setaceus, assembly GCA_012295165.1. Lineage (NCBI taxonomy): Eukaryota > Viridiplantae > Streptophyta > Magnoliopsida > Asparagales > Asparagaceae > Asparagus > Asparagus setaceus. The sequence continues at coordinate 25,181,500 of CM022710.1, forward strand.
AGTGATCTCGAGATTTGAAAGTGGACCTCTTGTTCATTGAAAGGAATCAAGGGGGATTTTGATAGAGGATCAAAAATTTAGTGGACCCTTGCTTATTGTGAAAGAAGTCAAGGGGGGAATTTTCTGTGGAGGGACGGAGAAAATTTTGTGGACCCGGTCAATGAGTTTGTGATTGGGGGAGTGGGAGGAAAGAATTAGGGTTATCTCAGGAAAATATTTCGAAGAACTTCCCTCCAAAGCAGGTTATCTGAAGGTACTAAGGATAGTACTTCTTGAGAACTTCCATTGATCGGCATTAATTGCCTATAAGCCTTCTGGGTGATAAGGCGATATCGCCATGGAATAGACCGTTTCAATCACAAAGCCCTTCCCATTTGGGTTCAAACTTACCCTTCCTCTTGGAGTGAGAATTATCGATTCGTCGGCGGCGGACCAAGTCTCCCTCCTGAAGCTCCTTTAAAGGACTTTCTTGTTGACTGGACATCCTTGCTTGGTAAAACTCAATGTCTTTGTTGAGCTTCGGCACTTTCCATCTAGCATCTCGAGTTCTTGGCTTTTGATGTAGCTCCTCGTCGATCATCTGGTTGCGAGAGCAATCTCGGAGGATGGAATCTGAACTTCAGAAGGGCTGCTTCACACCCATATACGGAGTGCGGGGTAGCATTTGATGGTGTCGGGTCGTCGTCGCGTGGGGACCATTCTCGGTTTATCATCGATCGCGTTTGTTATTTTTCACCTTCTTGAGAATTTTAATGATCGAAGGCCTGAAGCCATCCGTCCGCGTAGGGATTATGCCTTGATTGAGGCGATCTGGATCTTAATTTCTGCCAAAACCGAATGAAGGCATTGCTAATGAGTAGGGACCGTTATCATATGACGATCGCCTTGGTACACGTGTCGATAGATGGCGTGGTGCTTGATGAACCGAATTACATTGCGGCTTTTACCTCTTTGGGGAATCGCCTCGCCCACTTGGAGAATGTCGGTGTCGCCGGATAAACCGATCACCTTTGGCCAACGAGGAAAGATTGGGCCTACGCATCCATGCCCCATGTCTCGAATGGCCAAGATGTGGCGGCGGGTGAAGTTGCTCAGGAGGTTGATCGCGAGTTAGTTCGCGTGTATTTGGCGCAGCGTGACATTCGAGCATATCGCGATCGCATCATTGACCATAGTAGGCGGTGGTACCCCATCCTCGATCCAGATCATAGAGCTTAGGACACAGGTAGTGCGCACCCGCGATTCTCCTCGGTGTGCTTCTTGGAGAACTTCCTCTGCCTCTTTGTTTGAAGGCAGCGGAGTAGCAAACCGTTATACCCACGCCGATAAAGCGCGGGTTTCAGTATTGTAGAAAGAACCTGGGCTCCGGCCGGACTGATTCCGCGCTCCTTCATATCTTACGGCGGATGCGTGCAAGGCGTAGTCAATAATAGAGCGCCCGATCTGGGGCTCAAGTCCGACTTGGGTTGCATACACTTCCTTAGTGACTACCCTTTCGTCATTTTACGTACATAAATAGGAATGAATAAGCTGGTGGGTCCTCCAGTGACCATTTGCTTTCGATCTCGGGAGGTTCGCCCGAGACCTTAATGCTTGTGATGCATCGCATATACGGAAGCGGAATGTACCGATGAAGAATCCTTCAAGCGAGTCCGCTAACTTCGATGCGGCGATGGTATGGGATTAAATCTGGGTTCACGACCTCATAGTAGCGTTTGACAATGAGTTGGGAATCCCGAAGGCGAATACTCTACCCCGCTCTTTAAGCGAAGCTAAGTCCAATGAGGCCGTTGTACTCTGCTGACATTGTTAGGCGGGGCTCGGTCGATGAATAAGCGAGGGCATGACATGCTTCCACGGAAACTAAGACTACTCCGACTCCGTGAGATCTTAGAAATCGAGGCTTCATACGTTAATTGCTTCGGGGCGGCTCCATCAAAATATAAATGCCACACATGTTGAGTGCGAGTTGTGTTAACCTCGTGGGTCTCATCAGGTAAATCATCAAATAGTTCAGCGTATCCTTTGTTGGGTTGGTGCCGAAATCGCGAATGGCTTGTCCGACCTGGCGCTGAAGTGCAAGTCATCACGGGACAAAGTAAAGCCCAGGCTTAAATTCGCCATGTTGAACACCGAGCGGGATTTACGTTAGAAATGGCGTAGATGGTTTGCCAACTAAGTAGTGTCGGCGCTGGAATCAAAGACCGTAGCGAGAACTCTCTCGGTCATTGGGTAGCGAGATTCCGGTTGAGCTTAGATAATAAACCGCGCTGGCCGTGTGGTCGTCTTAGCGCCAAGTAAAGCACTCAACGTCGCTTTGATATAAATCAAGAGCGGTTTACAGGGACGGCAGGAGAGGAGTTCGTGGATATCTTGGATATCTTGGCGTCATCCGGGACACCCGGGTTACCTTTTGCGAAGAGCCAGTGGGTTTGGAAGGTTGGGCGGTGCCCTGACGCTGCGATCTCAGGTTCCCTTAATTCTTGGGGCCTTTTTGATTGTTGGTCGCAATGGTACCTTTGTTGGTAACAAAGAAATTGCCGGACATTCAGAGAAAAAGACTAATTGGGGTTCATCTTTAATTGATGAGCTCGCGCCGAGGTCGAATACTAGTCCTCAAGTCACGGATATGGTCATCTTTCACGACTTTTCAACCAAGTCATCGGCGTAACATGACCAGATCTTAGAAGATGATCACGAAAGATCTTTGTCATTCGTATTTGGTAAGTGGCGCTGGCATTCTTCGATCCGAATGGCATGGCGTGTAACGAGAAGATGCCTAGGGAGTTCGAGCAGCGCCGTGTGCTTCGTCATTGGATGCATCTTGATTTGGTTGTAACGAGAACCCATCCATGAAGGACATTAGCTCAAATCCACATGTATTATCGGCGATCACATGGTGATTGGAAGTGGGAAGTCGTCTTTTGGGCGCAGCGGCATTGGATCTCGTAGTCGGCGCAAATTACGATCGTCCGTTCTTTTTTAGCGGAACAATATTAGCCACCCAATCCGGATGTTGAACCTCCGGGATAAAACCGAGCTATGAGCTTCTTTACTTCATAACAATTGCCTCCATAATACGTGGGCGAAACCGTCTGGCTGTTTGTGGTTTGGCATCCACTTCAATGTCGGTGGTGCATTGCCACATTGAAGTCGAGCCACGGCATGTCATAGCGCTCAGGCTCGGCATCGATATACTCTCGACAAGAGTGATCAACCTTTCTTTTCCTGGGGAAGGCATTGCTAATATTTATAAGTTTAGGGTGTGCTTCATTACCCATGTTGATCTGGACTACCTGCGTCTTGATCCGAGGCTCCCTCACAAAGCCGGTCCCCATATGTTGAGGTGATGGACCCATGGGTCTTCCCATGTTGGCAATTCTTCGTCTTCTTCGGTGTAGTGGGGTCCCTTTGTAGCCATGTTGGACATCAACCCCACGAACATCTTGCGATCGTTCAGTCCCGAGCGGAATCGGATGAGTACTAAATCGTCTAGGTTGGGTGGTTGGTTATTGATCAACCAACACTCATCTTCTGAAGAGGATGCATTATCCCAATCCCCTTTAAATCCGTAATAATTATCGGGTTTCCCCGGTACATATACGACCTTGGGTGGAGCGGAGATCCGCCAAAATAAAGTCCTTCTCCCAGCGCAGGTCGTACCCCACTTCTTCATGAGGTCTTTGCGCTTCGGGCTATATCCGGAAAGATGAAGTTTGGTTTATCTTCGCCGGAACGTCTGCCGAGGAAGTAGTTGGCGTGGGAGTTAACTCCCTCTGCCAGTAGACTAAGTCCTTCTTGCGGCCTCCCTTCCCTTGGGCGGCGAAAGTCGTCTTGGATGAAGTCTCGAAGGTGCTTACGTATTACCGGGATGACCCGAATTGGCATATGCAATTCAGGGTCATTATATAACTTTTCATTACATCATTCAAACACAACGAGTACTCTAAATCATCTTTTATTTCTTCTTGACGCCAATTACAACTTTCATCGGAAGATCCCTCGTCCAAGATTGACTACTAAAAGGTACAATGTCATTTAGAACAAAACCACCTTTATAGTCAAGCGGCTTCGGTATCGGCGTCCTCACGGCTGTCCGTGCCATGGGCGATGATTGATGTCGGACTCATTCTACGAAGGGGGAGAGTCGGTGAAATAATTCTCGAGTCCTTTAAGCGGTTGTTTGTCGCGACCACCGTCTTAACACGTTGAGTGTCCGACATATTTGGACCGATGGAGGTAGAGGGACTATAACATGGTTATGGATCAAGAGGCGACCAACAACAAGTTATAGGAAGTCTGCGTCAATGGCGTAGCGGTGACCGGACTTTAAGTCCCCATCACGACACTTAATCGCGGATTTTACCAAGTGGCGAGACCGGGTGTTTAAATCCATTATATCCACGATGCCGGTCGAAGGCGAGCTTCAGGCAATCCAGGGCTATACATCGGTAAAGGCATGATGCTACGGAACCGGATCAGGATCCGGTTGACTATTTGGAACCAATACTGTGAAGTAGAAGCTGACTGTCATGCTTGGCGTCTTCGTCGCATATCCTCCTTAGAAGCGTGATCACGAGGAATATGCTTGGAGAGCCACATTGCATTCGGTGATGACTCCGGCTCCTCTGGACTTGATTTAATGTGGGTTAGGAAGACGCCAGTGCGCGGCAGCTTCTCCAGCTTAACCGGTTTCCTTAACAACCTCATGGCACTGATATAAAGTTATTCTTCTGTAGGGATGTTGTAATTGTGCCATCACATGAAGCGGTAGGGAAACTTGTGTTCCCAGTCTATCCCTTCGTGAGGCGATTAAACGGGGCTGCCGGGGGTTGCACCTCAGGATTTCTGGGGTTGTTTCCCCTTGGTTACGTGGCGTCCTCCTTAGGAATGGGGCGGGAAGGTGGAAATTGTTACTAAGCTCCGTTAGTTTTAGCATTAAGGTTGGAGTCATCGGTGGTATTAAAGCGTACTACGCCCTCTCCGGTGACTTCTGTTCCTCCTCCAACAAAGAACCATTTGGGAATTTGCTCGTCGTCGTCCGAGTAGAGCGGCGGTAGCATTGCAAGATTTGCCCTTTCCTTGGACTTCTTTTTGGCGAAGGCGTGCAGCCTTGATCGTCTTTAAGTAAGTCGGGTGGACCCATAGGAGTTCACCATTTGAGGCGTGTCGGCACTAACCCCTTCTCCTACATTGCTTGTGGGGATCGTCATTCACGTCTTCATTCCACTTTGCCCCGGTTTGGCGGAACGGGTTGTGAAACCTTGTCCCAAAGCTTATGGGCGTCGGCGTTTGCGCCCTTGCTTTCCTTATTTGGTTTTGGGTGATCACACCCACTTCAATCAAAGCTTGGATCTTGTCCTTGGTATTTAGCATGACTTGGTCGGTGGTGTATGCAGCCCTATGGTGGCCCGGATGCCGGGGTCAATGATCCTTTGAGCTTCCTCACGGTTGTCGTCGGTGGTTGGATCTTGTTGTTGTCTAGCAAGTACTTGAAGATCCGGCACCTCTTAGTCCACGAAAGAATGCGTCTTGGGAAACACAAGTGGGCGCCCTCGGTTCTGGGGTATTATTCTTTGCTGATAGAGTTGCTAACTGCTTTGTTATTCTGTTGTGGCTGCGGTTGGAAAGTTTGATCGCATCAACATTCTTCATCGATGCCTTCCCCTTGTTAGGGACAAAATTTTGGTTCCGTGGATTTGGCGCTGCTTCGACCTCGCTCTGCCTTCTCCCTTTTGAGAAGCGGCTCCTCTTCCCCTCGGACTTTCAAGTCTTTCGAGGTTTTAGGCATTGATGCCGTCGCATTGATCACATCCGGCGAGAGGTTATCTTGGCGGGGTCTTGAGGATGAATTCCTCCGTGATTGGGTCCGCGACGGTTCATCGCCTTGTTGCGAACCGTTTGACAAAATTATCCACGGTTTATCCATCCTACGCTTCTGCCCGCCAGCGCACCGAGTGAAACCTGCATTAGTCATCGCCGAAGAAGTTAGCCGGGGACATAGATTCCATGTCTTCCATTTGTTGATCTTTGCCCGCTTTGAGGGCGGTACCAATCGAGGCAGCCCTCGAGGGTGCGAGTGAATAGCCGAACCATCGAGGGCTCATTACAGGAGATGACTCCCAAATGGCTCTTGAAGTAGATAAGATGTTGAGTGGGGACCCTCTCCATCGAGCGGTAGAAGTTTATTAAATTAAACTTGACAGGATAGAGATTGACTCCACTCTCGGGTAGAACACGGAATCCCGTCTTCTTCACTTTTGGCTAAGTAGGTGGCTAAAAACAACACTCACCCTATTCGAGTAGGCGCGACTGCTTTGGAATCTAATCCTACTCCCTATGCCCGACCTATATCGGGAAAGTGCTTCAAGTATGGTGAGCAGGCCCATCAATCTAGTGATTGTTATTCTTGTAGCCATATTAACATGGTGGGTCATGATGATAATCGAGTCGATGAGGATGCCTTTGGTGAGGAGGAGGTAACTTATATTACAGCAGATGGGAATGTTGTTGATGTTGATGATTACCTTTCCCACTCTTTGGTGATTCGCAAGATGTTGTTGGCCCCAAGAACTAAAGAGGACCCATAATGACACAATATCTTTTGTACTTGATGCACTATTTGGTAGAAAGTTTACAACGTGATCATTGATAATGGCTGTAGCGAGAACTTGTTTAACATGATATTGTGAAGTACATACAATTACCCACCAAGAAGCACCCACATCCTTACAAAATCGGTTGCATTAACTCACCGAGCAAAATATCAAGGTTACCAAATAATGTCAAAATTTCTTTCTCCACTTGGAAGTATAAAGATATCATCTTTGATATAGTTGATGTGGATTCTTGTCATTTGTCGCTAGGGAGACCTTGTCAATTTGATCTTGATGCCAATGGCAGAGGCAAAGAGAACCCTTACTCCTTCCAAAAAGATGGTGTTCGGTTTGAACTCACATCCTTACATAGTGAACCACTTCCAGTGATGGTGAAGTCAGAAGGTATATCTTTTATTATTGTGCAGGGTATAGACTTTTAGCACTAGTAGAATTTTGGGCATCCTTGACGGGTATTCCCGTCAAGAATGCACGTTTTCCTGTCAAAAATGTGCATCCTTGATGGGGGCCCATCAAGGATACCCCGTCGGTAAAAGTCCCGTCAAGGATGAAACATCCTTGACGGGGGCTCGTCAAGGATGTGCATTCTTAATGGCCGCAACCGTCAAGGATGTTACAAACATGACGGCCGTAGCCGTCAAGGATGTTACAAACATCCTTGACGGCCGCGGCCATCAGGGATGTTACAAACATCCCTGACAGCGTGCCATCAAGGATGTACATAATCTGAGAAAAAAATCATGAAAAATAGATTTTTCCCCCTGTATATACAACAAATATCCTGTACATGATAATATTTGAATAAAAAATACACTCAAAGACATCAACAAACGCAATGATCTTATCATAATTATAAAAACAAAACACATTATCTACTCAAGTCATCCATAAATCATACATAAGTATCTCTCATACAACTGAGCAATCACCACCACAAACAAGTCTAGGATATATAAAATAGTTAAAATGGTCCAAATGCAAAGTATATATATATATCTTTCACACATGTCCAAGATACATGAAACAACTCACTAATTGAGGTCTTCCTCCTCATTCGTTTCCCCATCTCCATTTTCGCCGGAGTTTCTACTCCTACGAGTTGTCCTCCCCACAGCATCATCTGCACACTAACAACAAAATAATTCGTATAAGAATCACATATTGGTATTTATCTGCCATAAAAAATAATTGGATGATGATATTTCCTTACAACGTCTAACTTGCAAATTGATTTTTGTGAAAGTTCTTAGTATGATCAATATGAATTATAAATTAAATCACAATGAACCACTGCACAATATTTTCAAACAATAAACTATAATGGACAAACCAAAATAAGCATATACCTATCCACTAGCATCTCTGTTAGTTTGTCCGCCACCGGTAAATGCCTTTTGAGAGACGATAAATTCCATAAGTGACATTTGCAGCCGAGTAGGAATCTTATGTTTACAACATGTCATGATGTGTGTGGAAACCGTCCCGTACGATGCAGTAGGTTGGACCACTTTCATGCACTTCTCCATAATATCCTCCCACACCTCCTCGAAAATCTGACCATTCAAATGTCTCATCACAGACGAAATAAGCTACATCGCCTGCTGTGTGCAATCGTCGGCATGTATGATGATGTCATCGAGTACATACTAGAAGGCGTCGACATCGAGAACTGGAATGATGTGGACATCTTCTGAGCTCCTACTCCCAACCACCTGGTCCTTCCCTTCTTGGGAAGTCCATAAACTAAATGAGACACATTGTAATTCTCTTCCACACTAAGTGGCTCCTGACTCTGTGAAACAATCTCTGCATATGTATTATCCAATGCTTCCTAAAAACATATACGGTCAAAATAAAATTTAAATTATCAAGTACATAGATAATATCAATGACACATCATAACTTGAATTCACTTATTTATATAATTAAAATACCTGCATATCATTAATCAACTTCAACTTTTGCTTTTTATTAGCATCGGAACCATACACCTTCTTTATTGCAGAAAAAGTCCTCTTATGTAGTTCAGGAAGCGGGATAAAAGAGGCATTCTGAGATTTGCATATTTCTTCATTAATGTTAGCTATGGAATAAATATTATAAATAATAGAAAAACATAAAATATTTATACCGTCATTCTACAATACTGATCCGTAATCTGTGCAAATGAAGTAGTCCCAGTATGGTGATCGTACTCCTTTGCATCTCGGTTTTCTTTATTTCTCATACATTTTTCCTTCAACAAGTACAACGATATTATTACATTAATATATAATAATCAATTTGAATAATGTAACTAAATTAAGATTTAACTTGTCTTTTTCTTGGCTCCACAATATCATAAGTGAAGCAAGATCTTCTTTGTTAATTCTCTTATCTCACTTGTAAACCCTCTCCCAATCTATTTTGAATGCCTCGAAGCATTTTTTTTAATTTCGTGTCTCCATTCCGTAAGGGCATGCTTGAACTTTCCATCATACCCAAATAAAAAATCCCATACCACATGATTATCTTCTATATTGAAGTATCTCTGCATATTGACATTTATATAAGTAGGAGAATCGACTATAAAAGTAAAAAAAAAATGAAAGGGAGAAAGTAGTTTGGTTTCAAATTACCCAACAATCTCTATATACACGTTCCAAAGAGTGAAAGGGCAACTGCTCAGGTTCGAAAAATGTGTTTGCATAATCACTCCTCCGTGCTAAACACCCAATATATGAAGTAAACCGATTAACCCATTCACCGGTAGGAAGCTGGTTTCTTACCCACCTTAAAATGGCATGAAAGCCATATGGTAGTAATTTCTTTTTGATCTCACTCCCCTTACGACCTTTCTTCTTGAAAGGTTCTTTTCCTAAAAAGCCAAGGAGAAAAGATAATGTATAAGACGATGCTGTCAACAGTTTACTATATCAAATAACCCATGATAGGACAAAAATGGTATACAAGTACAAGCATGTGTTCACATATACATATTTGTAAAAGTCATAAGTGTAGGTTGTAGGTATGTATATTTTGACTAAGTTTTGGACCATGGCATGGCATAAGAAGATTTTAGTTCTAATTAAGTTGTTTGTGAGTTTCAGAAAACACGTGGCTCTAAAATTTGGTGTCAAATGTTACATTAATAACTTACAAGTGGATAATTATAAGTCAATCATTCAAGAGTGATAAAGAGTAATCATTATTTCTTATCTTTTGACTACACTTTAGAAAAATCAACAAATATTACTTTTGCAAACTTATAAGATTAAAAAATATTAAATTTACCAAATCTTTGATTTATTTCAGCTTCTGCTATAGTTACTACATCATTATTAAGCGGCTTCCTGGCATCCCGCTATTTTTCTGCCACAAGGGATCTCTCATTATGACCGCGTCTGTACTTCTCGGCTTGTTGTGGTAAAGGCCCATTCTCAGTCTCGGGAATATATGCTTGGAAGATTGGCGGCTCAACACAGAACGAGGGCTGCTCACTCTCACCTAAATAAATAAAATAAAGAATCAGTATATGTGCATATATAATGAAATAATAATAATTTTACTAAACCAATACCTATAACAGGAGGTGAAGTCAGTTCTGCCTCAAAGGGTGGATCTACCCTAGAAGGTACCTGTGCTGAAGAGCCTGAGATATGCAAGTTTGACCGTGGGTGGTCATCGCTCGGGATATGAAATAGCCTCCTACTCAAATCTCTTGACGTCTGCAAATTGAATGTTTAACATGCAAAACAAAATATTATACATTCATATGCAAGTTATATTAGACAAATGAAAAACAAAATCCCTGGACATCTACAAATAGAATGTTTAACATGCAAAACAAAACATCACGAGAAGTTACATTCAAACACTACATCTAACTATTTTTAGCCTATTATAACATTTGGAATGTCAGCCCGAGTTGTTGGAGCATCCAGATCAAAACACTACGTTCTGTGGATAAGAGAATTCTTCGACTGATGCATCTAAGTCATTGAAATTATCGATATAGTTCTCATTAGTATCTTCATTGGCAGAAGGTTGAATATAAGCTCTAGGATCCTTACTTAAAACAACCCACTCGTCTTTAACCTTAGGATCTTTCACATAGAAGCATTGTCCAACCTGGGATGCAAACATGAACTTCTCATCACTATCAATTTCTTTATTGAGATTGACAATTGTAAATCCGTAGGAATCCTTTTGCTTCTTTGCAAAACACCAGCGAATCATAAACATCATGTATTTACGTTCATTTGGACAACCATAGCCGTAGAATATTTCCACGACATCCTCCAACCGTCCGTAATATGTTATATTACTTTCTACTGGATTTTGATCTGCTCTGTTTAAGAAACATTCTCGTGAGAAAGTCGCCATGACACCACTGTACTGGGTTACCTTCGTATCATCAACCTCTATTGTATGAAATTTAAAGCGCTTCACACGGTATCCACCATATTGATTTACTGCATAGTAAGGAGGCTCTGCATGAAGCTTTACTTCTTCAGATGTTTGATTATCACCCACAAGTTATTTTCGAATCTAAAATCAATATTAATAAAATATTAAAAATGATATTTACATAATAACAATGTTCAAAATTTAAACATTGTTAAATTTAGCAAACTTACTTCATTCTTGATCCAACCAGGAAATTCCTTCATATGTCTTGCATAAATGTCATGTGTTGCGGTGCTACCAGTTATTTCATTCTTAAGCTTTTCTTGATGTTGCCTATTAATACAATAAATAATTTTCTATTATCAAATTAAAATTAATTAACTAAATATCATTAAAATATTTTAAGTGTTAATTACCTTCGATATTCAGAGAAGATATCCAAACAGTTTAATACATATGCATGAGCTTGATATAGCAAAAAGTTAGAATGCTCTTTATTTAGCCCACGAGGGTAAAGAGTTGTGTTATCCTTAATATCAGCCGGTGTTTGAAGTCTAGTCTGTACGCCCCTCATATAACGATTAGCAAATAATAGACATTCACTAGCCACATAATTTTCAGCAATTGAACCCTCTGGACGAGCTTTATTATGCACTTGGCGTTTCATCAAACCTAAATATCTAAAAGATGTGTATGACAATTTATTAGGTAAAGCTATAAATAACAGTTAATAAAAATTCATTAATTTCAAATACTAACCTCTCTATTGGATACATCCGAGCATAATGTACAGACCCTGCTACTGCAGCCTCCTCTGCGAGATGTTGTGTAAGATGGACCATGACTATGAAAAATAATGGAGGAAAGAGCAACTCTATTTCGCAGAGTGTTTATAAAATAATTTCTCCAAGTCTCTCAAAGTCACGCACATCTATAACTTTAGAGCATAACTTTCTGAAAAATTCATAGAAATCAATTATAACCTTCGCTGCTTTTTTATCATGCATCGTGCTACGAAGCGCCACCGGGAGCAATTGATGAATAAGGACATGATAATCATCAGTTTTAAGTCCTAATAGCTTCCTCTCTTACACTTGGACATTGTTCAAAATGTTCGCAGAAAAACCCTCCGGCAACGTCATTGACTTAAGGACCTGACAAAATATTTGCATCTCTGTCTTCGATATTGTAATACGAGACGCAGGCAACTCATACTTATCATGTCCAACAATCTTCTTCGGTTGCAGTTCTTCTCTGATGTTCAATACAATGAAATCTTATCGAGCTCGAAGATCATCATTTGATTTATTACTATCTTGCAATAATGTTAACACAAGATTATCACATATGTTTTTTTTCTATGTGCATGACGTCCAAGTTGTGTCGTATGTTTAGCTCTTTTCAGTAAGGTAGTTGAAAAAAAATACTGAATTTCATCCAACATGCTGGCAACTTTACGACTTCATTCTCATCATTCGCCCCTTGTGCTAATCTCTTTCGTTTCACTACCCTTTTGAATGGACGCAAGTTTCTTACTCCGAGTAAATCCTCTTTTGAATAACATTTTTTTCTAAACCTGACTTTTGGTAGGTTCCCAAGCAAATGCATAATCTGATCTCCGGTTAATGAACAAGGAGCATCCATCTTCTCAACAGTCCCGTCAAAGAACTTGCTCCATCTTTTTATTCTGTATATATGCTTCTGATTCAACCATCTCCTGTTAAATCAATAGAAAAGCATTCGGCTGTATTGCAAATGAAGACCTTTAAATTCTGGACCAAAAACTGGACAAACATATGTCCCCTTCATAGACCAACCGAATAGATTAGCATAGGCTAGAAAATCATTAATTGTCCAAAGCACAATAGCACTGAGTCGGAACGACTTCTTTGCATAAGCATCATATGTCATGACCCCCTCCGTCCAGAGCTATTTTAACTCATCAATTAGTGGCTCTAAAAAGATATCTATGTCATTGCCCGGTGCATGTTTTCCCGGTATCAGCAATGAAAGGAGCATATACGGTTGTTACATACAAAGCCAATGTGGTAAATTATAAGGCATTAGTATAACAGGCCATGTAGACCAACCCGAACTCATAAGCTCAAATAGATTGAATCCGTCGTCAGCTAAGCCTAATCTGACATTGCTGCACTCATTTGCAAACTAAGGAAAAGTCCGGTCCACATGCTTCCACGCCTTTGCATCAGCCGGATGTTTGACTTTATCATCATCTATGCGTTCTTCCATGTACCACCTCCTACTCCTAGCAGTGTCATTATTCATATACAATCTCTGTAGTCTAGGTATCAAGGGAAAATGGCGGAGCACCTTTGCCGGAATATTTTTTACTTAAGCACAGTCTCTGTTTGGCGTTGTGTTGAATGGTTTATGCGTTGTACCCACCACGATAAACCGCAAGTTGGACACTCCTGAAGGTCTTTGTTATCTTTATAGTAGAGAATACAATCATTAGGGCATGCATCGATCTTATTGTAGTCAAGTCCTAGAGTAGAAACAATCTTCTTCGCTTTAGAATATTTTTTTAGTATGCTCTCTTCTCCTTTCGGAATTACTTTTCGCAACAATTTAAGCAACATATCAAAATATTTATCCACCATTCCGCTAAGGGGCTTTATATGCAAAAGTCGCAACATAAATGATAATTTGGTGAACTCGGTGCAACCCTCATACAAATCTTTTTTGTTGTCTTCTATTAGCTTCATCATCTGAGCCAAGTTCTTGGGATCATTCACATCTTCAGCATTCGGCATCCTCAACATCTTTAGTTTCATCTATATCAGGTATAGGTAACATATCAACAAACATTGTCCATGTATCATCTACCCTCCCATCATCGAATGTACCTGTATCCACCACTAGATCCATTTCTTCAAGACATTCCTCCCCACGAAATGTCTAGTATTTGTACTCTTCATAAAATCCTGATAGTAAATGTGTGGCTAAATCACTTTTATTCACCAACTCTAAATTTTTGCACCAACAACAAGGACAATATATCGTTTCACTATCTAAATTTCTCTGGTCCGCCAAAGCGTACTGTGTGAAAGCATTAATTCCATCTTTATATCGACTATATCTCCATCTTTGAATACGAGCAATATCAATCCATGACTTATCCGGAACTATCCTCATCTGTATGTTATATAACTTTTAATTTGTGAAACCGCACGCATAAAGTTTAGGTATTTGTAATGTATGCAAAATGATTCTCATGTAGTGTTAAAATAATGATTAATGAATAAATTTAAGGGATATGTAATGTTAAAGCTTCTTCGTGCCATCTACGAAATGTTAAATTATAAAGATTAGATGAAAGTTGCCAAGACATAAATTATATATATTTTTAATTTCAAATGCAAGCTTATGTTGAATTGGACACTTTACCGACTATCATAAGAAATGGACCTATCCCATTAGGAATATAGTATTGCATACATCTATCTTTGCATAATTTGTGCTTTTCATTTTTTGAAAATTTCGACAGTACCTACCCGCTGTTCTCGAAGTACACTATGCAGATGTCATTGTGCGTATCGATAATCGATCAAAACGGACAACAACATATGCTTGTTGTACAGGAGAACAACGAGTATGTACTGTCAAAATTTTTAAGAAATGAAAATGCACAAAGTACACAAAGATAGATGACGTATTACTATAATCCTAACCTATCTTGAAGGAACTCCTTCGAGCAGATCAATAATATTGTATGTGAATCATACTCGACATAAGATACACAATTCTTTTAGATAGAAAAATTAATTTCATACCCAAATAGAGATGTGTATCTTATGTTAGAATATAATTACATACAACATTATCGACGGAGACTAGGGGTAATGATTTCAATTCTCATGAACATGATATATAACACAAATTAGTTATATATCAAACTAAATGGGATGTAAGTAATAATAGTACATGAATTTTGATGACAATTAGTAATAATAGAATCTAAAAGTAAATTTGTTCAATTAGGGTTATTAGAAGTATGATTTGGGTTAGTAAAATTAAATTAGTTTTATCTGAGATGAAATTAAGGTGAAAGTCAATTTAATTAGGGTTTTAGACCTATTGTAATGTTATTAGAGTTTAGGATGAGGATAATTCTTGTTAGATCTATTAGGTTTGAATTAGGGTTTTAAGTTAGGGATTGTATTAGGTTTAAATTAAATTAGGGCTTTGAATTTGAGTAATTCAAACAAATTAAAACAATAAACCATAATAGTTACTATAAAAAATTAACAAGAAACATACTAAGATGAGAGCCACGGCGGCAGCGGCGGCGGCGGTCGAACAACGGCGATGAGGAACCACGGCTTGGCGGTTAGTGGATGACGGGCGAGTGGCACAGGACCAAGGACGATGGTCGACAGCGCTGGCGCACGATGAGGACGATGGGTTCGCACCACGGGCGAGCGGCGCTAGACCAAGGACCGTAGGTAGGAGCACGAACGAGGACTACGGATCGAGCGGGCGCGCACACCACGGTCGAGAGGCGCACGACCAAGGACCAGGCGACCGCGCACGGGCGCACGACCGAGGATGATAGCGTGAGCGGGTGTACTAGGGTCGAGCGAGCGGATGTTGAATCACCTGTCAAGGATGTTTACATTCTTGACGGCAACATCCTTGACGGCACTGTCATCAAGGATGTTGCCGTCAAGAATTGTTAAAATTCAACTAGTGTAGGCTACAATTGAGGAAACAAAGATGGTATTTGCAGTAGTGTTCAGTGGCTTCATAGGTTTAGTTCCATCAGTTCCTCCTCTTATGCAGCCATTGCTTGAAGAGTTTGCCAACATATTCCCAGAAGAGTTACCAAATGGCTTGCCCCCTATGCGCGATATTCAGCATCACATTGACCTTCTTCTTGGTGCTAGTCTACTAAACTTTCCACACTACCGCATGAATCCAAGGGATAGTGCCATATCGCAGGAGAAGGTCTCTGAGTTGTTGAAGAAAGAGCTGATTCAAGAAAGACTAAGCAGGTGTGCAGTTCTGACATTAATCACTCTGAAGAAGGATGGAAGTTGGCAGACGTGTGTTGACAGCCTGGCAATCAGCAAGATTACTGTTAAATATAGATTATCAATCCCTTGGCTTGATGATATGTTAGATATACTCTCTAGATCACAGTTCTTTTCTAAGATAAACTTGAGGAGTGGCTGCCATCAGATTTTAATCCGCTCTGGAGATGAATGAAAGATGACATTCACGATGAAAAAAGCGGGCTCTATTAGTGGCTTGTTATGCCATTTGGGCTATCACACCCTGACACTTTCATGCATTTAATGATGTAGTTTTTTCATCTATTCATTGGCAAATATATCATCATATACTTCGGTGATATTCTTATCTATAGTAGGATATCGGAGGAACATGTCACCCACTTGCGGGCTATTTTAGCTGTCCTCTGAGAGAATCAGTTGTTTATCAATCATTAGAAGTGCACTTTTTTTGCCGAATCAGTTTTCATTTTTGGGCTCTATAATTAGTATTGAGGGCATTTGTGCTGACGAGGAGAAGGTTCGTCAATTCGCGAGTGGCCGACCCTAAAGACCATCATAGAGATCCAGAGCTTTCACAAGTTGGTGATATTTTACTAGAGTTTTATTCATCACTTTAGCACCATCATGGCACTGATTGCAGAGTGCATGAAGAGAGGAAAATTCAATTGGACCGAGGAGACTGATCAAGCTCTCGCAGTTATCAAAGAGAAGCTGTCCAACGCTCTAGTCCTTGCCTTACCATATTTTGATAAAATCTTCAAGGTAGAGTGTGATGCATCAACAGTAGGCATCAATGATATCTTATTGCAGGAGTGTCATCTGATAGCTTTCTATAGTGAGAAGCTAAGTGAGTGTAGAAGGAAGTAGACCGCATATGAGCTCGGGTTTCATGTCATTGTGCTATCTGCTCGTCATTAGCAACAGTACCTATTCCACAGCGAGTTCATGCTTTCTACAAATCATGAGGCACTCAAATATTACTTGAATAGCCAGAGTATCATGAATAGCATACAAGAGCATTCGGTTGCTTTTCTGTAGCAGTTTTCAACTGTCATGAAGCACAAGTTAGGAAAGCTCAACAAAGTTGCTAACGCACTTAGCCGCTGTACCTCCTTATTAGTAACTATGAGTAATTTTATTATTGGATTTGATTTCTTGAATGATATGTGTGCATATGATGAGGATTTTCGTGATGATTCGGCAGTTTGCATCACTTATAAACACTCGGGCACCATGATTATTGAGGATGTGTTCATTTTCTTTTAGAATCGGCTTTGTAGGCTAAGGAATTTTTGTGCAAGCAACTCATTGTGTAGCATCATGGAGGTGGCTTAGGGGAATTTTAATCATGTTAAAATGATCGCATTGGTGGAGGAGCTGTATTTTTGGCCATGTTTGTATAGAATATAAGCAAAGTTGTTGAGAAGTGTTTGGTGTGCCAAACTGCAAAAGGGCCTTTACACACCTTTTCCTCTACCAAATAGCCCACGGAAAGACAATTCGATGGACTTCATGTTTAGCTTTCCTCATACACAATAGGGTGCGGATTCCATCTTTGTAGTGGTGGACAGGTTCTCTAAAATAGCTCACTTTAATGCATGTAAGAAGACTAGCGATGCATCTAGCATTGCTCGTCTCTTTTTTTAAGAGATTGTTTGTCTACATGGCTTGCTAAAGTCTATCATTTCTAATCATAATTCTAAGTTTCTCAGCCACTTTTAGAGGATATTGTGGGGTTATTCTACACGGAGTTGCAATTTAATAGCTCGTTTCACCTACAGACTGATAGGCAGACAGAGGTGGTTAACCGCACTTGGGTAACTTGCTTCATTGTCTCTGTGGAGACTGGCCTAAGTAGTGGGATTTATTCCTTACAATAGTATAGTTTGGTTTCAATAGCATTGTCAACCATTCTACAGGGAAGACTCCATTCAAGATTGTTTATCATCACAAACTTGACCACACTGTGGACTTGCTAAAATGGTCGTGGTTATAGTGTTGTAGCAGAGCACATAACTGAGCACATCCAGGCCGTTCAAGGTGAAGTGCAGAAGAAGTTTGAAGCGTCAACTGCTAAGTACAAGTCTGACACTGATTATCATTATCGCCAGAAATTATTCGATATCGATGATCAAGTCATGGTATACTTGCGTAAAGAATTATTCACTATAGGCACTTACAACAAGCCAAGATGAAAAATGTTAGCCCATGTCGATATCGCAATGACTCAATGATAATGCTTATATTGTGGAGTTACACGGTGATTTGACCAATATTCCTCCCACCTTCAATGTTGTTGACTTGACGGAGTTCCATCCGGACATGTTACTTTATCTCCAAACAAACTCGTGGTTGAGTTTTTTTTGGGTGGGTGGTGGGGGGGAGGAGGGGGAGGGGTATTCATTGGTGTAATTGTGGGAACACTTGGATAATTTTAAGGACTTTACTTTATGGTGCGATACATTGGATAATGGGATTGGGACTTCACTTTAAGATGTTATTCATTGGGATAATGAGATTGGGGCAATTACCCTTACTTTTTCTAAAATTATCCCACTTCTATACAAACGTTTTAATCAGCCTCCAAAAATTATCCTATTCTTAACTTTGGGACAATCATAGGCAAACTGGGATAATTTTTAGCACTCATTTATTAAGTATCAAATATATGTTAATTGTATTATAATACATAATATATCTTAATTATATTATATTATAAAATTTTACTATAACGTAAGATAATAAATATTATATGATATTATCTAATATAACATTGTTAAATATCATCATTACATATTAGTTAATAATATTTCATATATTATAATATTAGTATTGTAATATTGTAATATTAATTTATATTATTTAATATATTTTTATTATTTAAAATAAAAATAATATTGTAGTGTTTTATGATATAAAACATTGTATTATAATTAGTATTTATATATTTAATATAATAATCTTTTGATTATATTATAATATAATTTAATATGAAAAATATATTCTATTATATAGAATATTTTAATTTATATAATATGTGTCACTCTTTGTTATCTCCCGATGGTTGGATGCAAAAGTACATAGTTGTTATCTCATACATATTTTATAATATGTGTCACTCTTTGTTACCTCCGATGTGTCACTCTTTGTTATCTCCCGATGGTTGGATGCAAAAGTACATAGTTGTTATCTCATACATATTTTATAATATGTGTCACTCTTTGTTATCTCCCGATGGTTGGATGCAAAAGTACATAGTTGTTATCTCATACATATTTTATAATATGTGTCACTCTTTGTTATCTCCCGATGGTTGGATGCAAAAGTACATAGTTGTTATCCGCACTTGGGTAACTTGCTTCATTGTCTCTGTGGAGACTGGCCTAAGTAGTGGGATTTATTCCTTACAATAGTATAGTTTGGTTTCAATAGCATTGTCAACCATTCTACAGGGAAGACTCCATTCAAGATTGTTTATCATCACAAACTTGACCACACTGTGGACTTGCTAAAATGGTCGTGGTTATAGTGTTGTAGCAGAGCACATAACTGAGCACATCCAGGCCGTTCAAGGTGAAGTGCAGAAGAAGTTTGAAGCGTCAACTGCTAAGTACAAGTCTGACACTGATTATCATTATCGCCAGAAATTATTCGATATCGATGATCAAGTCATGGTATACTTGCGTAAAGAATTATTCACTATAGGCACTTACAACAAGCGCAAGATGAAAAATGTTAGCCCATGTCGTATACTGCAATGACTCAATGATAATGCTTATATTGTGGAGTTACCTGGTGATTTGACCAATATTCCTCCCACCTTCAATGTTGTTGACTTGACGGAGTTCCATCCGGACATGTTACTTTATCTCCAAACAAACTCGTGGTTGAGTTTTTGGGTGGGTGGTGGGGGAGGAGGGAGGGTATTCATTGGTGTAATTGTGGGAACACTTGGATAATTTTAAGGACTTTACTTTATGGTGCGATACATTGGATAATGGGATTGGGACTTCACTTTAAGATGTTATTCATTGGGATAATGAGATTGGGGCAATTACCCTTACTTTTTCTAAAATTATCCCACTTCTATACAAACGTTTTAATCGACCTCCAAAATTATCCTATTCTTAACTTTGGGACAATCATAGGCAAAGCTGGGATAATTTTTAGCACTCATTTATTAAGTATCAAATATATGTTAATTGTATTATAATACATAATATATCTTAATTATATTATATTATAAAATTTTACTATAACGTAAGATAATAAATATTATATGATATTATCTAATATAACATTGTTAAATATCATCATTACATATTAGTTAATAATATTTCATATATTATAATATTAGTATTGTAATATTGTAATATTAATTTATATTATTTAATATATTTTTATTATTTAAAATAAAAATAATATTGTAGTGTTTTATGATATAAAACATTGTATTATAATTTAGTATTTATATATTTAATATAATAATCTTTTGATTATATTATAATATAATTTAATATGAAAAATATATTCTATTATATAGAATATTTTAATTTATATAATATGTGTCACTCTTTGTTATCTCGATGGTTGGATGCAAAAGTACATAGTTGTTATCTCATACATATTTTATAATATGTGTCACTCTTTGTTACCTCCCGATGTGTCACTCTTTGTTATCTCCCTAATCTGTTCATCATGAATGGTGTCATTCTTTGTTATCTCCTGATGGTTGGATGCAAAAATACATAGTTGAATATGATGTTGCTTCTACTGGCTGACCCATGTAGAGTTTCTTTCTACTGGCTAACCTGTCTAGGATTTCTCTCTACTAACTGACCCACCTAGGGTTTCCACTGACTGACCCACCTAGGATTTTTATTGGCTAACCTGCCTAGGGTTTCTATTGGCTGTTACCATCTTTTTCTGATTGTTGACATCCTTAAGTATTTTGGATAAAGTTGATATTGTCAAAGCTCTTGCAACTAGCTGTTTATTTCGATTTGTAACAAGCTGAACATATATAGGAATATATTCTCTAGCTTGATGGGGGAGTGTTAGATATTATTTGTATTTAGATTTAGGAGCTATTATGAGATATTATGAGATGTGATTGGATATAATTTTATCTCATACATATTTTGTAATATTCTCCTATTCTCTATTTAAGAGAGATTAGGATTAGATGAATAATAACTTTGCCTTCTCTATTTCTCAATAAAAATAAATTAAGAACCTCCACAGATGCATCGCAATACCAAATGCAAAAAAATTGAGCTGATGGAGCATAATTCTCTTTTCACCAAGATTGAAAAAAACTTTAATATTTAAACTCTTATCACATAGATTGAATTCACCTAATATAAAATAAAATAGGATTTAAGTCTTGCAAGAACAAAAAAAAATCTTGTATCAAACTGCCCAAACTTAAGAATTGTAGTTATTTGAAAGACTTGCAAGGATAAAACATCTTGTATCAAACAGCCCAAACTTTGTCTAAAGTAAAATTAATTATTATGATATGCAGAATAACATAAAACAATGTATAAACTGATCCCGAATAGGTTTGGGATCTTCACATGAACATAAACCTTTTCATGGTGCATACTCTTTTGCAGATGACTATTATAACTCAAGTAATTTAGTCATCTATAGTTCGTACTTAAAAATATATTCCCAATGGTCTCCCTGTATTTCTACATATAGTCATTGTCTTGTATTGACAATTAGGTCATAACTAATTAGTCACTTCTAGTTTGTTCTTAGCGAATCATATAGTCCGACAATATTCTTTACGAACTACAGTTATAATTCACACCTTAAACTGAGATACATAGAAGCTACTCTACTCTAATAGTTATATATTATCTATATAGAAATATAACAAATAAAAAAGTTTTACAAACCTTAGAATGTACTAAAGCTCTTTTGATATGTCTAGCTAGTAGCATGTGCGAGTAAGTCATAAGTAGCATATCTTCAGTGTGTCTCAAATTGAAAATTGAAGAGGTATACTTTCATAGTGGATATGGCGTCCACGCCATCTCGGCATTGTAAAACTCACTAAGACGTCCTATCACTAGTACAAACCTGCCTATCCCAAACGGTTCTCGTAACCATTTGGGCGAACGTAAAAATCCCAAACGGTTTAAATGATTAACCCAAACGGTTTAAACCGTTTTGGTCCAAAAAAAAAAAAGAAAAAAAAATCCATATTACACTATTCTGAATGAGATGATCGATCATATATATATGCATATGAATTTTTGGTGAATTGCAGAGAGGTGATATCATTGAGGCTGGCGGTACACCTACACTTCTGAAGCTCTATCTGGGTACTCACTCCTCATCGGTGGACAAGAGCAAAGGCGACTATATATACCCATATGCATCCACTAAGGATTATTGTGTAAGTGTTAAGGTGTTAGTTATTTCCAAAAAAAAAAATTATTAAATATGTCTAGATTTGCATTGTTTACTTACACTTGAATATTTTTACGTGGTGTAGAATCGGGTCATCAAGGAGGCTACCTCATCAGGGGTCAATTCCACCATAGAGGATGACACAACCGCATTCACCCAATTATTAGATTCCATGCACGGAGGGCATCACGATGGCTACAAGAGAGGTCAGGGCATTGGTGCCCCCAGATTTTATTTGAGGGCATCCTCTGTTCCGGTAGTTGGCGCTAATTCAGAGCTAACTCATGAGGTGGTGGATCTTAGGTCTCGATTATCTGAGGTGGATGAGCTTAAGTCTCAGGTGCAAAGCCTACACAGCCTGATGGTACGTATGCTGACTTACACATATAAACTTATACGCTATGACACTAAAAATCATATTTGAATCAAAATTGATAATTAATATACGTTTACACATACATGCACACTGACACATATATACTCACACACATATATATATGAGATGGCTTTCTCAGCACGCTTCTCCGCACGTTTAGCAGCACGATTCGGACGATAGTTTCTCAGGTGTAGAGGGCGAGCTGTTGATGTGGATGCAGAGGCACCCTCTCCAACTAGACAACAAAAGAATATTATGTAAGTACTGTTTGATAAAATAATATGAAATCAATATGATATCAATACATTAATTGATACGAACCCATCGAGTCTCCAGATGGTATAGAGTGTGTAGGGGTGGTCCGCAAATCATCCTCGGCCCCACCTACTAGATGTGTAAACATATCAATAAATCAATCATAATGCAAAACAAAATCATAATCAAAATCAAAATTTACAAACCTGTAAGGGTGCGTAAATCATCCTCGTGATGGATGTAGATCTTTGGAGCGCTAGGGATAGATGTGGACCGACGGCCCTCTAGCTCCTTCCGGCTCCCTTGCACATTGTGAAAGTTTATTAGGTGGCATCCGTCTAGTCTTAGACCTCGATGGTCCTCTACCAGACATCGTCATCAATCCCTAGAAAGGAGTACATATATATATGAGATGCATGCAATACATGTTTGTAAATTTCATGTATGTAAATGTGTGATATGAGTGTGTACATGTATGTAACAAAGTGAACGTATATGTGTATGAATTTTTTGTGTATAAATTTTTTAAGTGATTACTACCTTTTCCTTTTCACAGACTCCTTGGACGTTGTAGGAATATCTACAATGATTTCATGTTCGAAATCATTCCGAACCCATGAAACTTCATGCTCAACCCGAGATTCATTTGGATCTATAGAAATAGAAGGGTGTAACAATCTAAGTCTTTCATCATCGGAATCTGTCTCAACATTGTCCTCTATGTCAACATCCACAAATTGTGGGACATCGTAAGTATTCCTGGGCTTCCATCGGCAAACAACACTCCATCCCAGATGTTTCAAGCACTTTGAGTAGAATACTTGAAATGCTTGTTCCGGGAATATATACGGTTCATCTTCAAACTCAAAAAGATTAGTGTTTACGCTAGTCAATCCATATTCATCTTTCCAAGTACCATATGTTTCTCTCCACTTTCCATGTCCGGTTCTTGTATGATACCAAACACACTTAAATACATAAATTAGTTTTGCTCGTCCCGGATAGTGAATACCGAGTATTCTATCTAGATACCCATAGTAAATCATTCCTTCGGTTCCAATGGCCGCAATTCCACTATTCTGGGTGGTCTGAGATTCTTCTTTCTCCTTAATTTCAAACTTGTAACCGCTTACACCAAATCCTTTGTAGTATGCAACCTCTCGGCTCGGATTTTCAGCTAGACATCACAGATCCTTATCCAATGTTAATACTACATTTGGATCTTGGACCTGACAAAATAGTTTGTGCGGTAATTATATAAAGATACAAGTTTAGATTAAGATAATGACACATAAAAATTGAAAAAGAAAATCTTACATAATTTATAAACCAGGCACAAAAATTATCCTGATGATGTTTTTCCAATCGTTCAACATTCCAATTGTGATGCTCTTCACGTAATTCATTCTTGTGAATTCTGTTCTCAACATGAATTGTTATAACTTCAGCATTATATTATTTTATACAGATATACATATAACAATGAATATAAAACAGACTTACTCTCTAACTTCCTCAAGGCATATGCTATTGAGAAGGATAAAGCGATGTATCTCATTAATAAATGTGAGTCCCATTGTCGTGTAAGTTGGTTTGCCATATGTTCCGTCATGAATACTAACAGGTCTATTAAGCTTCGTCTCTATATTTTCGTCCAAATAACGAGAACAAAATGTCGTTACTTCCTCTAGGAGATAACATTCCATAATAGAACCCTCCGGCCGATTTCTATTTCGTATATAATTTTTTAGAGTTAGAAGGTACCTACAAAAACTCACATTATATTACTACACACAATAATGCAGAATAACAAAATTATATCTATTGCGTCAAATGAAAAACTAAAGTTACCTTTCTATAGGGTACATCCACCTATATTGTACCGGTCCACAAGTCTAGCCTCTGTTGCAAGATGAACAGTCAAGTGTATTATGATATCAAAGAACGACGGTGGAAAAATCCGCTCAAGCTTGCACAATATCAAAGGTATTGCTTTCTCTAGCTTTTCTAGGTCCTTGTCATCGACATTTTTAGCACACAATTCTCTAAAGAAGGTGCAAAGTTCATTGATCACTAAACCAACGGATTCAGGAAGTGAAGTCCTTAGGGATAGTGGGAGAAGGTGTTGCATAATAACATGGTGATCATGACTCTTCAACCCATCGATCTTGCCTTTCACAGTCTTTATTTTCTTATTAAATGATCCTGAAAAGCCTGTAGGAACCTTTAGCTCATGCAATACCTCTAAGAACATTTTCTTTTCTGATTTTGACATATGATAAACAGCATTAGGGAGGATAAATTTGCCCGGATTACCCGCTTTAGGTATAGGATGCAAATCTTTTCTAATGTTGAAGTGCTGCAAATCCCTCCGAGCTTGGAGGTTGTCTTTCGATTTTCCATCTTTATAGAGAAGCAAGTTAAGTATGTGCTCAGATACTCCCTTCTCAATGTGCATGACATCCAGATTGTGACGTACGGTATTTGTCTCCCAATATGGCAGTTCAAAGAAAATACTTTTCTTGTTCCATCCTTGCGGCCTTTCTTGTCTTTCCTTTACTTTCCCGAAAGTTACATTTTCGTAAACATTCCACTGAGCAAGTATGTCCTTTCCGGATAAGGGGGCTGGAGCCTTTCTATACTCTGTAGTACCATCAAAATAAACAGTGTCATCCCTATAAGGATGATTTTCTTCCAACATACGTCGATGACCGCAATAACAGATCTTTCTGCTAAAGGGCAACCATGTCGATGATGTATCAACATGGCAATAAGGGCATGCTTTATAACCATGTACGGAATAACCTGATAGCATTCCGTATGCAGGAAAGTCGTTAATTGTCCACATTAAGGCTGCACGCATCGTGAATGTTTCCCCTTTGTCTGCATCATATGTCTCTACACCATCAATGAATAAAGACCGTAATTCATCAATGAGAGGTCGAAGGTAGACGTCAATATTATTGCCCGGTGAACTCGGCCCATCAATAAGAAGAGGCATCATAAAGTATGATTGATCCATAGCCAACCACGGTGAGAGATTATAAATCATCATTATAACAGGCCATGTACTATGCGGATTGCCATTAAAACTGAAGGGGCAAAAACCATCGCTTGCCAGTCCGAGCCTAATATTGCGGGGATCCTGACTAAATGTTAGGTGCAACTTGTCAAAATCCTTCCATGCTGGGGAATCTCTTGGATGACTCATTTTACCATCTTCGCTTGGAATAGCACGGTCATGCCAGGTCATTGCCACCGCTGTCTTCTTACACTTGTAGAGCCTCTGCAGCCTCTGTGTCACAGGAAAGTATCGTAGCACCTTGAGTGGTATGTCATTCTTGTTAGCATGTGCTTTCTTCTTATATCTAGACACTCCACAATAAGGGCACTCTTTTAGTTTAGAATTTTCTTTCCAATACAGCACACAATCATTAGGACATGCATGAATCTTCTCACAATTCAAACCCAAATCATACATTATCCTTTTAGCTTCATACCAGCTCTGAGGCACATTGTTCCCCGGAGGCATAGAATCTTTCAGGAATTTTAGAAGCATTGTGAATGACTTATTGCTCCATTTGTTTAGGCATTTAATCTGGAAAAGTTGAACGAACCATGACAGTGTGGAATATTTTGCATTCTCATAAATCGGTCTCTTGGCATCTTTCATATACTTCTCATACTCGTCTACATGTTCTTGTCCAGAAGGATGATCATCTTCAGCAAGATTAGTGTCACCAAAAGCAACCTCTACCATTTCCTCCATCTCCTCTTCCGGAAATAAATCTTCTTCGTTGTCTTCTTCTTCATTATCGACAATATTAGGAGCTAGAATTTCTCCGTGATACACCCAAATTGTATAATCTCTAATAAAACCATGCTTAACAATGTGAAGTTCTACATCTTCCTCCTTGCGATGCAGCCTATTCCCACGATGTTGCGGACAAAGGATCATCCCATGTTGAATCCTATCGTGTTCACGCACAAATTTTATGAAAGTAGCAACTCCTTCAATAAATTAGGGCTTTGTGTGTTTTCACGATTCACATACATCCAATCCTTAACTTTGATATAGTCATGTGCCATACTAACCTAAATAAGTCAAAGTTAGCGATAAAAATTTAAAATTATGCAGCTTGCATTAAAGGACAAAATTGGTAATCCACAAATATCAAATTGAGGATACAATCATAATAAAGACATTATAAGTTAAAGTTTGATGCATCTTTCTCATCAAAAGTAATTGATACATTATCTATGCAAGCATATATTATGAATATGTATTTTGTCGTTCATTAATATCGTAATCATTAAAGAAGCATTCTTTGTGAACCGAAGCTTACTAGTATGAGAGAGTAGTGACTTGCTCAAGTAATATTCAAGCCATTGATGTTCTTATGGTCAATTAGCATCTTTCAAGTATGACCTTATATATCAAAGTTTTCACTTATAATGATATTTAAGTTTGACAAATATTATCATCTTTCAAGATATTATTCTACTAAGCCTCATGTAACAACTCATAAGCTTAAATCAAATTCATGGTTCAAGTCTGAAAACCAATCAAAATAATCCAAGACATAAGTACTCATGAACTTGACTTACAAAAATATTCACCAAGTACTAGAACTTCAAATGATAAAATTCAATGAAGAAAAACTTAGTTAGATGTAATAAAACCAACTTGCAAACGAAGATAAGAGCAATGATGCAGATCCACAAGAACAAAGAGTAGAGCTGAAGATCTTTTAGTCCCCATGAAACTTTTCTCCAAGAGCGTAAGGAAAGAGAGAAGAGGGAAGTATTGGCAATGGAATTTTATGTAGAGACTTTTGTATGGTGATAGAGAATTACATAGGCAATTGTTTATATGTGACAATGCAAATCTCCTTGGACTCTTTAAATAGTTTTAAAAGCGAGAAAAGGAGTATGCTCAGCCACTATATATTCACCAATTTCTTAATTGCCAGGTTCTCTAAAAGCTATGCAATATCTAGAAAACTATGCCATCAATTTCCCTTTCAAGTATATGGGATACTAGGAGATGCATAATGGGCATAATGCGTTTGACAAAATACTCCTATATTTGAAAAAGATTATGTTTCTCAAGTAACACAACAGTTACATATATTCAGAAACTAAAACAAATTATGTTTTTATTGGTGAGCCTACATACATTTTCTAGATTCTCAAATGCACTCAAAAGCTCATAGAAATCATAAGAACTACAATTATAGATCTAAAATTTCAAAACGGCAATGTAGCATGAATAGATTTTGTGATCAGATTGTATAAGGCTTCTTCCTAGGGAATCAGACACTATCCAATTCGAGCTTCTTCTAGGTTTCCTTTATCGAGATATCATGGGAGAAATTAGAAGTAGACCAAGAAAAAGAGTCATAAACATCGAAATGTAAAATTAAGAAGAGTAATTATTTCTGGATGTTTATAACCAAATTAAGCTAGAGTAATCTTTGAGATAACCATATCTAATTTCTGAAAATTCCCCAATTAGGTTTAGGGTTTTGAGGTAGAGGACTTACAAGTTAGGCGGCCGGCGAAAATAAGCAGCGAGATCCAATTGGGGGAGGAGGAATTAGGGTTAGAGTTTTGACGAGGGAGAGGAGGTGGGGTTTGGGGTTTTTTATGAGAGAGAGAGAGAGAGAGAGAGAGAGAGAGAGAGAGAGAGAGAGAGAGAGAGAGAGAGAGAGAGAGAGAGAGAGAGAGAGAGAGAGAGAGAGAGAGAGAGAGAGAGAGAGAGAGAGAGAGAGGCGTTGGGGGCAAAATTTTTTTTTGCGGTTTTATTGTTTTGTTTTTTGCTAAAAAAATTGGGGGGGAAAATTCCCTCCAGTGGAAATAGGTGAACGGGCCTTGCCCCCAACGGTTCAAACCGTTGGGGCTTATAGAATCAACTAGCGGTTGTGTCCACCCGTTGGGGCTGGGCCTTTTTTTACTAGTGGTACTGACACATACACACATATAATTTCGTGTTTTATTTTATTTATTTGTATTTTTCTTGCTTATTGCCCTGTTTTGGGTCTTATTTTCGACATGCATTGAGGTTTGCTTTCAGAAATGTGGGTAAATAGTTCCTTAAATTTGCTGCTGGTTACTAGGACTGTAAATTTGTTATATGAGAGATACCCATTTGAGGATTTTTATGATTTGATTTGATTTTAGAGGAGTTGTAATCATTCTAGTTAGTAGAAAATAACCATGCTTGGTGTAATTTTTTTGGGGTAATCCTAACAAGTTTCTGGTGCTCTTAGTTGTAAGTTGAAGAAATCTGTACATATATACATATTTTTTTTCAATGAATAGTATCTGCTTAAGCTGTTTGGATTTCATCAAACTAGATGATTTCTGCGTGTTAATAGGCGAATGAGATAGTTTGATGGGCTTTCAGCATGCTTGAATGAGTTTGGTTTTTCCTCCGATCGATAGATTCTCATGGACTTCATTGGCTTATTTCAATTGGTGCTTTGCTAATATTTTTTTACATTTTTCTTCTGGGTTTTGCATATCTATTATGTTTTAACTTTTATGGAAATTGCTAGTTGCCCAATCGGCAATCGATATGAATATTTGTTTCTTTTGAATGTTTTTTGGTGTTTAGCCCATGACTGTATATTCATTTACTAAAGAAAAGTTTTAACTGAATGTTAGTGAGATGTTATATGCGAATTAAATTATTTTATTTGTAGCGATGAGTATCAGAAACTGCATCAGTTGGATTTGTAGCGATGAGGCATATAAATTGGTCGTGTATAATGATCTTATTAAAGTCTTCTTCTTAGTTTAAAGCTGCTCTTGTTTTTTAATTGAGGGTGTTGTAGAATTATATCTAATTGTCCCCTTTGTAGAGCACTAGTATATCTGCTAACTCTACGGCAAGTGTTATGCCATTTTCCCAATGTTTTCTACTGTTATCCTTTTGGGTGCAAAATATCATGGAGTGATGTTCAATCGATTTATATGAATTTATACACACATACACGTACACCTATACATACACACATATACACACTTACATATATATACATATACACATACATGCACACTCATACACATATACTCACACATATACACACTTACATGTACATACGTATACATATACATGCACGCTCATACATCACTATTATGTTACAGGTGATTTTTCAAAGTACTTGTCATGTTCCACCTCCTCAGCCTTCCACCGATCCTCCTTTCACTCATCATGCTTCGGTTTCTCAGCCTCGAACTAATCCATCGACTTACGCTTGTCACGAAATTGCTACTCGCCCTTCTTCTTCTAGTGCTCGGGTTCACTCAAGATTCATTTCGAGGCTTATCGGGATGATATTGCTAGGATGTTTGCAGACTTGAGACGTTCAGGCCTATCTCAGGAGGACGTTCTCCGGGAAATTTCTACAGTTCCCTGAGCAGATTAGACCAGTCTTTTTTTATTTTGGATATTACAGACATTTTGGATATTAGATGCATAGATATATTATATGTATTTTGTTTTAATTTGTCGTTTATTTGAGACTAGTGGAGATTTCACTTAATGTGTTTTAATTTGGCTAATTGTTGGGTTGAATGTGTTTGATGATATATATCATTGTGAGATTTTGAATTATGTTCGTGTGATGTATATTTTGGATTGTAAACAGGTAGCCACGTAAAGCAGGGCAAGCTCTTTTTTTTAAAAAAATATTGATAAAACTGCCCAAACGGTTCCAACTGTTTGGTGACTCCTTAAGCGGATAAGCCTTGTTTGGCGAACTTCGCCCAAGCGGTTTGAACCGTTTGGGCTGATGTACCAAATGGATAACATCGTTTGGCGAACTTACGCCCAAACGGTTTGAACCGTTTGGGCTGATGTACCAAATGGATAACATCGTTTGGCGAACTTACGCCCAAGCGGTTTGAACCGTTTGGGCGGCGATGCGTCAAATGGTTTCTACTGTTATCCTTTTGGGTGCAAAATATCATGGAGTGATGTTCAATCGATTTATATGAATTTATACACACATACACGTACACCTATACATACACACATATACACACTTACATATATATACATATACACATACATGCACACTCATACACATATACTCACACATATACACACTTACATGTACATACGTATACATATACATGCACGCTCATACATCACTATTATGTTACAGGTGATTTTTCAAAGTACTTGTCATGTTCCACCTCCTCAGCCTTCCACCGATCCTCCTTTCACTCATCATGCTTCGGTTTCTCAGCCTCGAACTAATCCATCGACTTCTGCTTGTCCTGAAATTGCTACTCGCCCTTCTTCTTCTAGTGCTCAGGGTTCAGCTCAAGATTCAGCTCGAGGCTTATCAGGATGATATTGCTAGGATGTTTGCAGACTTGAGACGTTCAGGCCTATCTCAGGAGGACGTTCTCCGGGAAATTTCTACAGTTCCCTGAGCAGATTAGACCAGTCTTTTTTTATTTTGGATATTACAGACATTTTGGATATTAGATGCATAGATATATTATATGTATTTTGTTTTAATTTGTCGTTTATTTGAGACTAGTGGAGATTTCACTTAATGTGTTTTAATTTGGCTAATTGTTGGGTTGAATGTGTTTGATGATATATATCATTGTGAGATTTTGAATTATGTTCGTGTGATGTATATTTTGGATTGTAAACAGGTAGCCACGTAAAGCAGGGCAAGCTCTTTTTTTTAAAAAAATATTGATAAAAGCGCCCAAGCGGTTTGAACCGTTTGGGCTGATGTACCAAATGGATAACATCGTTTGGCGAACTTAAGCGGTTTGAACCGTTTGGGCTGATTGGGCGAACTTACGCCCAAACGGTTTGAACCGTTTGGGCTGATGTACGCCCAAATGGATAGCATCGTTTGGGCGAACTTACGCCCAAACGGTTTGAACCGTTTGGGCTGACGTACGTCCAAATGGTTTGCACTGTTCAGACAGTTATTTTTACATTTTTAAAAATAAAAAATTAAATTTATTCGCCCAAACGGTTCCAACGGTTTGTACTAGTGTATTAATTTCTCAGCTTTAAATCCCATAGAGTAGAGCTTTGACGGTAATCACTAGTGGATGATGGTTCTCAATGGGAGGAGTGAAGTTTTGGAGGAGAGATATTTTTAGATAGGGTTAGCTTCATAATAAGATGACGTGGAGAGATTGGTGAGAGGAGGAAGAAGGGAGGGAAGAGAATTTATAGACGGATGAGATTTTATTTGGGTTATGAGAAGGAAGAGAGGAAGAGGATTTGGATCGAGTAGGGAAAATGAAGAGAATAGCCTCATAATATAATATATTAATTAGTGTCCCATTGAGTGCATAGTTTTCTGTTTATAATAGTATTTTAATAAAAATTGTTTTATCTTTATGATTAGAGCTATACAGTCACTATAAATACAATACTATCACTTCAAAAATCTTCATAAGCATTAATTATTATCACTATTTTGGAAGCTACTTTAAATACATAATTAAGAAGAAGAATAGATATTAGGGACGCCTAGCTATTCGCTTCTTTTCTGTAACTTTTTCTATTTCTTTTTATTTGGTTGATGTACTAAACTTGAATATATATTTGCTTAGATCTTTCTAGTTATGTGTGTTAGATATCTTTTGTTACGTTTTTATTTTCCCTCTTATGAAAAATACATAAGAATTTCTTTGTTATTTTTGTTTTGGTCTTTTAATTTAAATATATTGAGAAAGAAAAACTATAAATACTTTTATCTTCCATATATGTCTACATTTTGTGGGATAGATCGATGAATAACATTATTTTGAGATGGAAACATTAACTTGTAGGCGTTAAAAATTGCTTATCAGTACCCAAACAAGACTCGTAGCGGTGGGTTAACAACCGACGACCCATCCGACAAACGGCGATTGACTATGCCGCAAAACGCATCACGTGGTAGCGAATACATAAGGTGAGCGGCGATGCATACGAGTCAACGAGGTTGCGTAAATGTGGGATAAATCCAACAACAAAGCTTCAAGATTCGACGAAGCGAGATCGATTGATTGAGCGTCAGCGAGGCTGGATTCAAGCGGCGACAAGACAAGGATCGGTCGTCACTTAACACATCCAGCGATCGAACCAACCGAATTCGAGTCGACAAAGAAATGAATCGGACACGGACTTAAGGCGACAACGACAAGATCGAGATAAAATGTCACGAAAAGTCCGGAAACCAACCAAACGGAGCTAAACGGCAGCTTGAAACCCGACACCGCTTGGTGTCCGCCGATTCCCGACACCATTTGGTGTCCGACCAGGCGGACACCATTTGGTGTCCGCCGCCGTAACCATCCCTCTCTCTCTCTTGGTCATTTGCCTATAAATAGGCTGAGGGGTGCTCAGTTCTGGAGGTTGGATTTTCTGATATTGGGGAGAGAACTCTCGCGAGATCTACGAGCCGTCGACGCACAATTCTCGGGCACCGGCGAGCACGAGTTCAGTCGACGTCAGATCTATAATCGCGAGGTAAGCGAATCCGGGTCAGGACTACAGATTACCCTTCGGGGATAGCGCTGTGATTTCTCCTCGTAGATCTCACCCGCTCCGGCGATCCTCTCCTTCGTGAGTGCGATCCCCGCAGGCGATCCTCTCCTTTGTGAGTCACGATCCCTTTGGTTCCGTTTCCTTCGTGAAACGAGCCCCTCTACGTCTGTAGTTCCAGAATCCGGGTTTCTACCAGGATCTGAATTGCGCGGCGGTCCACGGACACAAAAAGTCCCCGGCACAGGCAAAGAACCCACGCAAGTGAGGATCTCGATATAACAGAGATCCTCGTGTTTGTTCATCCAGGAAAAAGTTGTAATCTTTTTTTATTTTCATTGTAAGCCTTATAAAAAGGCGATATTTTTCTTTGAATTTGTTTCAGGCGACTGAAGTTTGTAACAGTTCAAATCAATGACAATCAAACCGACTTTTACCGCGAACAAGCTGGCGACCAAAGTGGGAGCCAGCGGCCTCAGATCGGAGGTCGTCGTGCCGCAACCGCGAATCCCTATCCCGGTGGAGGAAGAGGTCGAGTTCGAGTTCGACCAGCAGAAGTACGAGGAGTATCTTTCCTCGTCCTCCAGATCCAGCTCTCCCCGCCGCTCCAAGAAGGACTCCGCTGCAAGGAGAACCCGATGGGCCTCCGATGTAGAGCCCCGTGACGGCGAAGTCCAACCGCCGGTGTAGAAATCCCTTCGCTACCAAGTCCGGATGGCGCCCGAGGCGAGCGTCGATGGCGCTGTGCTCTCCAGCGAGCCGCCAAAGGCGACGACAGAGCATGGCGCCAGAATACGCAATCCATGGATGGGGTCCGCTACGAAACGGATCTAAGATCCAGACTTACCCAGAGGTTCCAGCCACAAGTGATCGATGGTTCATCCAAGCCGTCAACTAACGAGTGGGTCCGTGTCAAACGGAACCGCTCCACACTTCAGGAGCGTATTCGGAAGCGTCGTGCACTTCTTGCACAGGCACGAGCTTTAGTGCAGCAAGCTCGTGAATTAAAGAAGGAGGTAGTAAAGAAGCCACCAACGTACCACCAGGTTTGGAGGCCCAAGTCTAACGGTGCCCCAACCCCAGTTGCCCACGCTCCTGTCTCGGCACTTAAGCCGAAGGCTATACCAAAGCCCAAGACCGACGGCGCCTCAAGGTCAAAGGTGCCTGCACTTGAACCGGCGGTGAAGCCAACTCCCGTCACCACCACCAAACCAACTATCAAAGATCGCTTGGGTCCTCTGAAGGGATCACAGGTCACTCCTCATACAGAGGCCGCACTGCCTTAAAGGACCGAGATTCCCGCAACCCCACCAACCGGATTAAAGATCGAAGTCAGAGTCCCTGGCTGCGCTCACATAAGCGGAAGTCAAGGCGAAGTTACTTTCGGTAGTTTTGGCCATTCTCGGAAGGAGGCGGCTCGTCGAGGGCAGCGGCGTTATACAGAGAGATAGCCACGCGGTGCTCCGGTACACATCTTGATGAGCGATGCAGCCCGAGAGTCGAGGAAATCTCGGAGGATTCCCCAAACTCATACGGTCGTGCTTGTGCTCTAAGCTCGTCAAAGCGGTGCTCTCGAGTGCAATTGCCGGCGAAACTCGAAGAGTTTCGGTCTTCCGAGACTTAGCACCGACACGTCAAGACCAGTCAAGGCGATTCCGCGAAGGATGGCATCGAAGATGGATTGCCGGGGTCACTAATAATATGACCAGAAAGAACCGTTGTCACGGGCTATTCAGCGCGCATAGCGGTTAACTTCGTTTGCGGTCGGGACTATCCGGCGGTCGAATCGACAAACTTCGAAAGGGATACCCGCGGAGGATGATGCATCGGATATTGGCTCGGCAATCGCCTCGATCATCTTGTATCTAGTGAAGGAGCCCCAAGAAACGCCATGATCGCATTGCATCAAGTGGCTAAGATGCTAGGCGGCGTTGGCTAAACAACGGGAAAACTTCAAGCTAGAGATGGATTTGGCCATGCAGACGATGAGAGAAATGCATGACCAACAGATCCAAGCCTTGACAAAACACCGAGGTGAATCGAGTCAGCGTATCAACGTCGATCAAGATGATAGCGATTCAGACCAGGAGGAAATACAAGAGGATGATAACCCTCCTGAACCACGCAACGCTGGGCATGATGCGGGTGTGGTTGCTCATGAGAGCGACAAGATCAAAGACCTCGAGAGCAAAATCAACTCATTGATTTCCGCTCAAGAGGTGAAGAAAACCGGCATCCCTTGCCCATATCCTAGGGGGTGGGAATCGATCCCATACCCGGCGAAGTTTAACTTAATAAACTTCACGCCGTTTGATGGGAGGGGTTCACCAACTCAACACCTGATATACTTCAAGTCCCACTTGGGGGTGATTTCCGGCAACGAACCCCTGATGGTTCGGTCATTCGTTGGTACCCTTCGCGGGGTTGCCTTCGATTGGTACCGCCGTCTCAAGCCGGGGAGCATTCACAGCTGGGACGACATGGAGTCTAGCTTCCTCGCCAATTTCTTCGACGATGATACCGAAGTATCGATCGGGACATTGCTCGATGAGAAACAGAAGGACGGGGAAACCGTGGATATCTTTGTCAAAAGATTCCGGAACAAAGCAATGAACTGTCGGGATCCAATAACAGAGGAGTTCATCCTCCAGACCTGCCATAACAACTTGTCGATAGATGTGCTAGAAGCAATGGGGACAGCACCATCTATAACGTGGAAGGACTTGAAGGTTCGTGGAGAGCAAGCTGAAAGATTCCTCAAAAGGAAAAAGGCGGAAAGAGGCCAGCCGACAGCAGAAGCTCCGAAGCGTAACTTTGTCCCACGTGGCAAAGGGAAAGAGCAGGCCAAGACGGCGGTTGCGAACCAAACGTTTCAACTCAACCCAATGGCCCGGCCGGCGCCCGCCATGAGCACAATCAGCACGTGGCAGCACGGGCCCGCGAAAGCGAAGGCCTCGAGCGAGATTCCGAAGTCCTATTCCTTTAGGACGGCGAAATTCCGGTCTCTTCAAATATCTTGTCGAAAATAACAAGATCAAGCTCCCTCCGATTCAGAATCAAGAAGAAGCAATGAGGACGAGCGACCCAAAATACAGATCACGGGGCAATTCATCACCCACTAAATCTGTTTCACCTTAAGGATAAAATCCAAGCTTTAATTGGCGTAGGGTCATCACTATGAAGCCGTCCAAAGAAAAGAAGGTCGAACAAATCACGGTGTCCATAAGCTTTGGGTCGGTGCCATTGACATGGTTTGAACCCAAACCGATGGTCAAAGTCGCGATGAGGGCGGTGAATGGCGACCCACACAAGCAACGCCGAAAGGACTTGTACCATATCTGACCCCAAATGGCGAGGTCCCGTGGATCCACCCGCACTCGCTTGAGGATGAGCAATGGGTAGCCTCTTCTTCATTGAAGAAAAATCAAAGCGGAAGGAAAGGCATGCCATGCCACTTCCGCAATTCTGGAGGGAGATGACGAACAGGTGGTAACATTCCAGCTGTCCGAAGGGGAACCTGAAGCCCACGCCACCAGGAGCGGACACGAGTACAAATACAAATACCCGGAAGTCCCCGACCCTAAGGCCAACATTTGTCGAGGCTGGGGTGCCAGCGATTCCCCTCACTGGCAGAAAGCGCGCGACAAGTGGTCGCCAAAGAAGCCCGCAGCGAAGCCACAAGAAGTTCAGCTCCCGAAGCAGTCTCGGTTCAATCACCCGATTAGAAAAGACAAATCGGGAAGCTCCAACGCCCCATATCGCTTCGACATTATGGCCCAATTGGCTAATATTCCCGCCAGAATCACTCTCTACGAGTTGCTGCGGTTGTCAAAAGAGACAAGAGAAGCTCTTCAAGAAGCCCTCGCCGATTCAGAGGTCTTCCTCACCCAGATTAGGCCGAGTCCAGAAGAGTCGGCCCAACAATGCAACCTTGCGGCTAAACACTTCCCCTGCATCACTTTTACAAAGGAGGATATGCAGACGAGGAATTCCAAGCACGATAGGCCGCTATACTTCACCGGGTATATTGGCTCTAGTGAAGTTAACCGGATCCAAGTCGATCCGGGTTCCGCTGTGAGCATCATGCCCCTACGCCTCATGTATCATCTTGGAATTCCTGCCAGTAAGCTGGCGTCAATAGGCACGGTGATCTATGGATTTAACACCAGCGGGTCTCGGCCGCTTGGTAAAATCCGGATAAAGTGCCAAATGGGGGACTTAAAGTCCGAAGTCACCTGCTATGTGATTGACGCGGAGACTTCCTATAACTTATTGTTGGGTCGACCGTGGATCCACAGTAACGTTATAGTCCCATCTACTCTTCATCAGTGTCTCAAGTACGTAGACATGAATAAAGAGGTCAAGACGGTGGTCACGGATAAACAACCGTTTAAGGGGATGGAGAATTATTTTACTGATTCTCTCCTCTACGGTAATGAGTCCAAAATCAATCATCTACCAAGGCACCGACAATGCGGAAGAAGCCGACACCGGCCGGCTTGGTTATAGTGGTGGTTTTGTTTTAAATGACATTGTACCCCTTGTAATCAATCTTGACGATGAAGAATCATCAGATGAACATTGTAATTGGCAAATTGTCGAGGAATCAATAAATGACGATTTAGAGTACCCTTTGTCTTTGAATGATGTGATGACAGGTTTGTACAACAATCCAGAGTTGCACCTACCAACTCGGTCATTTTGCTTTACACAAAAGCAGTTCCGAGACTCTTTTGGGACAACACTCGTCATCCCACGAAGATCATGTAATGAAAAAGACTTGGTTTACGGAAAAGGAGATGCAGTTCCAACGCCGAGTCATTTCTTTGAAGTAGATGAAGACGACAATGGGCCTATCCTCCACACCTTCAGATATAGTCCGGAAACATTGGGTATTATGAAGAAGTGGGGGTACGACTTGACACAAGGAGAAGGTCTTTGTTTTGGAAGAGGTCCTCGAGTCCCGCCTAAAGCCGCCTACGTCCCAAGTGGGAAGCCGGATAACTATTATGCATTTAGACGGGGATTGGGATACGAATCCTCTTCAGAAGATGAATGCTCATGGCTGATTGATAATAATCCACCTGATGAGGGGGACGGACATTAAATCGATTCTTGGCTTGGGATTCGACACCAAATTCTGAGAAGCCTTCAAGGCTTTGATGTCAAATATGGCTACTGCTTCCCCGCCATCGCTGAGAGTGATGAAGACATGCCAACATGGGAAGACCCATGGATCCATCAACTCGAGCGGTTTGGGGATAGATTGAACAAAGAGAGCCCCCACTAAGGGCGAGGTAGTCGAGGTTAATATGGGTGATGAAGAGCATCCTAAGCTCATAAACATCAGCAATACTCTTCCCTCGGAAGAAGGAAGAGTTGATTGCCTTAATCGGGGAGTATATCGATGTATTAGCGAGCTACGAGGACATGCGGGACTCGACCTAATGTGGCGACACATCGCCTCAACATCAAGGTGGATGTCAAACTGTCAAGCAACGGCAAAGGCGGTTTAGTCCACAAATATTGCGTGCAATCGCTGACGGCGAAGAAACTCATAGAATCGGATTCATCAAGGAAATTCAACATCCGGATTGGGTGGCGAATATAGTCGGTCCGCGAAGAAGAATGGCTCGATTAGGATCCGGTGGTTTACTACGCAGATCCAACGCCGCTTGCCCAAAGGCGACTTCCCTCTTCCAATCACCGATGTCATAGTCGACAATACATGTGGATTTGAAAGAATGTCGTTCATGGATGGTTTCTCGGGTTACAATCAGATCAAGATGCACCCCGATGATGCCAAACACACGCCGCTCGTAACGCCCATCGTAATATATTGCTACGGTCATGCCGTTCGGCTGAAAAATCTGGCGCCACATACCGTGGCGATGGCGAAAATTTTCGGGACCATCTCCGGAAAACGGTCGAATGCTACGTCGACGACTTGGTCGTGAAAAGCCGTGACAAAGGAGATCACATCAAAGATCTTAGAATGGTATTCGAGCTCATGCGAACCCATCAGCTAAAAATGAATCCTGCCAAATCCTTCCTTGGGATGTCCAGTGGCAAGTTCCTCGGCTTTGTCGTCACTGATAAGGGCATCCACGTCGATCCTGACAAAGTGAAGGCGATCCAAGAGTTGCAACCCCCGAGAAATCGAGAGAACTTAGGGATTACAAGGCGATTGGCGTACATCCGGCGGTTTATATCAAACACATGCAGGAAGTGCCAACCGTTCTCCAAGTTGAACAAGAAGGGTGTGTCATTTATTTGGGGCGGCGCTGCCGGAAGGCATTGAAGAGATCAAATCGTATCTCGCTAAACCTCTGTTCTTGTTGCACCGCTGTCCGAAAACCGCTTCGATCTACGCCAAGGCAACGGATCACTCGTTGCCTTTACTGGCGGCATCATGACGGCGTCACGCAATTGCGTATTACCCGAGTTAACATTAGTCGGCTACCAGTCTCGATATCCAATGGTCGGCGGTGCCTTGCATTAGTGTTCGCAATTGAAAAATGCGGCACTATTTAGTCGGACGGGCGATTTATGTTATCTCTAACGTAAATCCGGTCCGAATATTTATGACCCAGCCGGCCTCAATGAGTTGGCGTTTGGCGAAATGGGCCTTGCTCTTGTCCCAATATGACTTGCACTTCAAACAGCAAAAGTCGGTCAAAGGACAAGCGATTTGCGATCTCTTGGCTGCCAACCCGACAATGGACGCAGCTTGAACTATATGACGATCTTCCCCGATGAAGTCCACGGTCAACACTATATCGCACCAACAAATATGGCGTACTTTGGCGGGCTTCTCGAGCTACCAACGTGGCAAGTGCCCCCGGATGTTCTAAAATCTCCGCTGGAGTCGAAATTGTCTTGATTTCCCCGGGGAATCATGTCATGCCCCGTGCTTATTCACTCACTGAACCTTGCTCTAATAACGTAGCCGAATACAATGCGCTACTTATTGGACTTAGTTTCGCCAAGGAGCTGGGGGTCGAGTATCTCGAAGCGTACGGCGATTCGCAATTGATAGTCAAGCAGATCCGTGGAGACTATGAAGTTAGAAATCCCGATTTGGTCCCCTATCATCAGATAGCTGTTGAAATGGCAGACTCGTTCGAAGAATTCTTCATCGAATATATCCCGCGCCTCCAAAACGCTAACGCGGATGCACTGGCGGCGTTAGCTGTGTCATTAGCACAACCTTCCGAGACCGAGCAGCTAGTTACAGTCAGGACTCATCAGCTTTTTGTATCGATATATGATGAGGTACAAGAAGACAAAGGGATAGTTACCAAAGAGGTACATGCAACCCAAACCAAATTGGAGCCCCGAGATTGGCGCTTTCCTATCATCGACTACGTCTTGCACGGTATTCTGCCGGAAGACGTGAAGGAGAGAGAGTCAATCCGGCGAAGAGCTCCAAGATTCTTCTACGATACGGAGACCCGGATGTTATATCGCCGGGGGTACGATGGTCTTTTACTCCGATGCCTTTCAAACAAAGAGGCAGAAGAGGTCCTTCGGGAAGCACATGAAGGTGAATGTGGCGCGCACCAGCCTGGTCCCAAACTCTACGATCGAATCAGGAGAATGGGCTACTTTTGGCCAACAATGATTAATGACGCAGTCGCGTATGCTCGGAGATGCCACGCGTGTCAAATTCACGCGAATTATATGCATCAGCCTCCAGAGCAGCTGCATCCTTCGACCACATCCTGGCCATTCGAGACATGGGGAATGGACGTTGTAGGTCCCATTTTTCCTCCGTCAGTCAAAGGCGATCGGTTTATTCTAGCGATCACCGACTACTTCTCCAAGTGGGCTGAAGCAATCCCCCTAAAAGAAGTAAAGGCGAGTACCGTCGTCAAATTTATCAAACACCATGTCATCTACCGACACGGTGTTCCAAGACGGATCGTGCATGACAACGGTCCCCAATTCATCAGCAATTTCTTCATCAGGTTTTGCGAGAAATTCAAAATACAAGACGTCTCGTCAACAACCTATAATCCAGCTGCAAATGGATTAGCTGAGGCGTTCAACAAGACAATTATTAAGATTCTGTCGAAGCTTGTGAAGAATAACAAGCGAGACTGGGACGATAAACTTGGAGAAGCACTCTGGGCATATCGCACAACCGTGCGCACGCCAACTGGAGCGACCCCGTACTCCCTGGTTTACGGGTGTGAAGCAATTCTCCCGTTGGAAATCCAGATTCCGTCACTTCGCGTCGCCCTTGCAACAGAGATGACGACCGAAGAACAACATCAAAAACGTCTCGAAGAGCTTGAGATGTTAGATGAGAAGCGCCTGGAGGCTCAACAATGCATTGAGTTCTATCAAGCTAGAATGTCGAGGGCTTTCAACAAGAAAGTTTGACAGAGAACCTTTAAGGAGGGAGATCTCGTCCTCGCCGCTAGACGGCCGATAATTCTCAACTCCAAGAAGAAAGGTAAATTCGAACCCAAATGGGAAGGACCGTTTATAATAGACACGGTCTATTCAAACGGTGCATATCATATATCACCTGAGAATGGCGACCGACAATTAATGCCAATAAATGGGAAGTTTCTGAAAAAGTATTATCCTTAGTACATTCAGGATAACCCATTTTGATGAGAAGTTCCTCAGAGAATATCTCACTCATTTTCGTGAGGATAACCCTAAGTTATTTTGTTTTCCTCCAAAATTCTCTCACCGATCAAATTCATTGACGGTGGGCCCACTAAAAATCTCCCTTGTCCAACCACCAGCAAAATCCCCTCTCGATTCCTTCCACGAACGAGAGGCCCACTTTCTAATTCTGGTTAGCAATCCTATAAAGGCGAAAGCTATCCGTACCCTTTCAAGAGTCTCAGAGTGGAGACCCCGCTCTTAGTCCACCTTCGGGAAATAGAATACATTCTTCCTTTCCCACATTTCACCTGGAGATATAATACATTCTTCCTTTCCCACATTTCACTGGAGATATAATACATTCTTCCTCTCTTGTCTTAGATTCTCAGTGGAGATCCCACTCTTAGTTTCATCTTTCAAGATTCTCAAAATGGAGATCCCATTTTAGTCTCTTTCACTGAAACAGATAAAAATCCTTCCTTTCCAAAGACCCTGAGATAGGAGACAAGATCCTCCTTCCTCTCCACCAACAAGAGAGAGGATGCAAAACCTTCCTCTCTTATTCGTGAGCTTCCGGAGATAGGACACAAAACCTTCCTCTCCACTTTTAAGAGATAGGACACAAAACCTTCCTCTCTTGTTCATCCCTTACTCGGAGATAGGAGACAAGATCCTCCTTCCTCTCCACCAACAAGAGAGAGGATGCAAAACCTTCCTCTCTTGTTCATCCTTTCCAGCACCCGGAGATAGGAGACAAGATCCTCCTTCCTCTCCATCAGTAAGAGATAGGATACAAAACATTCCTCTCTTATTCGTGAGCTTCCGGAGATAGGACACAAAACCTTCCTCTCCACTTTCAAGAGATAGGACACAAAACCTTCTTCTCTTGTTCATCCCTTATCCGGAGATAGGACACAAAACCTTCCTCTCCACTTTCAAGAGATAGGACACAAAACCTTCCTCTCTTGTTCATCCCTTACCCGGAGATAGGAGACAAGATCCTCCTTCCTCTCCACCTTTGGGAAATAGAATACATTCTTTATTTCCCACCTCAATCAATCTTATTCCGGTTCAGTCGTTCTCCGGTCAAAAGAAGGCACCAAGGTTCATCTTGGAGAATTTGATCCCGAATCCTAAGAAGGATAAAGCCAACGCCTAACACGCTCGCCGGGTAGTCTATTCCCTGATAAAAGACGGCTTCACGATTCAACATCGTAGCATTAAGTCTAGAAGAGTTTCATTCTTTTAGCACAACGTCGTGTGTAGAACGGATTTAGAAAATCTACATGCTAGCCCAACTCAAACGGTAGTTGGTAAAGGCTCATCAAACCCGTTGAAGGCTGGGGGTTGGCCAATAACCCTAAAGTCGACGCCTAACACGCGTTGCCGGTTTAGTCTTTTT
Organism: Asparagus setaceus; assembly: GCA_012295165.1. Classification (NCBI taxonomy): domain Eukaryota; kingdom Viridiplantae; phylum Streptophyta; class Magnoliopsida; order Asparagales; family Asparagaceae; genus Asparagus; species Asparagus setaceus. Next base: position 25,225,142 of record CM022710.1, read on the forward strand.
CCGATTGAAGAAGACACCAGAGTTCGATTCTGGGGTATTTTATCCCGAAGCCTAAGAAGGGATAAAGCCAACGTCTAACACACGTTGCCGGTTTAGTCTTTTTCCGATTGAAGAAGACACCAGAGTTCGATTCTGGGGTATTTTATCCCGAAGCCTAAGAAGGGATGAAGTCGACGCCACACGCTGCCGGTTTAGTCTTTTCGATTGAAGAAGACACCAAAGTTCGATTACGGGGTATTTTATCCCAAACCTAAGAAGGGATGAAGTCGACGCCACACGCTGTCGGGTGGTCTCTTGCCCGTAAAAGAGTACGAAGCCTATGTATTCAATATCATAGCAACAAGTCTAGAAGAGTTTCATTCTTTTAGCACAACGTCACGTGCGGAACGGATCCAGATAATCCGCACGCTAGCCCAACTCAAACGGTGGTTGGTAAAGGCTAATCAAACCCGTTGATGGCTGAGGGTTTGCCAAAAATCCTATAAGTATTATGGTTAATTATTTCTGACGAAGTAAAAGAATCATAATAAACAATAAAAGGAATGGATCTTATTCATTTGAAGCAAATATAGAAGGGGCTACAACTGTTTAAACATCAAGTCTATGACAAAGGATTTGTTGTTCGAGCTGAGATACTTCATCACTATAAGCCTGGTGGAGTTCTCCCTGCAACTCAGCCCTGAAGGACTCCTCATCGGTGTTCAGTGTCTTCGTGGTTGCCTCCTCGAGCTCAACCAGTTTCTGCTTCGATAGGTCGAGTTCCTTAGACGCGACGGCGAGGGCTTCTTCCTTGTTGGCCTTGGCCAGCTCCAAAATACTCATCTTATCTTCCTCGGCATGGAGCTCTCCCCTGAGCAGTATTATCCTCTCCGCACTCGCCACAATATCAGTCTGGATATGGCTTAGGGAAGAATATGTCTCAGCAACAACAGCTCCGAGCTGATCGGCGCTGTCTTCTCGCAGATTCGACTTCGAGCCCAAGAAAACACGAGCATCGCCAGCCTCTAAACGCGAAGTCAAGATGAGCAGCCTACATATGAGGAAGCTCCATACCGCAGCTCTTGTAGTCTCTGAAGCTTTCTCTCGGATGGCGAGGTCGTCAACAATGGCTCGAGCCACCAGATAACCCATATCCCGTATCAAGGCCATCCGGGATCAAGCAAAGGCTCGAATCGATGAAGAGAAAGCCCGCCATGAAGGACCTTTTCGATCACCGTGTTCACCAAAGAAAAGAATGAGCGCATTTCCAAACAGATAATAAGATGGGATGGATCTTCATCCAAAGATCAACGCCTCGCCAGTCATGGAGTCGAGATGTAGGCTCGCGACGAAGAAAAGAGAACCTTAGAATCTTCAACCAAAACTAATGGATTCATATTCGATTGGGGACTCTTACCCGCCTCCTTCGTGTAGTTTCAGATTGGTGAGTCTACCGTGAGGCGATCTATCACCGATACTATCAACCGCAATGAGCCCCCTCAGTGCTCGCCTATCTCAACAAACCGTGGTAGCCGATTCCAGAAAACGGCGAAAGAGGAGTGCCTCGCCACTACACAAAAGAAATGTCTCGGCCTCTTTTAATTATAGTGATATTAGCCAAATGGCTGGTCCTATAATTAATCGAAGAGAAAATTTAGACCTTCTTCAGGGATGGTAGCTTCGGGTAAATCTTCACCAAGGGTATCACCATCCCGCGACTGCGCCAGAAGGTGTCATCCATGGAGGTGTTGCCATATAAACCACCGCCACTAAATCTTCCATGGAGAAGTCCGAAAAGAAGGCATTAAGAAGGCAAATGCAACTAAGACTAACAATAGGTAAAGCTACTTACCTCTGCGGTGGGGTTAGCTTGCTTAGTCTCGGTTAGTGCATTTGTCTCCGCAATCCCTCTAAAAGAGCAAAAAGCGAAGAGGCAATTAGTGGGGTACTAATTCGAAGTCGCTCAATTCTCGTGATTCGCCATCCGTAAGAGGAGTTATCGATGTTAGATGTACACGGATTCACCGAATCAGTCCTACATCGCCTCCTCCGCCATAGCTCCATACATTTGTTGAGTAAAACTTGGCTCAAGATGAGCGTAACCGGGCCCAGAATCGTGGTGAGGAAAATCAAAGCCGTGATCATAATCCCTAAAACCCTCGCATGCAAACGAGAAATGTCACTCAAAAGCCGAAAATTTCAGATTACATCACGGTGAATTGTTACCTTCGTCCTGATTGGATCATTCTTGGTCAAGTCTATATCAAGGGACCGAGGATTCACGCGATTCTTATGGGCTAACCTCTTTCGCTTAACCCCTTGAGAGGGTTGAAATTCTTCTTCTCCAACAGATTTGCACGAAAATTCGGTTGGATGAGAAATCCAATGGAAAGGATGAGAAAACGAAGGGGAAAAGGAGAGAGTACTGAGGTTCTTCTCATAAACTGCAGTCTTAGCTCGGTCTTCTCCTAAAGTCGCAAAGATCGAGTTGTGGAACTCCTCCTCGGTCGTTTGGCGGATGAGATTGGCGGCGCTCTCCGAGCTTGAACGGCGCCTCGGTGCTCGAGTGTCGGCCGCAATGATGCTTCGCCACTAGATCCGAGATAGCCCTCACAAGGGCCGCTCGTTAGCTACTAATAGCCAACTACGTGGAGGAACGCCGATTCCAAACGACGGTCCGAAGCTCGAGACTCAATCTAGCACCGTACATCCCATGACGCCCACAACCATGCTCGAAGGCCATCCACAAGTCCACCACGAACCGAGCCGCCGGTTCGTACCCAACATAAAGTTGGTCGTAACCGAACTGACGAGCAAAACGACAGGGAAAATAAGGCTCAATGAAGCATTCTTCCTTTACTCGAAAAGTGAGATACCCTGGCCTGATATTCACTAGCCAGTTGAAACAGCCCATGTCAAGTGAAGTCTGCTGTGTCTTCGGCACCTCCTCGTCGACCAGCGACTCACCATATCGACCAGAGAATCGAGGAAAACATCTGGAAAAGATCCATCCTTTATGAATCTGCATCTGTTTCTTGATCTCTGTAAAGCCACGCCCCTTCCATCTGCAATCCTCTACCAACCGCAGGAAAGGAGTAGACGAATCTGTGGAACCCGGTGCCGACATCATGTCGGGACGATGAAGGACCAGCCAGGCCATCAAATAGGTATATGGGAGCTCCACTCGGACGGAAGGAATACGTGATGATGGCTCGTCCTTTCTCTGAGTAAACGCTCGGACTATATGCCGCAATCCACGGTGAATATTGGCCACCATTACCGGAAGGAGAGAGAGTTCCTTCTTGTGAGCAAGCTGAACTGCAGGGTAAAGGACCTCCAAAGGTAAAGCATCATCAGATTGATATGGAACCACACATTTCTTTAGCCAGATCGCAAGATAGCCGGCTAGAAGAGTCGTCGGCTGGATAGGCTTCACCGCATGCCACAGAAAGGTTGCAAACTTGGTCCCTGGGGGAAAATCATCTTCGCCAGAGCCGAAGCGCAGGATTTAGCCTCGACCTCTCGACGCTTCATTAACCTTCGAAGGAGTGAGCGGTGACAATTTACATATTTCCTCGCCAGATTTGTCCTCCAAATGCTGGAACAAATAATTGGCAAACTGCTTCAGACTCACTTGCAATTTCCTTTTGGCGCAAGGTTCAGATTGGGCCAGAGCTATATAGTAATGACAAGTGAGATCCCACAAAATCTTGTGACGATCAGGTGTGTGTTTCTTCAGCCAACTTAGTTCCTGATTGGAAGGGAAGTACTCCTGATACAGCATCTTCCCCATGGGTAAATCGGAAATTCGGTACATCTCATGTAGAGCCAGCCCCAACTCGCCGTGTTTGGTGAAAAACGTATTTGAATCTGGATTGTAGAGCTCAAATAAGGCGAAGAAATGGTTAGTGCTGATTGGAAGGTCATACATGGTGGCACGAATCGCTGAATACAGGTCGCAAGCTCGAAGTTCTCCATCCCATCGGTTGAGGACGTAATTGGTCAGGCGACCCCACCAATGTTTACCTGATGAGTGAATCCAGCCGTAAAATCTGTGACTAGATGATGGCATCTCTCGCCCCAACGTAGCGAGGCGATTCTTCAAAGTTGAAGCAGGAACAAAGAGCTCATCACGGGGCGGTGTGTCCAGCCCCACAATCCCAGGGTGAAGGCCGATGATGCGATTCCTGTTGGAACCCGGAACTGGCTGCTGGGTAATAAACCCGCAATGAATATGATCATGCTCCTCGGTAGGCGCCATGACATACGGCGGTCAGCGCAGTGTCGAAATCACCAATGAGAGCCGACGAGGTATCCGAGGAATATACAAGGGACCTCCGCCGCCTTGGTTCAACCATCGCTTCGCTCGACAAAGGCGTATCCGGATCCTTAATCGAAGCCGAACGATAATCTTTTTCGCAAAGGTGCGGTGGAGCTGGTGTCCTTTATGAGTGGCGATCGGTGACCAATCGTCGAGAATGCGGAACTCCCCTCAACTATACCAATCGCCTCACCGACGCATCGTGCAAATCGAGGCGCAGATACAAATCGCGGATCATCACACGTGGAATAATAGTCACTACGGCCCATCAACCGCGTATGTCGGAAAAGCTCGAGGAATAATCAATCAAATCGAAAATATTCAGTTAGTAAAAGCGTTGGATTCATCTTACATAGATTGAGTCACGACCTTATAGCAGGTATGGCGATTTCATCCATATCGACACCGAGAACGATAAATATAGTCAGCGTAAACAAAGCGGCAATATATTTCGCTCTACGAGCAAAGGTACGGATGAAATCGCCCCGCTAAAGATATCGAGGCGGGTGATCTTTGAAGCCCCAATCCTCACGAAGGAAGATTTGGCTCTTCCCAATCGCCACAAAGGAGGACGGCTGGGTCGTAACAAGTGTACACAATCTGCGTCGATCCCCACAAAGGAGGATTTCGCTCTTCCCAATCGCCACAAAGGAGGACGGCTGGGTCGTAACAAGTGTACACAATCTGCGTCGATCCCCACAAAGGAGGATTTCGCTCTTCCCAATCGCCTCACAAAGGAGAACGGCGGGATACAACGCATATATGCGAGAATATGATGACGCCGGGCGACCACCGAAGAAGGAGGCGGCATTCACGCCGCGGCGAAGTTGATCGACTCCTCGAAGCGTGTGATCTTCCGATGACATCGGAAGCCGCAAAAATACAACAAAAGTCGATATGCGCTGAAAATCAACAAAAGGGCATCAAAGGAAACCCGCCGCAGCTCATCGACCACAATCGGTGCAACGACGATCGATTTGAGGCCCAGCGCAGCCCCGTGCCCAACGACCAACCAGCGCGCTCAGCGCTTCAACACGGACACCGTGCACTCCAGCGCGCCTGCTTCAAATATCGACCGCGCCGCCTTCAGCGTCAGCCGATCGACGCCAGTACTCCAGCGCTGCCTGCGCCTAGCCGACGAGCTCGACGCCTTCAAATACCACTACCGCCTCGCCGCTGTCACGCCGCCGCCGGGTCGCCACGCCTGGCCACTGGTCGCCGGGCCTGGTCAGCTGGCCACACGCAGGACTGCAAGATTGTGGCCGAAGTTGCTGTTCCTCCTCTCGCTGTGGTCTCAAGTACTCGCATACACAAGAAAAGAGAGAAGAAAAAGATGAAGAAGGACTTGTAAAGCTCTCATGTGCATACCTTGTTGATCGAGGAAGATAAGACGGCGAGAGACGAGAAGAAAACAAGAGAAAAAGAGCACAGAGAAGGGGCCGGCCTAGGTCAAGAGGAAGGAGGGTTTGTGGGTATTTATAACAATCCCATATGGACCCAATCCTCTTCGAATAAGGAGTCCTATTTGACAACAAGTAGGAATTTTAATTGGAGCCCAATTGGATATCTAAAAAAGAAACCAAATCAGCCCAATAATTCTCCCATCCTCTCTCGCGAATATTTGGAAGAGAATTAGCCGACTCAATTTTCCAAATACGCCCCCACGTCGCCTAATCCTACTCCAATCAGGATTACGAGTATAAACTATTTCCTAATTTGTCGAGAAGTTCCCGGAAGAATATTTTCACAAGAAATATTCTTAGGGATAACTCGATCGTGCGGATCATAGCGACGCCAATCAACGCGTCGCCTAATCCTACTCCAATCAGGATTACGAGTATGTTTGGGTCGAAAGTTGTTTCCATTTGTAAAACTTGAGAAAATTACACTTTTGGTTCTCAGTTACAAAGAAGTTAAATAACTCTCTCACAAACTCGAACAAAAGACGCTACAAGTGTAGATCTCTTATTTTCGTGGGACTTTGCCTGTGCCGGGGACGCGTAATCCGTGGACCACCGAGCAGCGATTGTCGAATCGACGGGGTTTAGTTGATGCTTCGCAAAGGAAACAAGAACTTCAACAAATATCTTAGCAAGGTAAGATATCTACTCTTCTCAAGAATAAGTCAAGGCTTAAACTCGAGGAATCTCCGTGTGGATCGTGTTCTTGAACTCGGAAGCTTGGATCTCGATTGCCCCTTCGATAGCCCACCTCCCAAGTGGACGAGGAGGGTATTTATAGTCTTTGGGAAGCGTGCCCTCTTGAAACATAAGTGTCATAAGTGCAGAAATTTGCGAAGCATGGCAGCTCGAGCCGCCTCAGCTGTCGCCTCGCTCACCGGGCGGTAGGTCGCCTTTCGCTTAGCCAGCGAGCAGATGGGCGCCTCGGCCGACTTCGAGGCTCGCCCTCCACCGCCAGAACGGTTTCACGCTTTTAGGCATGATTAAATGCCCTAAAATCACTTAGGGATGGTTTTCGCCGCGGTAACCGCCCATTAAAGTATTTGAGCGTCTCTGCTGATAAAGTCAAGTGGGCCCCACCGGCATTGATTTAGACCCTTCAAGAGCTCGTTTCAAGTATTACGGGTGTCGTGTTTGGCGAGACACAAGTAAGTGCCTCGCCTATAGCGAGACACATCAAGGTGTCTCGCTAGTGGCGAGGCACACATAAGTGTCTCGCGATCAGAAGCGAGACACATCAAGGTGTCTCGCTAGTGGCGAGGCACACACGAAGTGTCTCGCCGCGAGACACATCAAGGTGTCTCGCTAGTGGCGAGGCACACATAAGTGTCTCGCGATCAGAAGGACACAATCTTCCAATGTTGGGCTTCTTGAGATTTCGGCGGCGTTGTCCTTGATCTTCTCATGATTTAGTCATATTTGAGGTTCTTCAAAGAATTTTGATGCCTACAGATACCCTCCAAAGTTTTCGGACTCCTCGTATTTTATCGAGGGTCCGAATACTTTGATAAGATGCTTTGCTTCGCTCAACGCTGAACTTTGTAGAAGAGGCCGTGTTTTGCTTCGCCAAACCCCGGTGCGGACGTCACGACCATGTTCTCGAAGTTCAATAACTGCTGCATTTGTATTTGAATGGATTGAAATGTCGAAGTCGCTTTGGACTAATCATCTTCATCTTGAAAGTCATCACTTGTTGTGATTGAATGCCTTAAGAGTCATTCGAGAAAAAGCGCCATCCGGTTTTCTCAACATCGATTTCCGTGAAAGCTTCTATATGGAACCGATTTGTTTTGAGTATACCGCCTTGAGCCTCGTGAGTTGCCGGTGACAGCTTTGGAATTGTGTCTTCTCTTGGGGCTAAAACGAACCCGCTGTGTATTCTCTTGGGGCTTAAAACGAACCCGCTGTGTATTCTCTTGGGGCTAAAACGAACCCGCTGTGTATTCTCTTGGGGCTAAAACGAACCCTCGTTATCGAGTAAACCTCTCATTCATAAAAGGAATCGAGAGGGATTTTGATCATGGTCCTAATCAGAGGAAGGTTTGACCAGATAAGAATTTTGAGACAATCCTAACCGCCTAAGGTTTGATCGCTCAATTTGGAAGTGGACCTCTCGTTCATGGAAAGAATCGAGAGGGGATTTTGATCGTGGTCCTGACTGTAGGAAGGTTTGACCAAGATAGGAATTTTGAGACAATCCTAAGCGTAGGAAGGTTTGATCGCTCAATTTGGAAGTAGACCTCTGTTCATGGAAGGAATCGAGAGGGATTTTGATTATGGTCCTAAGCGTAGGAAGGTTTGACTAGGATAGGAATTTTGAGACAATCCTAACCGCCTAAGGTTTGATCGCTTAATTTGGAGGTGGACCTCTCGTTCATGGAAGGAATCGAGGGGATTTTGATCATGGTCCTAATCAGGAAGGTTTGACCAGATAAGAATTTTGAGACAATCCTAACCGCCTAAGGTTTGATCGCCAATTTGAAGTGGACCTCTCGCTCATGGAAAGAATCGAGAGGGATTTTGATCGTGGTCCCGATCAGTAGGAAGGTTTGACCAAGATAGGAATTTTGAGACAATCCTAACCGCCTAAGGTTTGATCGCCAATTTGAAGTAGACCTCTCGCTCATGGAAGGAATCGAGAGGATTTTGATCATGGTCCTAACTGTAGGAAGGTTTGACTAGGATAGGAATTTTGAGACAATCCTAACCGCTTCAAGGTTTGATCGCTCAATTTGGAAGTAGACCTCTCGCTCATGGAAGGAATCGAGAGGGATTTTGACCGTGGTCCTAAGCGTAGGAAGGTTTGACCGGGATAGGAATTTTGAGACAATCCTAAGCGTAGGAAGGTTTGATCGCTCAATTTGGAAGTGGACCTCTCGTTCATGGAAGGAATCGAGAGGGATTTTGACCGTGGTCCTAATCAGAGGAAGGTTTGACCAAGATAGGAATTTTGAGACAATCCTAACCGCCTAAGGTTTGATCGCCAATTTGAAGTAGACCTCTCGCTCATGGAAGGAATCGAGAGGATTTTGATCATGGTCCTAACTGTAGGAAGGTTTGACTAGGATAGGAATTTTGAGACAATCCTAACCGCTTCAAGGTTTGATCGCTCAATTTGGAAGTAGACCTCTCGTTCATGGAAGGAATCGAGAGGGATTTTGACCGTGGTCCTGACTGTAGGAAGGTTTGACCAGGATAGGAATTTTGAGACAATCCTAACTGTAGGAAGGTTTGATCGCTCAATCTGAAAGTGGACCTCTCGTTCATGGAAGGAATCGAGAGGGATTTTGACCGTGGTCCTAATCAGAGGAAGGTTTGACCAGGATAGGAATTTTGAGACAATCCTAACTGTAGGAAGGTTTGATTGCTCAACCTGGAAGTGGACCTCTCGTTCATGGAAGGAATCGAGAAGGTATTTTAGCCGTGGTCTTAACTGTAGGAAGGTTTGACCATGATAGAAATTTGGAGACAATCCTAACTGTAGGAAGGTTTGATCGCTCAATGTGGAAGTGGACCTCTCGTTCATGGATTATCCACCCCCAGCTTTCTTTGCAAAATAGGGTTGCATTCATTTAGAATAGTTTATACTCATATTCTTATTGGAGTAAGAAGGAGAAGCAGTTTAACCTCTTGTACTCATCGGAGGATAGGGAGCAGTTTATACTCATATTCTTATTGGAGTAAGAAGGAGAAGCGGTTTAACCTCTTATACTCATCGGAGGATAGGGGCGGTTTATACTCATATTCTTATTGGAGTAAGAAGGAGAAGCGGTTTAACCTCTTATACTCATCGGAGGATAGGGGCGGTTTATACTCATATTCTTATTGGAGTAAGAAGGAGAAGCGGTTTAACCTCTTATACTCATCGGAGGATAGGGGCGGTTTATACTCATATTCTTATTGGAGTAAGAAGGAGAAGCGGTTTAACCTCTTATACTCATCGGAGGATAGGGGCGGTTTATACTCATATTCTTATTGGAGTAAGAAGGAGAAGCAGCTTTAACCTCTTATACTCATCGGAGGTTACTCGCATTTAGCTTATTTCGGCGTTAAGACGCCGGCTTCGATCAAGGCTTGGATGATGGCCTTGAGAGCTAAGCAATCCTTAGTAGGATGGAGGATCCTCCGTGGCACGCACAAGATTTAGGGTCCGGTCTTGTCAACCTCCTCTTGATTTGTAATCGAGGCAACTTGATTTTGTTGTTATCAAGGAGATATTTGAAGATGATTGGAACTTCTTCGCCTCTCGAAGAGTATGTCTGTGGAATTCGATTTAGAAGCTTTTGGCGGTCGTTGTTGCGACGCTTGACTAACAAAGAAATACAGACGCCTTTCCTCTATTACGAGGAAAAATTTACTGAGGGGTCACCGCCATTTTACCTCTTTCAGCCTTTCTTCCTTCCGAGGAAACGCTCGCTTGTTCTCCTCAGATTTTCGATCTTTCCATGTAGTTGGCGGGGCGACCCCATGACTTCCAACAAATCAATGGAAAGATTATTGTGGCACGCCCGCAATATGAATTCCTCGATAATTAGATCTTTGCGCTTTATGGCCTTATTATGAAACGCTTAACTAAAGTGTCAATTGTCTCCCCATTCTTCGCTTTTCATCCAAAGGGTTCCAATCGAGACTTCGTGTCGCCATCGAAGAAGTTGCCGAGGAACAAGCTTTCCATGTCCTCCCAAAGAATTTATACTCCCGCTTTGAGTCTTCGATACCAATCGGCACCCGCCAAGGGTACCAACGAATGACCGAATCATCAAAGGCTCATTTCCGAGATCACCCCAAATGTGATTTGAAGTAAATCGTGTTGTGTAGGTGACCCTCTCCGTCAAATGGCGTGAAGTTGATCAAATTAAATTTCGCGGTAAGGAATTGAATTCCACTCTCGGATCGGACACGGGATGCGGTCCTTTTAACTTCTGTCACGGACATCAAAGCATTGATTTTATTTTCAAGCTCTTTCATCCTTTCGCCATCATCCTCCCCTTGTTTTGGATTACTTCCAATAGGAAGAATTGGACCATTTCCACCTTGAGCACCAGATGCAGCTTTCTTTGGAGGTTGATCAGCGTAAATGTGTTCATCAATCTCCGAATCGCTGTCTTCGACATTATGGGCGTTATGGTGGGTAGCTCCACCTTGTTGATCGGATTCGTGATGTTGATCGACCCGTGTTGTGCAATCAGATGGGTTTGTAACTCCCTCATCTGTTGCATGGCTAGCTCCATCTCTCGCTCTCATTTCGCCTTAAGCTCTTCTCTTTGCTTGGCTAAGGCTTCTTGTAACATTTGAGCCGTGACATCGAGTAATGGTAAAGCTCGATGATGACCAACACTTGACATTGTGTCATCGAAGCTATCGCCAATTGCCGCCGGTTTCATCATCGATGACTCTCCTCATGCATCCTTCTATAATCGATCGTTGGGCAGCTCGCAATTGTAACCGAAGTCATTCTTTGAGAAATCGAGATCCAACCTTTCCTCCGTGAGTGAAGTCGATCTCGACTGTCGCGGTCCTTTCCTTTGTTCACCATGTTGATAGTCACTTCGAAACTCATCAAATTGGATGGATGATCTCTTTCTTCTTCGAGGTCGCCTTGATCGGCTTCAAATCTTCCGTTGCTGGTAGGGAAATCCTCTCGAATACTGAAGCTCTTTGTGGTTGAGCGTTTGATTCGTAATGTGCACATCCCGACAACAACGTCTTGATTAATTGTGCATACGAGCAAGAATAATTTATTTCCTCAATCGTTTTCCTTCGTGTGTTTCCACCCCCAGCCTGATGACACAGTTGATGTGTTTTGTCACTGGTTGTACTTCCACCCCCAAGTGTAACGTTGTCCTTGACTGGAAGACACGCCTTCTTTGGGGCTGAATAGTAATCCAAACGAGACACGCCGATCGCCTCGCTTTTGCAAAGGCATGAAGAACCGCTTGTTGCTGGCAGGTAGCGGACTGCTCACGCCAGAGCTTTACACCGCCGCTGCTGCAGGCAGGCGTACCGCATCGGGCGGCTGAGGCGCTTTACACCGCCTCGCTGAAAACCGGCGAAGGCGACTTTGAGCCATTTTGATGTCGACTTCGGATCCATGCTTGGCGATTTTGAGCCGCTTGTCGGGTTGATTTTGACTCTTGCGCCTTGCGAACAACGGCGATGCTCGAGCAAAGCGTGCCGGCTTTGGCGCTCCTTCCTTGTCAATCGGGTCCTTTTGACGAGAACCCATTCTTCCTTGGGAGGAGGCCGACGGGTTGAAGCGCCAGAGTTTGTTGACGCTTTGATCATGTGACTTCGCCTCGATAGTGAACTCCATCCGCCGACCTGTGGCCTTGGCTAATTGACGAGCCATCTTTTGACGCCGCCTTTGGCGAAGCTCTTCGCCGATCAGTTGAGATCTTGTTGAGAGGGGAATCGCCTGCCGCAGTTTAACGAAAATCGCTGCACATCACAACAGACTAACCTCCTCTTAGGGGATGAGATCCTCCGATGTTTGCGGATGAGGAGGACTTGATGTGGAAGAGGAGAGATATTCTTGAATCGGCTTGATCGAAGAAGTAATCTAGTCCATCAACCATGAGGTCGGCCCGATTGTCGCAAGGTCGCGACACAACAATCTCGCTCGAGACCGCTGGCTCCCATCGGTCGCCATCGTGTTTGCGTCGAAAGTTGTTTCCATTTGTAAAACTTGAGAAAATTACAATTTTGGTTCTCGCCACAAAGAAGTTAAATAACTCTCACAAACTCAACAAAAGACGCTACAAGTGTAGATCTCTTATTTTCGTGGGACTTTGCACGTGGGGGCGTAATCCGTGGACCACCGAAGCGGCGATTGTCGAATCGACGGGTTTAGTTGATGCTTCGCAAAGGAAACAAGAACTTCAAAGAAATATCTTAGCAAGGTAAGATATCTACTCTTCTCAAGAATAAGTCAAGGCTTAAACTCGAGGAATCTCCGTGTGGATCGTGTTCTTGAACTCCGAAGCTTGGATCTCGATTGCCCTTTCGATAGCCGACCTCCCGCCCAAGTGGACGAGGAGGGTATTTATAGTCTTTGGGAAGCGTGCCCTCTTGAAACATAAGTGTCATAAGTGCGTGAAATTTGCTAGCTGGGTACCGAGCTCGCCAGTCAGCTTCGCCACCGGGCGAAGTATCGCCAGCTGCTGTAGGGCATGGGCCTGGCCGACTTGCGCAGGCAAGGTCGCCCCTCCACCGCCGTAACGGTTTCGCCGCTTTTAGGCATGATTAAATGCCCTAAAATCACGCCTAGTGGGCGTGTTTTCGCGGTAACCGCCATTAAAGTATTTGAGCGTCTCTGCTGATAAAGTCAAGTGGGCCCCACCAAAGATTGATTTAGACCCTTCAAGAGTTCGTTTCAAGTATTACGGGTGTCGTGTTTGGCGAGACACAAGTAAGTGCCTCGCCTATAGCGAGACACATCAAGGTGTCTCGCTAGTGGCGAGGCACACATAAGTGTCTCGCCACAGACACATCAAGGTGTCTCGCTAGTGGCGAGGCACACATAAGTGTCTCGCCACAGACACATCAAGGTGTCTCGCTAGTGGCGAGGCACACATAAGTGTCTCGCGATCAGAAGCAGACACAATCTTCCCCGTGTTGGGCTTCTTGAGATTTCGACGACGTTGTCCTTCGATCTTCTCATGATTTAGTCATATTTGAGGTTCTTCAGCAATTTTTGATGCCTACAGAGTATAAACTATTTCCTAATTTGTCGAGAAGTTCCCGGAAGAATATTTTCACAAGAAATATTCTTAGGGATAACTCGATCGTGCGGATCACATCGACGCCAATCGACGCGTCGCCTAATCCTACTCCAATTAGGAATACGAGTATAAACTATTTCCTAATTTGTCGAGAAGTTCCCGGAATAATATTTTCAAGAAATATTCTTAGGGATAACTCGATCGTGCGGATCACATCGACGCCAATCAACGCGTCGCCTAATCCTACTCCAACTAGGAATACGAGTATAAACTGTTTCCTAATTTGTCGAGAAGTTCCCGGAAGAATATTTTCATTCTTAGGGATAACTCGATCGTGCGGATCACATCAACGCCGATCGACGCGTCGCCTAATCCTACTCCGAATAGGACTACGAGTATAAACTATTTCCTAGTTCTTAACGAGAAGTTCCTGGAGAATATTACCATATTCTTAAGGATAACTCGATAACCCTCAATTTCCTCCCACTGTGGAACCTCGAAGAGGGATAAGTTGATGAATTCTGACAAGGCTTATATTGATTTTGACAACGGCCCTACCTTGGAAAGAACTCCTCCCATCAGATTAATGTCGATTCAGGCCACCGAAGGCCCGCTTGGTCAATAGTTTGGAATTGGAATAAATCCCAAAAAAGAATTCCTCCCACTGTGGACAATTGTACTCTGACAAGGAGTGATACAGTAGCGACGCCAACCAACGCGTCGTCGCCGAAGGATTCATTGATCAACAGTTCGGATCCACGTAAGATCGTACGCCGGTCAACGCGCTGCACTCGCCGGTAAAGGCTAAAATCCATATGGTTTGACGCCAATTAACGCGTCGCAGTGAAGGTTTCCCCGATCAACGGAGGAATCTCGATGGTCAATTGGACGATAATTCACCAACACGAGTCAACAACAAATGAACTCAATTAACCAAATTTTGAAATTCTAACAAACGGTCAAGCAATAAATGCAGTACCGTGACGCCCTCGGGTATCCTACAAAGCACTGGACAACCTGAGAGGATTGGAAGAATCAAAATGCTGAGGCTATTCTCAAGAAGAAATTCATCAATCGACTCCTGGTCAAGATCTCAACAACGGCCAGACAAAGAAATGCAGTACCGTAGTACCTTCAGCAATCCTACAAAGTACTGGAAAGACTGAAAGGTGTGGAGAGATCAAACGCCAAGTTCATTCATAAGTCCTATCACGCCAACTAAAGGGTGAAGGGCTCATCACGTCCAAAGCATCCCAGGCTCATCAAGAATCGAGACTGAGACGCTTTGGAGGGGGTATCTGTAGGCGTTAAAAATTGCTTATCAGTACCCAAACAAGACTCGTAACGGTGGGTTAACAACCGACGACCCATCCGACAAACGCTGGCGATTGACTATGCCGCAAAACGCATCACGTGAGCCGACGAATACATAAGGTGAGCCGGCGATGCATACGAGCCAACGAGGTTGCGTAAATGTGGGATAAATCCAACAACAAAGCTTCAAGATTCGACGAAGCGAGATCGATTGGATTCAAACGTCAACGAGACTGGATTCAAACGACGACAAGACAAGGATCAGTCGTCACTTAACCTGTCAACGCGATCGAACCAACCGAATTCCGAGTCAGCAAAGAAATGAATCGGACACGGACTTAAGACGACAATGACAAGATCGAGATAAAATGTCACGAAAAAGTCCGGAAACCAACCAAACGGAGCCAAACGGTGTTCGGCCGAAACCCGGACACCGTTTGGTGTCGACCAAGGCGGACACCATTTGGTGTTCACCAAGGCCGACACCATTTGGTGTCGACCAAGGCGGACACCATTTGGTGTCCGGCCGCCGTAACCATCCCTCTCTCTAATTGGTGTCCGGCCGCCGTAACCATCCCCTCTCTCTCTCTTGGTCATTTGCCTATAAATAGGCTGAGGGGTGCTCAGTTTTGGAGGTTGGATTTTCTGATATTGGGGAGAGAACTCTCGAGATCTACGAGCCGCCGACGACAATTCGCACCGGCGAGCACGAAGTTCACCGACGCCGATCTATAATCGCGAGGTGTTTAACTGGTCGACTACAGATTACCCTTCGGGATAGCGCCGGATTTCTCCTCGTAGATCTCACCCGCCCGCGATCCTCTCCTTCGCGGAGTGCGATCCCCGCAGCGATCCTCTCCTTCGTGAGTGCGATCCCTTTGGCGCCGTTTCCTTCGTGAAACGAGCCCTCTACGCCTCAGAAGTTCCGTAATCCGGTTTCTACCAGATCTGAATTGCGGGCGTCCACGGACACAAAAGTCCCGGCACGGGCAAAGAACCCATGGCGAGGATCTCGATATAACGAGATCCTCGTGTTTGTTCATCCAGAAAAAGTTGTAATCTTTTTGATTTTCATTGTAAGCCTTATAAAAGGCGATATTTTTCTTTGAATTTGTTTCAGCATCAAGTTTGTAACAGCTCAAATCAATGACAATCAAACCGACTTTTACCGCAACATAACTCAAGATGAGTTCACAGCTCTTCTATACACATATCATTATCAGTTCTTATATATATATATATATATATATATATATATATATATATATATATATATATATATATATATATATATATATATATATATATATATATATAGCAAGGCTCCTATGAACTTAAGTTCATAATGAATAGTGGTGCACCAACTTTTCTAACCACTCATCTTGCTTTGGGATCCGTGAAAGATATAATGCCACTTTGAGATTTGTGCATCACAAATCTCAAGGCAAGATGAATGGATAAAAAGTTGGTGCACCACTATTCATATGAACTTAAGTTCATAGGAGCCTTGCTCTCTATATATATATATATATATATATATATATATATATATATATATATATATATATATATATATATATATATATATATATATATATATATATATATATATATATATATATATATATATAAGGTTGGGAGGGAATAAGTTATTGGTGAACTAGGCAGTTTGTGGTTTCATTTCATTTCTTACACATATATGCACACGCTTCATATTCACTCTTCTGCTATATTGTTAGGAGTTTGTGACACAAAAAGGAACTTAGCATATCGATATGTATATGTTACGTATATGTGCAAACTTATAGGATTGTTAACTATGCAAAAGCTAAAACAAAATAAATCGTTTCCAATAGGTATATCTAACAATGTATATATGGATGTATTTATTAAAAGTTGATCAAAGATCCACATCCATATCGGATTCACATCAAACGAGTGTTAATTGAAAAAGATGGTCAAAGACCCACATTTGTGAATTCATTCGTTTTTGCATATCTCAAAGGGCATCTAACTTGTGCCAACTAGTTGTATATATTTAGTGATGGTGTATATCACCTGCCAAATAATATCAATCTTCTTTATAACCCCTATATAACTTAGGTGATAGATTGATATTTTGGTTTTTCGTGTCGAAAGTTGAGTTTGTTAATATCTTAGGTGTTGCTCTTGTAATGTTGTTCATTGCATATCATGCGTGGTTATCATTTCTTTTTTGTCATAATTATTAATTGCATATCACTTGTGATGGTCATGATTTTTTGTGCATATACATGTAGTATAATGATTGGATTCACACACGATTATGACATTGACTTGTTATCATATTTTCTACGTAAATTGTTGTGGACTTGATAGAGTTAAGTCCCACACTTTTCATTTGGACAATATTATTCATGATTGCTATCTCATTTTATGTCCATCTGAAAAGCGTACTCTATTTTGCTAATAACAAAAAGGGGAGAAATTTTGGACAAATTTAATTCATTGCTGAAAATCTTTTGGTCCTTTTGGCATCACTTGTTATTGTTCTATTTTTATTGATGTATTGTTATACAATATCTTTTATTTGAATAATAACAAATATTAATTTGTTACTAATTAGTGTTTGAGATTATTTGTGCAGGATGATACAAGATAGTTTCGATAGCGAGATAAAAAGGAATGAAAATTAGCCCAAATCGATGAATCTACAAGCAGATCCATTGATGAGCATGTTCTTCATCGATAAGCATATTGCCCAACAATAAACAAGTGCCCATTGATGGACCTACTGCTTAATCCATTAATTTCTTAACTCCTATCAATGGCGAAATTCTACAGGGATCTTTTACCCATTGATGAGCAAGTTGCACATCAATGAGGAATATCCATTGGCCATCGATTTCATTAAGGCTATTGATGAAAAAATTGTCCAGAGAGTATTTGTCCATCGATGTGAGCTTTACCCATTGATGAGCAAATTGCCCATCAATGAGCAAGTTGCTATGAGTGAGCAAGTTGCCCATCGATTGACACTGGGTTGAATCTGTAATTTTCTGAGATTAAATCTCAGCAATTTGTCACTACATCTATACCCCCTCTCCTATCTCATTTCAAACAATGTTCCTGACCTACTTTTGAGATAGATTAAGAGAGGGGAAGAGACAGAAGATTAGAGTTTGAAGATTCGAGCTCGTTCATCATCTGGATCATCCTTGAAGCCTTCTCGATCACGTCATCATTGCGTTCTACATCCTTGAATTCATATCCATCAATGAGCTCTAACCTAGGATCATTGTGTTCGCCTCCATTCTTCTAGATCTAGATCTCATTCTTTCAAAGAACGGTTTGATCAATAAAAGGGCTGTAAGATCGTTCATTTACATTTGTGCTTAATTGATAATTATGATTGTTAAACAATAGTTCTTCTAAAATCATTTTTGATCGGGTTTATGGTGTACTCAAGCCAGTGATAATTGAGTGTGAGGGTGTATTACTACCGTGGAGCTAGGGATTTATTTTGTGAGAGTGTGATTGGGTAGACGACTAGTTTAGGGTTAAAATTAGAGATCAGTCTTGTAACACATTACTGGATTATGGTTTATAATCTAGGAATCTCTCATGTAGTCTGGAATCTCCTCCTGTCGAGGAGGAAGAGTGGATAGGATTTACTGAACCACTATAAAAATCCTCATATTTTTTATTGTGGTTGCTTGTTCTTTATTTCCTATTTATTTTCACTGCATATCTTTATAATTGTTTTAATTAGTCAAAATAATTCACCCACTTCTTCTAGGCTTGCATTTTACATCAAATAGGTGCTTCTTGTTGGAGATGGTGAATTACGTCGTCAAAAAGAGGAAGGGAAGGGAAGGGAGAGGAGCATTGGCTAGTAGCTAAATGATCATCAATTATGAGTTTGAAGAAGAAGGAAGATGAAAGGATTGAGGAGGAGGAGGGGCAATTGTGGTTTTGAGATGTGGGAGAATGACTTATTAGATTTCAGATGAGATTTTGTTCTAATATTGGGAAATTGAGGAAACTAATTATTCAATACGCACCAATTAATACCATTTAAAAAAAAAAGGGAAAATTGCTTCTAGCCCCCAAAATAATAAAGTTTATTTGCCTCACTCCCAAGACGTTTTCAACACCCCAAAAGCCCCCAAAACTAAATTTTATAAACAATCAAACTCCTCCAGCTAACATGTGTCCTCATCAATGTACTTCATTTTCAAAAACCCCAAAATGCCCCCTCCTCCCTCCTCCCTCCTCCCTTAAAAAAAGCCCTAAACAATTCAATTTCTTTCCTCTGCTCTAACCCTCATCTCTGATCGGCAACGATGAAGCTCCTCCCTCCCTTGAACCTCCGACAGCCTCCTGTGTCACCACTCTCCCCTCCCCCAACGGTGGATTCTATAGCGGCAGGAGCAAGAGAGTATGACATCTCGATCAGCGATGGCGGTAAACTGGGCGCATCGAGTTTGGAGATGGGGGTCGATGAGGGAGTCGAGAGCCCACTTGGATCTGAGTTGGCTGGCGATCTGGGCGGCGGTGGTGTGTTGGGATTCCAGCCATTGCTCGTGGAATTCTGAGATGTGAATTGGGATGATTCAAAGAAGATATTTGAGTAGTTAGTGGAGGTTGAGTTTGATTTCAATGAAGTTCTTTGGAAATTAATGGTAAATTGAACAAAGAAATAGGTTTGGAGATGGAATGCATTTCATGATTTCGAGTAAAGAAAGTCAGTAGAATGTTATATAATGCATTTTATGATTTTTGAGTTAATGAATGTTAAGGTTATGAGTTGGTTGTCAACCTGAGCAGATAGTTATGAGTTGGTTGTTAGGGTTATGAGTTGGTTGTTAACCTTAGTTGATAGTTATGAGTTTTTGTTAACCTTATGAGTTTGTTGTTAAGGTTATGAGTTGGTTGTTAAGGTTATGAGTTACGTATTCCTAATGACAATCCCACTGTCGACTCGATCATGATGATAGAAGACATGGTTAATAATCAATCTGTAACCTTGACAATAAATATGTAACCATAAAGACAAATCCGTAACCTAAACAACCAAACTATAACCTTAACAATAAATCCGTAACCTTAACAACCAATCTGTAAGCCTAACAACCCAGCTATATGCAACATTAACAACCAATCTGTAATGTTAACAATCAATCAGCAACCTTAACAATAAACCCGAAACCTTAACAATAAACCCGAAACCTTAACAACCATTCTATAACCTTAACAATAAATTTGTAACCTTAACAACCAATCTGTAAGCGTAATAACTAACAAATCTGTAACCTTAACAATCATCCTGTAACCTTAACAACTAATCTGCAACATTCCACTAACATATTCCACCCATTGCTCAATGGAAGTTTATACTGGATTACAAAGTTAAGGTGACTGTAGTGTAAACTATAATTCTATAAGGTTAACAAAATAATTTGCAAGGTTAACAACTAACCCATTACCTTAACAACAAACTCATAAGGTTAACAAAAACTCATAACTATTAACTAAGGTTAACAACCAGCTCATAACCCTAACAAACAACTCATAACCTTAACAATAAACTCATAAGGTTAACAAAAACTCATAACTATCAACTAAGGTTAACAACCAGCTCATAACCCTAACAAACAACTCATAACCTTAACAATAAACTCATAAGGTTAACAAAAACTCATAACTATCAACTAAGGTTAACAACCAACTCATAACCTTAACAACCAACTCATAACATTAACAACAAACTTATAAGGCTAAAAAAAACTCATAACTATCAACTAAGGTTAACAACCAACTCATAATCTTAACAACCAACTCATAACTATCTACTAAGGTTGACACCAACTCATAACCTTAACATTCATTAACTCAAAAATAAAAAAATGCATTATATAACATTCCACTGACATTCCTTAACTCAAAAATCATGAAATGCATTCCATCTCCAAACCCAGTCTCGTCGTGGCCCCTCCTTCGCTAGGCCCAATCCAGCTCCCACCACCTCACCTCCGAGGTCCAGGCAATCGCAACCCAAAAGGGAGATTTATACATGATGAATTTATTTCTCATAGGCATTTCATTGAACAGCTGATCTATACTTATAAGTACTGGTGCTAGTCTCCCTCTACATTTGATCTTGTGATGAGGCCAAGGCCTTGAAATCAAAAGGGAGGTCGTCATGGGGGGAGGTGAGGGTGATGGTGTAGGAGGCCATGAGAGGTTCGATGGAGGGGCAAGTTCCACCGTCACCGATCGAAGATGAGGGTTGGAGCCGACGAGAGGCGTTGACTTTGTTTAGGGCTATGGGGGAGGGGAGGGTGATGGTGCAGGAGGCCATGGAGTGGCGACAGAAAAAAAGAGAAGAAAGAATGAGAAGTTGTTGGTAATGGCTATGGAGTGGGGAGAGAGAAAAGAGAAGAGAGGAGGGAGATGATGATGATGATGATGAGAGAGAGAGAGTGAGTGAGAGCAGCTCACATGTGTTATAATTAGGGGTAAAGTGGGTAATGCAAAACATTTGCATAGGTGACACTAAAGTCAGGGGTTTTGGGGTTTGATTGTTTAAAAAATTTAATTTTGGGGGTTTTTGGGGTGTTGAAAAAGTCTTGGGAGTAGGGCAAATAAACTTTATTATTTTGGGGCTAGAAGTAATTTTCCCTTAAAAAAAACGCATGTGTAAGTCCTAACTACAGATTGAGGAATTGAAGATCGACAAGGGAAAATTTTCTGAACTGGAGAATAGAACATGATAGGCATGAAATACCTATTTTGCCATTTTATTTAAAAAATAAATAAAAACTCATTTTTGGAGCACCGAAGCAAACCTCAAGGATTTATTCGATGAGCATAACGAGAGAAGGACGACTTAACCGCCCTTTACCCATGCGGTGATTCCGCTGGCAGCCGCAACTGGTAATGTACATGCTAATGCTGCAACCGCTTCCATAAGAAACTTTTCTTCCAACAATAACTCACCGTTCTTGTGGTTCTGAGACGGTCCCATGGACACCGCTTCAACGGTCGCAATTGGGCGACCCTCCACAGAGCAGTGAAAATATACTAACAACAATGAAAATGTAAGAAGCGCAGAGGCCAATGGATTTGTGTCTGCCATCTCTTTAATTTGAACGTTGAGAAATTAAATTTTATTTTTAAGAGGTCGCCTTCTCCTTTTCATGTGCCCAACCCCTAAGCGTTTTGGAATTTAATATTCTAGATTTTCTTACACGTACATTACTTAAGTGTGTATATATATATAAACCCTGTTAGTCAAAACTGTCAATATATATCTTGTTCTAATTACCATGTATTAAAGTTCTCAATAAATTCTTAAAATGACTTGAACGACACGGGAAAAAAAACGCTAGTCTTAATATTTTGAGTATAAGAATTTTCCATTAACTTTCATTGCTGTTTTTCCTATTAAAATACTCACCTGTTAGTTATTGCTCAAAATAGATAGAGGGAGTCGCTTTGCAAGACCACCGAATCAGTCCGAAAACTGGCAACAACAACAACAGCCAAAATCTTTTGCCCCTGTTGGTTTTGTTTACTCTTGATTCATTTGGTACGCAGTATTAATTGTGCTTGTTGTTGATTCATTTCGTGCGTAACATTAACGCCTCACTCTCTCTCTTTCTCGCTCCAATGTTTTTGTAAGGCATCGAGGCTAAGCCTGAGATTACAGCCTCGGGTGCTGATAGTGGCGGTGGAAACGACATTGCTACTTCTTACAGCTGGTACGTTCTAAGATGTAGAGGATCAGGTAACGAAGTACCAAGTCTATGTTCTTGAATAGGCGAAGCGATAGAATACTATAATCCTTCTGGAGATTAGAACTAGGAAAACACACTTAGAGCCAGTTTGGATTACGAGAGGTATAGGAAGTAAGAAGTAGATCAAAGGAATAACTTCTAAAATTATGAAGTATAAGTAACGGAAATACTATGTTTTATGCTTATTTCGTACATTTTTGGAAGAAGTGGAAATAGTACTTCCTCCACTTTGTTCACTTTTTTGTTTGTATAGTAATTCAAAATATTGTTACGAAGTAACTAATACTTGCTACTCGAATGGCTCTTGTTGATTCCTTGGTGCCCAAGGCTAATCGAATGGCTCTTGTTGATTGTTGTAGGCTATAAATAGGGGTAGAGGATGAGGGGTTTGAGTATAAAAAATTTTATAAAAATTTCATTTAGAGAGGAGGGTTATTCTTAATTGAGAAGACCTTCCAAAATTATAAACTTTATTTGTAATTAATAAAAAAAATTCCTCTTTAAAAATTTCTTTTCTTTTTCTTTGTTGATCAATGAAGATGAAGATGAAGATGGAGATTTTTTTTTAAGGGGTCAACCCCTTGCAATGTAAGTTTTCCTTTTTCTCTTTTATTTTTTCTTTAGAAATTCATGTTTTAGGATTTTATTTTGTTAGTTTATATTAGATTTATTTTCATGCTCTCTTATTTTTGTGTTGTTATTTTCTTACAAATTTATAGTATAGATATACTTTTATGCTCTTTTATTTTTTCTTTTAGTTAGATTTCATCGATGCTTATAGTTTAGATCTTTATTTCTTGTTCTTGTTCTTATTTTTTAGTTAGTTTTATTTTTATAATTTTTATTCTCTTTCTTTCATGCCTTTTAGCCTAGATTTTATATTTTTATTTTTACTTTCCAAAATGAGTAACTAAATCTTGTAGGAATTTAAGAATTGTATGAAACTAGTTTGATTGATTTTATGATTTGTGGACTGCTCGGTTGTGCTTAAAATGATCATGTTTAGAATAATCAACTAGAGAACTAATTTGTAGAAGAAGAATTTGATAATCTATACTTATCTTGAGTGATTTGATAAGTAATATTTATGAATTCTAGAATTATTATCTAGTCGCTATTCTTTTCATGAATGGAATTTTATTTGAATGATAATTTGATAGGTTATGCTTTCTTTTAGTTGTTTGATAATCTATACTTATTAAATCTAAAGTAAAATATGATAAAAGAGAGTAGTTCATAAATCCTAAATGAATTTAAACTAGTGGATTCAATTCTAGATTCATCATTTCTCTTAATTTCCTCCATCTTTTACTTATTTTGATTTTTCCTCTTTGTGGTTATTTTCTTATCTCTTGATTTTACTCTTTCCTAGTTTTCCTTATTTTTCCTCATTATTCTTTATTTTCTTTTATTTTCTGCTCTTTCTCCCCTCTTGTTCTAATTTTCTTTCTATTTGTAAAAAATTCACACACGCTCCTTATATTTCTTTACTTTCACTCATAATTATCCACACACAACTCCGGGATCCAATTTAGACTTATCCTACACACCTTTCTCGAGGGATTAACATCTTTCTATGCTATAACTTGATAGTTGTGCACTTATAACTTGGTATTATTTATCCCCTATCAAGTTTTTTACGCCGTTGCCGAGGAGGACGCTTCTAATTAGAATTTTTCTGTTTTGACTCTTTGATTTTGTGTTTTCTTATGAAGGAACAACTTTGAAGCTTGAAGATTGAGGATTGAAGATTGAAAATTGAAGACTGAAGATTTACTTTGCTTGAAAAGGTAAGTCATCTTTCTAGTATTTTTAATTCCATCTTTTAGTTAGTTTCTCATAATTAGAGATAATTAGGATCTAATTAAAAAAGTTTTCTCTTATCAACCCTAATAAAATCCACCCTCCACTTGAACAACTACTAACAAGATAATAAATTCAAACAAGAGCTCTCTCTCCCTCTCTCTCTCTCTCTCTCTCACATTTATTTGATTGTTAACCCTAATTAAAATAATAAAAAGATTTTTATTTTTGCATCCTTTTGTAGTTGCTTTTAATTTCTAGGGATGCATTGCATCTTATTAGTAGGAATTCACCAAAGCGATTTAAGTATTTTGATTTGAGCACTCTTGAAAATACTCGTCAGGGCAAAGAATCATGATGAGGTGAGGGATTTCATCACCCTTTTCTTAGCCCACAAATCACTAATTCCTCACTATATAAATCCAAACATTTTAAAAGTCATTAGACATTGGCTCGTAAGGACTCGAACTCATTAAGGAACAAGAAATCCTTAAGTAAACTGGTTTAAGTTTACTTGAATCCGTTGGTGTTAAAGACAAGATATAGGAGTTGCGTAAAGTGCTCCGCAAGGAAAAATGTATTTAATTAGTCTTTGACATCTCCCTAGTACTATCCTTACTTGGCTAACTAACCGAATAAATTTCAATCTTTTCACTCAATGAGTTTTTGGTTAGGAGCTAGTCTAGTTGAGTCTAGGCTTAACCTTAGAACTAAGGGTGATTGTTTCAAAGCAATTACTCTTGATTTATTTTAGTTAGGTTTTTTTTCTTTTTATCTTTCTTCTCTTCTCTCATTAATCTTTTAGGTCTTTTAGTTTTTCCTTTAAAAATTTGAAAAAGAATTTGTTTTGGTGTGTGCAAGTTTGGATTAGGGATAATATCAATCAATTAATCCGTATTGAACTGATTTTAAAATCAAAGAAATTCTTGAACTGATTTTTGAAATCAAAGAAATGGCTAATCCTAATCCATCCATTCTTAGAGGCATGTGTTATCCCACTAAAAATATAATCCCGTCTTGCATTAGACTACCCGATGTTAATGGAGCTAATTTTGAGCTTAGACAGCACTTCATAAACATGCTTCTGAAATTCTTAGGAAATGAATCTGAAGACGCTTATATTTTTATATTCGAGTTTGAGAAAGTTTATCTTATGATTAAGATTAGGGAATTATCTGAGGATGCGATTAAGCTTACATTTATCCCATTTGCTGTTAAGAACAAAGCTAAGAAATGACTATATAGCTTACCTACAAATTCTATCTCAACCTAGGATGAATTTGTCACTGTTTTTCTGAAGAAATTTTTTCCTATCTATAAAATGGTTAAACTTAGAAAAAATATTTAGAATTTTAAGATAGTCCCAGGGGAGCCATTGTGGAAATATTTTGATAGGTTTAAGGATTTTTTTATTCAATATCCTTACCACAGCCTAGAAAAGTAGAGATTATACCAAATCATCTATGAAGGATTGGATTATTGTTAAAAAACTTTCTTAGAATTTATGTGTTAAGGAAATTTCATGAAGAAAAATGCTGATGAAGCTTGGGAATTTTTAGAGAATTTATCTGAAAAGCCATGCAATAAGAACACTGTGATGAAAGAGTTTCATCAGTTCCCCAAACCAAATCTAGTTGTCCTTCCCTAGAGTCAAACATAGCCTCTGAAGCAAAGATGGCTACAATCTTATGTAGGTAAGAAGCTTTAGAGACCAAAGAATGAGACAAAGCTCAAATCAACCAAGTTTCTACTTCAGGATGTCAAAACTATTTTTCTCTAGCCCATGTTTCAGATGAATGTTCTCTCTTAAGAAAAAATTAACCACTAGAGCAGATGAACGCTACATTTTAGCATCTTAAAAATAATTTATTTTTTTCAATCGACAATCCAAGTTGAAGAAATCATCCAAAATTTGCATAGAATCAGGAAAACCACTCCGAAAATTAAAAGTTCACTCCCAATTCAACCTAACAATTTTCTAGAGTAAACACAGTTCCATTCAACTCACCAAATAATTTTCAACAACTTAATTTGCCTTATCCAAACCAGTCTCCTCATCATCATCAAACAGTAAATCTTGCAAGTTCTGATCACAATAAACGTCTTAGTGTCTTAGAAAATGGTTTAGATGCCATGATTAAAGCCTATACACAGACCACCAACATGTTAACTCAGTCATCCAATACTCTGAATTCCTTTATGCAAACAACCGGTCAAATGTTCAACTCAAATACTCAAGTCATAGCTAGGTTAGAAACCCAACTTGGTCAACTAGCCTATGTTGTGAGTGAAAGAGAGAAAGAAAAATTTCTAAGTCAACCTATTGCCAACCCCAAAGACAATGGATCCAGTTCAACCCACCCAGCTCAAGTGAATACAGTTCATACCTTGCGATCATGGAAATAGATAGATAACCAAGTTACAATGCTTCCAGATCATAATTTTTAAAAGATCCCAGAAACTCTCCCCAAGTGAAAAAAATCCCAAAAACTCTCCACAAGTTAGACTCAGACCTAGGAAAAACTCTCCCCAAGTAAAAAAAAATCCCAGAAACTTTCAAACAAGTCATGGTCAACATTTCTCTCTTAGATGAAATTGAACAAATCCCTTCTTATACAAAATTTTTAAAAGATTTGTGCACTAAGAAAAGAACCACTAATGTTCCCAAGAAAGTATTTTTAGTTGCCAACCTCAGTGACATGCTTTCAAAGCCCATGCCTCTGAAATATAAGGATCATAGTTGTCCTACTATTTCATGTATTTTAGAAAATACCTTCATTGATAAGGCACTTCTGAACTTAGGAGCTAGTGTGAACCTTCTTTCCTATTCAGTCTATCAATAGTTTGGGGTAGGTGAACTTAAACCGACCATATGCACCCTACAATTAGTGATAGATCCGTAAAAAATTTTCAAGGAGAGGTAGAGGATATTTTGATTAATGTTGGATAGTTTATTTTTCCCATTGAATTCATTGTCTTAGAAACGCAGCCCGTTTCTAATCTCAAATGTTAAATCCCAGTTATCTTAGGTAGACCGTTCTTAACAACCTCAAATGCTTTGATTAATTGTAGAAGCGGTCAAATAAAGTTATATTTTGGGAACATGACTGTTGATTTCAATATTTTCAACCTGGAAAAATAGCCCAGTGATCCGTCTGATCAATCCCTAGAGGTGAATTTTATGCAAGAAATTTCTAGTGAATAGCAAAAGGGAGAGTGTGAGTCAGATCTTTGTTTATCTGACTTGAGTCTTGAGGAGATTTTTGATGATTAAATTAGGATTTTAGAAGAGTTAGATCCACTAGTTGATCATGTATCTGCAATTAGTTGGCAACCTTCAACCTTAGACATAGAGCCACGAGCGCAACTTCACCCATCTACAGAGAAGCCCCATAAGTTAGAGCTCAAACATTTACCTGAAAATCTAGAATATGCCTACTTATGGGAGAATGAGACTTTACCAGTCATCATTTCTTCTAATTTGATAACCGGTCAAAAGAAAGTCCTCTTAGATATTTTGAGAGAGAATAGGGAAACCATTGAATGGACCATGGCTGAAATCAAAGGGATTAGTCCAACCATTGTTCAATACCGAATCCATTTGATATATGATGCCAAACCTTCTAGAGATCCCCAACGTAGGTTAAACCCAGTAATGAAAGAAGCGGTTAGGAAAGATATTCTGAAAAGTCTTGATAATGGGATTATTTATCCCATTTCAAATAGTTCTTGGGCAAGTCCGGTCCAAGCAGTTCGAAAGAAATCTGGGATCACCGTGATCCAAAATGAGGCTAATGAGCTTATTCCCACCTGAATCTAAACTGGATGGCGAGTCTGCATTGACTATAGGAAACTCAACTTAGCAACCTGGAAAGATCACTTCCCTCTTCATTCATCGACCAAATGCTTGAACGTTTAGCAGGATATGAGTTCTACTCTTTCTTAGATGGATATTCAGGTTACAATCAGATCCCCATTACCCCTGAAGATCAGGAGAAAATCACGTACACATGCCTATACGGAACTTTTGCTTATCATCGCATGCCCTTTAAATTATGCAACGCTCCCGCTACTTTTCAACGGTGCATGATCAGTATATTTTCCGATATGGTTGAGCGATTGTTAGAAATTTTTATGGATGATTTTTTCATATTTTGTGACTCAATTTCTGAGTGTTTGCATCACCTCAAACTGGTCTTAACCCGGTGTAAGGAGAAAAATCTGAGTCTTAATTGGGAAAAATGTCACTTCATGGTCAAACATGGAATTGTCGTGGAGCATGTAGTTTCCAATAAGGGTATAGAAGTTGACAAAGCTAAGGTAAATCTCATATCTAACCTTTCTCCTCCCAAGAATGTCAAGGATGTTAGATTATTCCTTGGACATGCTGGTTTTTACCGACAATTTATCAAAGACTTTAACAAAATTGCTAGGCTTTTGATCAATCTTTTAGCCAAGGATACACCCTTCGATTTCTCTCCTGAATGCCTCAGGGCCTTTGATCACCTAAAAAAAGTGCTCACCTCAGCTCCTTTCATTCATGCACCAGATTGGATCTTACCTTGCGAGTCAATGTGTGATGCATCCGATTTTGCAATTGGTGCTGTTTTAAGACAACGCATAGATGGAAAAGCTCATGTGATCTACTATGCAAGTAGGACACTGAACGATGCACAACAAAATTACTCTGTCATAGAGAAGGAGTTTTTAGCTGTTGTTTTTGCCTTAGATAAATTCACATCCTATCTCATCGGGTCCTTGACTAAGGTTTTCACTGATCACGCTGCATTGAAGTATCTTTTAGCTAAGAAATATGCGAAAGCACGACTCATTAGATGGAAACTCTTGTTCCAAGAGTTCAATTTATAAATCTTTGATAGGAGAGGAGCAGATAACCCAGTTGCAGATCATTTATCTAGACTTCCTAATGCACCAATACCAGATGTTCCAATCAATGATCATTTCCCGGATGAATAACTCCTACAAGTTCAATCTGTACCGTGGTTTGCAGATATTATAAACTACTTGGTCACAAAATAGATTCCTTCACATTGGTCTAAACAGGATTGATCCTGTTTCCTCTCCCATGTGAAATATTTCTACTAGGATTATCCATGTCTGTTTAAGTATTATCCTAAGTAGATCTTTAAGAGGTGTATTCTGAATGAAGAAACGAGGAGTGTTCTATCTTTTTATCACGAGCAAGCATGTGGGGGCCACTTTGGCCTAAGAAAAACCACCGAGAAAATTCTCCAGTGTGGGCTATATTGATCCACTCTGTTTAAGGATTCATACGAGTTTTTCAAAGCCCGTAACTGTTGTCAGCTCTTAAGAAAATCACTAGAAGAAATATGATGCATTTACAACCCATTCTAGCCGTTGAGCTTTTTGATCTGTAGGGTATAGATTTCATGGGACCATTTCCAAATTCTTTTGAAAATATATATTCTAGTGGCCGTAGAGTACATGTCTAAATGGGCTGAAGCAGTAGCTTGCAAGACCAATGATAACAAGGTGATTGTCAAGTTTTTGAAGGAAAATATCTTTTCCCGATTTGGAGTGCCCCGAGAGATTATTAGTGATAACGATACACATTTTTGTAACCGTTCTTTTGAGGCTTTGATGAGAAAATATTCAATCATGCATAAATTATGAACTCATTATCATTCCCAGGCCAATGGTCAAGTAGAGGTCACAAATAGACAAATTATGTAAATCTTAGAAAAAAAACTATTAATCAGACTAGAAAAGATTGATCTGTTAAATTGTATGATGCTTTATGGACGTATAGGACAGCCTTCAAAACCAATCTGAAGATGTCACAGTACAGGCTTGTGTTTGGAGAAGCGTGTCCTTTAGTAGTTGAGTTGGAACACCGAGCTATGTGGGCAATTAAACAATTGAATTTTGATTTAGACTCGGCTAGAAAAACAAGGATGCTCCAAATAAACGAGTTAGAAGAAATTTGAAACGATACATACATAAACTCGAAAATTTATAAAGAGAAAACTAAGATTTTTCACGATAATTCAATAAGACAGAAGAATTTTACACCGACACAAAAAGTTTTGCTCTACAATTCAAAACTACATCTTTTTTCCCAAAAATTGAGATCACGATGCACGGGTCCGTATTTTGTTAAACAAGTTTCTCACATGAGGCTATCGAGATAGAAAATCCTAAAAATGATCATCTCTTCAAAGTCAGCGGTCAACGATTAAAATCATTTTTAGAATTTTCTACATTCGGTGTAGAGGAGGTGTTGGTTCTTCATGAACCAGACTATTATTGGAAAAAAAATGAATTGGAAAAAATAATTAAAAAAAAATTTTTTAAAAGAGAAAGAAACCTCATCTTTTTAGCCCATGTGTACATAAATAAGTGTTTGGCCCACCTAAAAAAATGGAAAAAAAAATATGGCTCATTCGCAAGAGGCCCACTCAAAATAAATGATGAATAAAAGAAGTTATTTTTTTAAGTGGGCTGTGGCCTAGCCCACACACAAAAAACGAAAAAAACAAAACAAAACAAAAAAACCAAAAAAACCCTAATCAGTTGGCCAACCAGTTGGGAGTCGCCTCCTTCTTCATCTTCATCCGATTCTCTCTCAAATCCTCTCTAAAACCAAAAATTCTTGTCGAATCTCATCCCTACGTCGAAGACAAGAGGATTAGGGAAGATTTCAACTCAAAATTGCAACGGTCTTGTAATCAAATCAACCCTGTTCGAGGTATAAAAAAACCCGAAACCCTAGATTTTCAAACTATTGCAAATTTTCCTTGATTTCTTGTATGAATTGTGGTTTGAATTGCTTGAAAATGATGATAGAACAGATCTTTAAAAGATTGTGTTGGAAAAACTTGTAAAAATCAACCATTGGCTTCATAAATAGAAAATATCACCCTTAGATTAGATTTTTGGCCGACCATATTACTTGTGAATATTATTTTATAATTTTTAAAAAGAGTACTTAATCTATAATATGCTAATATGAATCTAAAAGATTCACATAAATTGATAATAATAAAATCATAAAATATTAAATAATAACTTATCCTATTTGGTAAAGTATAAACTAAACTTAACTAGATTTAGATAACAGATGTACGTAGACAATTGATAACATATAAGAGTAACTGTTATGACAAACCCCAGGAATAAACTGATATCAATCAAACGAAAGCACGAAAAATATCAAGAACACACGAACACAAAGATATACGTGGTTCGGCTTGTAGCCTACGTCCACGGGCGAAAGAGGAGAATAGCTTTACTAATTGTGAGGAATACAATGTGGAGATCTCTCAATCACTCAATCCTAAACCACACCCCAAAAGCCTAATACAATCTCTCTCAAATAAAGGAACAAAAGAGAAAATACCAAATAGGCTTCACAAAAGAACTCTCTCTTCTTGATTGGTGCTCTGAAGATTGATGATGATAATAGGCTTGAAAGACCGTACATATATAGCATTAAAGATCCCAACTCCTTGCTGTACACGGAATAGGAGTTCTAATAGGAACAGAAGTCCATATATTCTAAAGCCCAACAAGAGTCCAAGTAGGAATAGACTTCTAATATGATTGGTTGTGCAAAGTCTAATGTAAGTAGGACTCTTGACCAAACCAAACCAAGTCAAAAAAGAATTCCCAAAGCAATATGGATTTGAGTATTTGAGGCAACCTATAACAAATCTCCACCTTGACTCAAATGCGTAGAAAATTCCTCACTCCAAAATAAGCCTAACTTACTCCACCTTCTCCAATAGTCCCGCAGGGCATCTAAGTGCGGCACATATCGATCAAGTCCAAGCCCGGCTTGAACTTGCCAACTGAAAGAGGCCTCCTCAACAAATCGACTGAATTGTCCGCACGATGACCATAACTCATAGCGAAGTTATCACCTGAAGTAGCTCCTGAATAGCTGGAGGGCACAAAATTGTCAACCGACAATGCATAAGCTACTGTATCTTCATATCTTCGTGGTGGTCGAATATCTTATCTAGACCGATCTCTAGCACTAGTGTATTCCCGCCCTTCCTGTAGCTGTTGAGGTGCTTCATTTACTTGAACGGGATCTGGCTGCTGAACTCCCGTAGTCTTATCCTGTAGAAGAGTTGAATCACGAATTTCTAACTCTACCTGTCCTGTACTGCGCGGCTTATCGTCAACTGAAACTGGTGACTTTTTTTATGGAACATAGCAGACTCATCAAATATGACATCACGGCTGATAATAATCGTAGGAGACTTCGGATCAGGACACCACAACCTAAAACCTTTAACACCCAATGCATAACCTAGGAATATGCACTTCTTCGCTCGAGGCTCAAGTTTCCCTTGACTAACATGCGCATATGCAGGGCAATCAAATATTCTAAGATTAGAATAATCCGCAGGCTTACCGGACCAAACTTTCACTGGAGTTTTACAACCAATAGCAGTAGATGGCGACCGATTCACTAAGTAACAAGTCGTATTCACCGCTTCCACCCAGTATTCCTTGCCTAAACCTGCATTGAACATCATACAACGAGCTTTCTCCAAAAAAGTTCTATTCATATGTTCTGCCACTCCATTCTGTTGCGGTGTACGAGGGACTGTACAATGTCTAATGATTCCCTCCTTCTTGCAGAACTCATTAAATTCTCCTTCACAAAACTCAAGGCCATTATCAGTTCTAAGCCTCTTAATCAACCTCCCAGTCTGCTTCTCAATCAAAGACTTTTATTGCTTGAAAGTCACAATTACCTCATCTTTATGTCTCAAAAAATAGACCCAAACCTTCCTGGAGTAGTCATCAATGAAGGTCAACATATATCTCGAACTACCACCCTTCGAGGCAACTTGAGAAGGTCCCCAAAGATCTGAATGGATAAAATCCAAAGTACCTTTAGTCTGGTGCACTGCCGTACTGAAGCTGACTCTTTTCTGCTTCCCGAAGATGTAATGCTCGCAGAATCCCAATTTTCCTGTACTCTGTCCACATAAAAGACCCTTCTTGCTCAACTCGGCCAATCCACGCTCACTCATATGACCAAGTCTCATATGCCATAATCTGGTAGTATCAACTCCTGATATCGATGATGCTACTGCAGCCGAACCGATAACGGTAGAACCCTGTAAAACATACAAGCTGCCGATCTTCTTTCCTTTCATAACCACAAGAGAGCCTTTTGTAACCCTAAGAACTCCACCTTCACCTGAAAAATTGCACCCAAGACGATCAAGAGTGCCCAAAGAGATGAGATTTTTTCTTAAACCTGGAACATGCCTAACATCAGTCAAAGTCCTGATGACTCCATCATGCATCTTAATCCGAATTGTGCCTATCCGGACAGTCTTGCATGAGGCGTTATTCCCCATAAGAACAATTCCACCATCAATAGCTTCATAAGTGGTGAACCAGTCCCGATTAGGACACATATAATAGGAACAGCCCGAATCCAAAATCCAATCATCCATACTCCTATTTTTATTACCTGTAACCAACAAAATCACATCTTCAGCAATATCAACTTCAGCGGAGTCCTCCTTAGAGTTTTCTTCATACTCTTCTTGTTTAGTCTTGTTCTTTAATCTGTAACAATCGGTCTTGATATGCCCTTTCTTCTTGCAATATCTACAGGTCAAATTTCTATGCTTTGACTTGTACCTGTTACCTCCAAAGCCCCTTTCTTCCGATCTTCCTCGAACAAACAAGCCATCCGCTTTATCACCACTTTTGCTTGTGGTTAACTCTTTGTCAATCTTCTCCTTATTCAACAAGTTCTCTTTGACGTCCTTGATGCCAATAGAATCTCGACCGTAAATCATAGTATCCCTGAAGTGCTTGTAGGAAGGCGGCAAAGAACACAATAACAATAGAGCTTGATCTTCATCATCGATCTTAACATCAATCTTACTCAAATCTGTAATCACAGAATTAAATTCACCAATATGAGATTTGATGGGTGTACCTTCCGACATCCGAAGTGTGTACAATCGTTGCTTCAAGAGGAGACGATTAGTGAGCGACTTCTTCAAATACAAATCCTCTAACTTAGACCACAAATCAGCGGCTGTCTTCTCTGTGAGAACTTCTTGCAAAACTTCATTTATCAAACATAACTGGATCGCTGTGAGAGCCTTATCATCCAACTCGTCCCAAACTTCCTCCATCATTGTAGTCGGTTTCTTCGACTTCCCAAACAAAGCCTTCTTCAATCCGCTCTGTATTAACACGGCGATCATCCTAACTTGCCAAAGGCTGAAACTAATGTTGCCGTCAAACTTCTCAATATTCCACTTCGTAGTGGTTGTCATCATCTTCTTGTCCGATCGATAGCTGAGGGCTCTGATACCAATTTGTTATGACAAACCCCAGAATAAACTAATATCAATCAAACGAAAGCACGAAAAATATCAAGAATACACGAACACAAAGATATACGTGGTTCGGCTTGTAGCCTACGTCCACGGGCGAAGGAGCAGAATAGCTTTACTAATTGTGAGTAATACAATGTGGAGATCTCTCAATCACTCAATCCTAAACCACACCCCAAAAGCCTAATACAATCTCTCTCAAATAAAGGAACAAAAGAGAAAATACCAAATAGGCTTCACAAAAGAACTCTCTCTTCTTGATTGGTGCTCTGAAGATTGATGATGATAATAGGCTTGAAAGACTGTACATATATAGCCTTGAAGATCCCAACTCCTTGCTGTACACGGAATAGGAGTTCTAATAGGAACAAAAGTCCATATATTTTAAAGCCCAACAAGAGTCTAAGTAGGAATAGACTTTTAATATGATTGGTTGTGCAAAGTCTAATGTAAGTAGGATTCTTGACCAGACCAAACCAAGTCAAAAAAGAATTCCCAAAGCAATATGGATTTGAGTATTTGAGGCAACCTATAACAGTAACAATAAACATTGAATGTCTAGATCAATAGTAAATTGGAGTCTTAAGACTAGAATAACCTGTAGATTGTCTAAAAAAGAAAAAAAAGGGGAGGAGGAATCAAGTGTTAAATATTCTTGAGAACAAAACAGGGTATATACAACAAAGCATTTACACTTAACGGCCACCATATCAATTTAATATAAGGGACGACATTAGTATACTTATATATGAACATTTATGTTTAAAATGCAGTGCATTGAAATTTCACATTTCAAGAAGTAATGCATTTTAGATGGTAAGGTTTTAAGAGAAAAGGTATTGACATAGACATGATTTGAACATTAGGATGTTGCCAAATAGAAATATTTTTACTTATCAATCGCTCAATATTTGCACCCCAAGTACAATGCATTTTCATTGAGTGTACATTGTATTTGTTTTATTTGAGAACAATGTATATGCCTATATTAACTGCTTGCCTATTTCAGAGGATATAGTTTCAATGCATTCATTTGAACCTAATTGGAAAAGATTTCTAGTTGGATTGAGTTTGGACTATAAAGAGAGGTCAAGCTGCTAGGGTATGAGCATGAGGAGATTTTAGCAATGTATGAGTCGATGCCAAAGATTGAGGGTAATTTGACTCACCTAATAAGCTACATTAGGTTCATAGCCAAAGTTGAGGATCAAGATTCCATCCCAAAGGACTTCGATTTCCCATTAAGTCCGTGCAAAAACAAAAGGTATGTAGCTTAAAGTAAATATTCAAAAAAAAAATTCCCTTGATATTTAGTTTCTCAATTATTAGTATATATTTTGATGTATTCTGATTTATTATTTTGAAAAGATTTTGTTTGAATGAACAAATTTATTAGTTTAGGTAAAATTCTGGATATAAACTAATTGTTTTGAACTTTACCTCGACTCTTATTTTTCGATAGACCTCATGTGCTATTGTTGTTTAATTTGAACTTACTACTTCCTAGTTTTATCTTCGAAATAGGTTTCTTCTATTATCGTTATTTTGAATGCAGATAGACCCCTGAGTGAAATTTTGTTGACTTGTTTACCCTTATAGAAATAAACATCATTTTTAATAAATAGACCTCCTTAGAATAAAGGAGTCTAAACAAATTGCTCAAGGGATCTATATACAAAGTTAGAAGTAGCGGAGTAGTAACCTAAAAAACAACAACGATCCTAAAGAGGGTCTATTCACAACTAACCCAAACTAAAAAGCTTCTTTCTCCTTCTACCCAATTTACCTTCAGCCATTTTTTACAATAGAAGTAGTTGAGCTTTTACTTGTACAGCAAGAATATATTTAAGAATATCTGAATTTCATAGTAAAAGCTTCTTTGATATATTCCATTGATAGAAATAAGAAAACAGCAGTATCCTCCCAAATTATTTACTTTAAAACTTTCCATAGTTTATGTGTTAATACAGAGAAAGTATCCAGTGCAACGTTTTTTCCACATAGGCATGCCTCCATGATGCATCCAACCTATTCTAGACCGTCACGTGGACCACTAATCCATGATTCCTAACCATACTCATTAAATCAAAATCATCCTTATTTGGAAATAACAGAAAATCAAAGTAAATTTAAAAAATCCGAAAATTAATCAATTTATTATTCTCTTTCCTTTTTTTCTTATCATTACATTTCCACGTGGTAGTCTAGGACAGGTTGGATGCACCATGTAGGCATGCCTATGTGGAAAAAAACGTTGCACCGGATACTTTCTCGTTAATACACTTATAATTTTAGAATATTTGTTGACAAAAAGATTTTAAATTATATCATAAATAAAGTTATAATGTTTCTTTTGCAGACCAATGAAGAGCAAATGTTCAAAGCTGCTAACGTCATTGGGGAAGAAAACATTGAGCAAGCACAGACAGAGGAAATTCGAAGGGTAACAGCCGTAACACTTTATAATCTAACACAAATTCAAAAACTAAAAAAAAACTCTTTTCATCATGTACAAAAGATATGAAGTATGACATTCTTGACTTTGTGCAGGTTCAAGAAACTAATGATATCAAGGATGAAGTTGATAGAGGCACTGTGACAAATGGGCAGGTAAATTTTAATATATAACTAGAAATCTCCCACGTGCAAATGCACATGATAGAAGAATTATTGATTTTGTGTTTTAAAATTTTCATTTCATATAAAAAATATTTTCATTTTATTTTGAATAAAATGTTGGTCTTATTTTATTTTATACATATTACCTTTTTACTTAGAACCGAGCTACCACTTTCTCTTTGTAGATTTGTACCCTAAAAGATTAAAAATATATATATTCTATTTTTACGCTCAAGTTATATTAACAGATATAGAATATTCTAGAAGAAATAAAGAGAATACAAAAGAAAAGATAAAAATTACTTCTTACTTAAATTTCAATTCTAACCTTTCAATTAAAATTGGAAAGGATGATATTTTCACCTTTCATTCAAATTTGCACTATCCCTCACTGGTTTTTCATATAGTAGTATAAATATGGAATTTTGACTGAGTAGCAAATAGGAACCTACTATTTTACAACCCATTTATATATCTTTTGTATAAATGCTACTGCACAATTAAGACTTAATTAAGAACGAGTGAGTATAGATTCCAATATATTATGGATCAAAAGCCAACAAACAAATTCCTTTACTCCATTTACATCATAATTCATTGATCATAATTCCTGAACTTAATTTTAACCTTTTTCTGATAAATTATAGGTCATCGGTAAAGTTGGTGATCTTATCGGCATCAAGTATTTCCCTGCGAACCTCAAAAGACACTGATAAATAGGAAGAAGCTGTCGTACTAAAAATATTTTAGATTCAAAGATTCAAAGACTATATTGAGATAATGTATCCATTTTGAAGTAAACCACCACCATAAATACAAGTTTGATTTATTATTTTTACTGACGTGAAAATTATAATACCTTTACAAATAGCTTTTTATAGTTAGAATAAAATCCGTGTTGATTAGTGTATATCAGTTGACAGGTTTTTCTTTTGTTTCTCTTTTCCTGGATTGATGAGAAACTGTTTATAGCAAATAAATTCAGAATATAGTGCATGAAAACTTGGGTATTCGAGTCATTAGCATATAATTTGAATGTATTGCGGATATTGCCTGTGATGAGACTTTAGTGACAGAATCTGAAAGACTAAGGTTCTCAGTGCATTAATCAGTTCTACTCTATGTTTAACGTGAATTTGATCAAGCTATCCTTTATCTTCTCTTTTTAGTTCTAATGTTCAAGAATTGGGACTCACAGTTGTGGGATTTGTTGTTGTTTTTCTCAAGAAATATTTTGTAATAATATTTGGATTCTCTATACTGTCAAAGAGAAGCACTTCATCAATACTTTCTATCTCAATCATCTACCATTTGATAGATAGTTATGACTTGTTGTTAAGCGAAAAGTGGAAAGAAATCCAAACCGCAATGGATGTTATAAGCTTTAGATCTAGAGTCAATCACAACCATCAATATGTTAATAAATGGTTGAGATTCAAGAACTGGTCTCTCCACTATTTTTGTAATAAAGAGAATCCAAATTATTTTATCATTGTTGCGAATTAACCTCTACACTGATAATAATTTATTGAAAGTTGATCAGAGATCCAACACCTTGCTTTTAGGGTTTACTGCGAAAACTGTTAGCGAATACAGAATAAATAATCTCAAAAATACTGGCATGCAATCACAAAAGTAAGAACAACGAGATTTATGT
Organism: Asparagus setaceus; assembly: GCA_012295165.1. NCBI lineage: Eukaryota > Viridiplantae > Streptophyta > Magnoliopsida > Asparagales > Asparagaceae > Asparagus > Asparagus setaceus. Next base: position 25,264,161 of record CM022710.1, read on the forward strand.
GGTTTCGGCAATTTTTCCGTATCCATGTGAGAAAGGGAGGGGTTTCTTTAGTTTATCAAGAAGAAGAAGAATACAAGATATCACAAACTGTAGCTTGCAAATTCTCATAAGAAATAGATCTCTTCTCTCCCTCTCCCCCCCCCCAACCCCCCAATCTGCCTTCTTGGTGGCTATAATTCTGACGGGGCTCCTAATTGGATAAACCCTAACCTAATGGGAGACCACATGAGATAGGATTCCAACCAAATACAAGAAAGTCCACTAAAACATACTCAAAAAACCCAATTAAACCCCAAAAAATGCAGTAAGAACCTCGCAATCGCGTGTGCCTACCGCACGTGATCCATGCTCTAGACTTGGACCGCTTGTGTTAGGCAGATGCGATCAAGTTGCTAGATGAAGACCGGGTACGGTGTCGCAACGGCCTGATGTCAACAATGGCTATCAACAACCACTGTTGTTGTTGCCGCTGCAGCTATTTCTTCTAGCTGCTGCTGCTGCTGCTGCTTTAGAGATAACTAAACAATCTCCACCATGGCTTAAATTGTATCTATCTCCTCTTTCTCCTCCTTCATGGCTCCACCTTTATACGGCATATTGTCCTCAAAACTATGAGTATCTGAATACTTTCACAACCTCCACCAGAAGCTATGTGCCTCCCTCAAATCAATGAGTATCTATACATCCATCACGACCTCCACCTGAAGTCATATACTGTTGCAGTCTCCACCTAAGACCACCTGAGACTGTGTGTCATCCTCACTAAGTGAGTGCCTAAATGAAGTCCAAGAATGCCTTGAACTTCTCTATAGTCACTGGCTTTGTCATGATATCCGTTGGACTCTTCCTTGTATCAATCTTCACCATCTTGATATCTTTTCTTACCTCCAACTCTCTATTTTGTGAAACAATATCTCAATCTGGTTCGATTTCCATGAAACACCTAATCCTTCACCAAATAATTGGCACTTTGAGTGTCATAAAATAACTCCATGGTAGTAACCTTGAATATGAAATTACGAACCAATCCCTTAAACCATAGGCTTCCTTAGTTGCTTCAACTAACGCCATATATTCTGCTTCTGACGATAAAAGTGCAATAGTGTCCTGAAGCTATGACTTCTAACTAATTGGCACATCTCCAACAGTGAATACAAAGCCAATAGTCGATCTCTGATGATCGAGGTTTCCTACGTAGTCTGAATCTACAAAACCCTTCAATTCACTCGACTTCCCTTGCACCTTTTTGTATATTAGCATGAGTTGTGTTGTACCTTTTAGATACCATAGTATCCATGTCACCATCTCCTAATGAAGCTTCCCTAGGTTTAACATGCATCGGCTCACCAAACTCACCACATATGATAAGTCCGGTCTTGTGCATACCATAGCAAACATGAGCGATCCCACTGCACTTGCATATGAAACTTGAGACATCTCTTCCTTCTCCTCATCTATATTTAAATACATATATGAGTATAACCTGAAGTGACCAGCAATAAGGATACTCACCTGTTTCATCTTTCCTATGTTGAATCACTCAATCACCTTTTTAACATATTTCCATTGGGATAAGAATAGCTTTCTCACTTTCGTGTCTCAATAAATTTCCATCCCAAGGATGTTCTTGGCTTCACCCAAGTCCTTAATGTCAAACTCCTTGCTCAACTGAGCCATCAATCTCTAAAACTTCTGCTTACTCTTTGCCGTAACCAACATGTCATCCACATACAACAGAAAGTATAAAAATGCACCCTCACTATATTGCCTAATAAACACAACTATCATATTCACATCGAGTGTATTCCATTGCCAACATGAATGAGTCAAACTGCTTGCACCACTGTCATAGAGATTGCTTCAACCTGTAAAGTAACTTCTTTAGAATGCACACGTAGTCCTCTTTTCCTTCCTCTATTAATCCTTCTGGCTGGTTCATGTAGATAAGCTCTTAAAGCTCTCCACGTAGAAACACTATTTTGACATCAAGCTGCTCTAACTTCATGTCATGCTCCATTACCATCGCCAACAACACCTGAATTGACGTATGCTTGACCATCAAAGAAAATATGTTATTGTAGTCAATCCCTTATTTCTGAGCATATCCCTTTGCCATGAGGCATGCCCTGTATTGTTCATTCTCCTTCTTCTTGCATACCCACTTGCATCCTATAGCTTGCTTATCCTTTGGTAGTGTGACTAGATCCATGTCTGATTCTTTCAAGGTGACTCCATCTTCTATCATGGCAATCAACCACTTGTTGCTGTCCTCATTGTCGAGTGCTTCCTTATAGCTGCTTGTATCGCCATTTTCCATAACTAGAGCAAATGTTACCTATTCATCGTCAAAACCTAATTTAACCGGTGCCTTACGGGTTCTTCTCTGTCGTCCTTGTGCTATAGAATACTCTAGCTGGTGTTGAGTTTTCTTATCATCATTTGTAACTATCTTCTCATCCACACTTACATCTTCATCCTGAGTTACATCTTCATCCTGAGTTACATCTTGTCATGCCACATGTCCCATATATAGATATGAGCATGCGACTCGACCGGCAGCATGTACACGAGAAGAGGATCAAATGAGTCCTTATGCACATGTTTAAGCCTCATCTGTCTAAAGTGCTACAAAACAAGGGTGAAATAGTAAATGCGCAGGTGAGATGGGCAAAAATGACAAAAGTCAATTTCTGGTCCAACTATCTCTATTTAAGGTGATACAACTAAAAACAACGTAACATGGTAGAACATCTAAGCTAAAAATAAACCCATAGGCAAAATCATAAAATAGCTACCTACTAACTACCTGAAGGGTAAAATTATCCAATCGCACAATCTGATCCAAAACTAATCGCTTCCACAACCTGGCGAAAGAAGGGAGAAAATAAATCCAGGGGTCATCAGGCAAGCGACCCACAACAATCATCAAGAAAGAAAAGAAACAAGAATAGATATGCATAGAGAATATTTTGGAGGATACACTCATGGAGATCCAACATGAAGAAGAGACAAGAAAAGATAGACTAAATGGCGGGAAGGTATGCATATGTTCAAGATGGTGAAAACATCAGAAACAAACTATAAAAGCAACACAGATCGAAAATAGAACAAAATTAAAATTAAACACCCAAACATGCACACCTACTAATTGTTACTATCTGGAACTACTCCTGCAAAATAACTCATTTGTATCTCAACTGGGTAGAATCCATGTCACATACCACTTTCTCGATCCAATCAAGATTCTCATAATTAGTATCTTATTTGGAAAGACCTTCATTGAGGATATATACAGGTCACATGGAATCTGACAGTTTTCGGTATTGACAAAACCCTCCCATACAAACCAACAAGCTTAACATATACGACTACGGCCCCACATAACTCTGAAGATTCAGTCCCCCAAAATTAAACCCAACATATTACTTTTTCTTAGTTTTTATACATAAAATGTAATGTACTAGTCTTGAGAATCTCAGCTCGTAGAGAAAAATACTTTTCATGACACTGATATTGGTCTAGATGGTATTGACCTGGTGTCCTATTAGAGGGTCCTCTGCATCTGGGAGCTCAAAGAAGATAAAATCCTGATCATGAATCCAAATATATTATCTTTTCTCATAACTCATGTAAATAGGGAATTCCAAATGAGATCCGGTATTCATAAGGAGATACCACGGATATATCACAAAGACAAATGAATTCGATATCTAAATAAGATCAAACAGAAAAATTTCTCAAACGAGTATACTAATTGATAATATCCCATCTGGGTAACATGATACACAAACTAGGTTTCAACTCACACACGAGTGAGTCAAAAATCATGGTCCAATATAACCTGCTCAAAATCCATAATATACGGGTTTCAACCTTCATGTGCAGCAAGATCAAAGACAACCGCCTAATATCATCTAAGTTGGTGATATCAACTAGCTCAACACATTTCTGGAATTCTCCTCCACGAAACTCGAGGCTATTATCAGTTCTTAGTCTCTTAATCAACCTCTCAGTCTGCTACTCAATCAAAAACTTTCATCACTTAAAAGTCACAAACACCTCATCTTTGTGTCTCAAGAAATAGACCCAAATCTTCTTGGAATAATCATCGATGAAGATCAACAAGTATCTCGAACTATCACCCTTTGAGGCAACTTGAGAAGGTTCCCAAATATTAAATGGATATAATTCAAAGTAAATTTAGTCTGATGTATTGTCGTTCTGAAGCTGATTCTTTTCTTCTTCTCAAAGCTGTAATGCTTGCAGAATCCAACTTTTCGTATACTCTGTCCACATAAAGGACCGTTCTTCCTCAACTCGGCCAATCAGCGCTCACTCATATGACCAAGACCCATATGCCATAATCTGATAATATCTTCTCCTGATATCAATGACGCAACTGTAGCCGAACCGGTAACAGTAGAACCCTATAAAACATACACGCTGCCGATCTTCTTTTCTTTCATAACTATGAGAGAGCTTTTTATAACCCTAAAAACTTTACTTTTACCTAAAAACTTGCACCCAAGATTATCAAGAGCACCCAAAGAGATGAGATTCTTCCTTAAATCTAGAACATGCCTCACATCAGTCAAAGTTTTGATGATTCCATAATGCATCTTAATTTTGAAATGTCCCTCTCCCAATAGTTTTGCATGAGATGTTATTCCCCATGAGAATAATTTCTCCATCGGCAACTTCATAAGTGGTGAACTAATCTCGATTAGGACACATTTGATAGGAATAACCTGAATCCATAATCCAATCATCTGTGCTCCTGCTTTTATTATCGGTAACAAACAAAATCACATCTTCAGCAAGTGGAGTCCTCTTTTGGTTTCTCATCATACTCTTCTTACTTCTTCTTGTTCTTCAACCTATAACAATCGGCCTTGATGTGCCCTTTCTTCTTGCAATATCTACAGGTTAGATTCCTATGCTTTGACTTATACATGTTATACCTCTAAAGCTCCTTTCCGCCGATATTCCTAGAACAAACAATCCATCAGGTTTATCACCACTTTTGCTTGAGGTTAACTCTTTGTCGATCTTCTCCTTATTCAACAAGTTCTCTTTGACGTCCTTGATGCTAATAGAATCTTGGCCGTAATTCATAGTATCGCTACAGTGCTTGTAGGAAGGCAGCAAAGAACATAATAATAATATGGCTTAATCTTCATCATCAATCATAACATCAATTTTACTTAAATCAGTAATCACAGAATTAAATTAATCAATGTGTGATTTTATGGGTGCACCTTCTGACATCCGAAGTGTGACAAACACTGCTTCAAGAGGAGGTGATTAGTGAGCGACTTCTTAATACAAATCCTACAACTTAGACCACAGATCAACGGTTGTCTTCTAAATAAGAACTTCTTGTAAAACTTCACTTGTCAAACATAACTGGATCGCAGTGAGAGCTTTATCATCCAACTCATTCCAATCCTCATCAGTCATGGTAGTCGGTTCCTTCGACTTTTCAAACAAACACTTCTTCAATTCGCTCTGTGTCAACAAGGCGATCATTCTAACTTGCTAAAGGCTAAAATTGATGTTGCCGTCAAACTTCTCAATAGTCCACTTCGTAGTGGTTGTTATTATCTTCTCATCCGATCAATGGATGAGGGCTCTGATATCAATTTGTATGACAAATCCGCAGAGCTAAACTAATATCAATCACACGAAAGCATAGAAAAATACCAAGAAGACAAATAGCACACAGATATATGCGGTTCGGCTTGTAGCCTACATCCACGGGGGAATGAGGAGAATAGTTTTATTAAATTGTGAGGAATACAATGTGAAAATTTCTCAATCACTCAATCCTTGACACGCCCCAAAAAGCGTAATATAATTTCTCTCAAACAAAGGAATAAAAGAGAGCCTAAAATAATTAATTGGCTTCACGAGGGAACCTCTTATTCTCTGTTTCAAATTGTGTAAACTGCAGATTAATGATAAAGTCTCACATGGCCTCTCTATGCATAGATATAGGCTTGAAGATCTGATGTCTTGCTGCCCAAGGAAATTAGTCTTTAAGTGAATACATGATTACAATAGTCCAATGTGAATCCTTAGCCAATAAGAGTTGTAGTAAAAATAAAAATAAAAATAAAAATAAAACTCCTTCATAAAATTGGATTTCTCACACCAAATCTAAATTACATGTGATATTGGAGTCTGTCCTTATCTCCAAACCAATGAAAAATTAATACTATTTGAAATAGGATGAGTAACCACCATATCATTGATGCACACACAACCCAAACTCAAGTCTTCATGCTCTCGGCCAAAAGCGTGACCGAGCTAAAGACAACGGGTGCGGATGAATTAAAGATTTTTTCGGGATGGAGGGGCGAGGGCGATCTCAAGGGCGATTCAGGAGTGGGAAGTTTGAGCAGGGCTACGTTGGCGTGGGTAAGAGTTTCGACAAAGTGGGTGATCATGGGATTAACAGGGTTAATCCTCACTTTCAATCTAATCCCTTTTCATCAAGACGTTTAGTGGGAAGGTAGCGATCTCGAGGTAATTATTTCGACGTTTCACCTTCCGTCAGCAATCAATGTGGTATCCTAGGGCCGAAACCGCCACTCCCTCCCAACCCATCAACTCGTTATCACCCTGTTTTCAAGAAAACTTTCACCTCCCTCTTCTCTAGAAACAACTCCGTTCATCTCAAACCTCCGCCTCTTAAACCTAGTTTTGTATCAGAAGATCAGGGGTGGATTCCGGTGGTAAATCGGAAGAATAAATACAGAGCTAACAAGATTCAGCGGCCTCCTTCTCCTCCCATCGTCAAAAGGTGCTTTCTTTGTGGAGATCCCAAACACTTATCAAGATCATGCTCAATGGATGAAATTGTCAGCTTTAAGTGCAACTCATATGGGCACATTGCTAGAGACTGCCCTACATCCATCAAACCTATCCCCATTATCCAAGTCCCAGCAGGGATTAAGGGCCACATCACAACTCTCTCTTCCTTTGCCATATTCTATGTGTGTAGAGGGCGGCCATATCTTGCAGAATTGAGGGAGATGCTTGCAGACAAGTTTAACGCCAAGGGATGGGCTCAAAGAATCTCCAGAGCCGGGGAGAAAACCTTTATGGTGGAATTTCCAGATGAGGACATGATGGAAACAGCGGAGGGTATGAAGTTGATAGACATGGGGGATTTTAAAGGGCGTTTCCTCCGCTGAAGAGAAGACCTGGGACTCAAACCTATTCCTGATCCAGTTCTTACATGGGTACGTATCTCTCATTTACCATTCCATCTGTGGGATTGGGATTTTTTTGGCACTCTGTTCAAGGAGATAGGGGAATGCATTACCTGTTCTAATGATGTGGCATTCAGACTGCATTTCTCTAATTGCAAAGTCTTGCTGAAAGTGCGAAACCTATCTACTGTTCCACGTGAAATCAGATTCCGCTATCACTTCCCTCTTGATAACAGTTTATTAGAAGGACATGCCGCACTTGAGATCATTGGTAAGCCGATCAAGGAGAAGGATTTTGACAACAACGTGGAGGTTAGGGAACACGCTTTCAAATGGGAAGGGGAAGACTCCTCATCATCAGGGATGGTGGATATAGTCCAGGAGGATGAAGTTCTCTAGCCGCCGCCGGTCACCGGAGATGTTCTAGCACCATTGATCGATGATGGCAACACAAAGGGCAAAGTAGTAATTTCTAATTTTTCAAATTTCAAGCTAGCGGCAAATCAGGACTCTTCCAAGGAAAGTCCAGATTCTCAAGATTGCCACAATGGCAAAATTATCGCTTTCCCCCTTGTTCAGCCGCCAATCTCCTTAGCGGATAATCCTGACCTGATTGAGGTTATCTGGGACGGCAATCCGCTAACAGTGGCACGATCTCAGTGGGAGGATTTTCTGCGCATCCAGGGTGTAGGGGGGTCTAGTCTGCTATGCAAGTCAACAATGCCAACTAAGCCGGTCCTATCTTCCTCCACATCAGACTCCACGGAGGAATCCACTAAAGCAGGATCCAACTCAATTTCCCTCCCCCCAGGTTTTGAGACTTATGCTAAGGAGAAGAAGAAAAAGCCTCTTCGGCCAGGGATGAATAGAAATCCTATGAATGCGCACAAGTTTTGAAAATTTATGGCAGTCTCTCGATCGAAGACCTCTTCAGCTAAGAGGGGTAAGTCAGCTTCGTCTGCCTCTATTTCTCTCCCAATCAATGCTATGTCTAATAATGATATTGCAAATATCTCTGTTAATTGTGGTCTGAAAGATCCAATACCTTTAGAAGGTATTCTTAAACTCAAAGCTATGGAGGTTGAGAGAGTTGAGGGATTACCATAATTCCTCCTCATCTCCCTCGTAGTAGTCATCGTAGCTATCTTGTTCTTATGAAGATTGGTTCCTAGAATGTGCGGGGCCTTAACAATTCTGCCAAGCGTAGACTTGTTCGGGATGGTAGTTCTTTTTCATGTCTTGACATTATAGGTATCCAGGAGTCTAAGCTAAGTGCCATCAGACCAAATACTCTCGAGAAATTAGGGAATAATAGAATTACATCTTGGGTAAGTTTAGAAGCGTCTGATTCCAGAGGTGGTGTACTATTAGGATGGAATACTTCTATGTTTGATTATCAAGATTCTTATATTGGTATTTTCTCCATAACTGCCATCTCATTTTCAAACCTCTCAACTGGAAGTTTATGGTGTCCACTGTTTATGCTCCTTTTGATAACGAGGATAGACAAGTGTGTTGGTGGGAGATAGAGAGAGTTCGGTCTATTTTTTCTTTCCCTTGGGTCCTATGTGGGGATTTTAATGTCACTCTTTATGCTAATGAGCGTAGTGGAAGAGCAGGGTCACTAAGAGACATTCGCCTTTTTAAAAATTTGATAGATAGACTTTTCCTTGTGGATTTACCTCTTAATGGTAGAAACTATACTTGGTCTAATTTGAGAGCTATTCCAGTTCTAGCGCGTTTGGATAGGTTCCTTGTATCTACAGATTTTGTGTCTAAATTTCCTGCTTTAGTCCAATTTTCCTATCCAGCTGCTTGTTCAGATCATTGTCCTATCATTATCGATACCTCATGCATCAAACCCACCCCCCCCCCCTCTTCAGATTTGAGAAAGTATGGTTGAGCCATAGTTCATTCCTGAACTTTCTTAGGGAGTGTTGGCTTTCCTTCTCGTGTAGAGGCTCCCCTGTTGTAAGCTTTTCCTCTAAAATTAAGCTTCTGAAAAGAAGAATTAAATGGCGGAAAAAATACATCTTTGGTTCACTATCTTGTCAAAAAAAGAATATTCTTTCAGAGATTAACTCTCTATCTATTCTTGAAGAATCACGACCTCTATCTCAATCTGAATTTTCTCTCCGAATCTCTCTCAAATCCAAACTCTTTGACATTTCTAAATCAGAGGAGGTCTACTGGAGACAACGCTCTAAAATATCCTGGCTTCATGAGGGCGACTCTAATACTTCCTTCTTCCATAATTCAGCCTCATCTCATAGACGGCGCAACTTCATTCCATCGTTGATTGATAATGGCAGATTCATTGATACCCAATCTGATATTAGGGATATCTTCCAATCTTACTTTTCGTCTCTTTTCAAATCTCAACCCCCCTCATCGTTAGAGGTCGACTGGGAGTCTCTTTACCCTATTTCTTTGGATGGCCTCTCAGAGCTTGAAGCTCCTTTTTCCCAAGAGGAAATAAAGTCAGCTGTTTTCTCTCTTAACCCTTATAAATCTCCAGGGCCTGATGGCTTTCCAATTATTTTTTACCAATCTTTATGGGACACTGTCAAAAATGATCTGTTTGCCTTCTTTTTGAGTTTATACAATGACCCATCTTCTCTCCATCGTATTAACTTTTCTTACATCACTCTCATTCCTAAAGTGGATGGTGCTAACCAAGTTAAAGATTTCAGACCTATCAGTCTCCTAAATAGACTTTTTAAAATCTTCACAAAAGTTCTTGCTAACAGATTAGCACCTAAGCTCTCCTCTTTAGTGGATCCTTCTCAATCAACTTTTCAGGCGGGTAAATCTACCCTTGACTCAATAATTCTTGCAAATGAAATGATTCACCATTGTTGTTCCTATAAAAAGGAAATTTGCATATTCAAAATAGATTTCAGAAAAGCTTTAGATTGTGTCAGTTGGCCCTTTCTCCTCTCCCTCCTTAGAGCTAGAGGGTTTGGCCCTCGTTGGTGTTCTTGGGTGAATTACTCTCTTTCTTCTGCTCAATCTTCAATCCTAGTTAACGGTTCCCCATCCAAGTTCTTTCAATGTGGTCGAGGTCTCAAACAGGGTGACTCATTGTCCCCTTTGCTCTTCATCTTGGTTGCAGATGTTCTCAATAAAATGCTAAGTAGCAGTGTTAATTCAGGAGATCTATCTGAACTTCACCTCAAAGGACCTCTTAACTCTATTAGATCTCTGCAATTCGCAGATGATACCCTGATTTTCTGGAGAGCAACACAGTCAGATATCTCCAACCTCAAAGTGATCTTCTATATGTTTGAGGAAATCTCAGGTCTAGGTATCAACTATGCCAAAGCATCTCTCTTTTATTGTGGCAAGAATATTAACAGAGGACCTATTTATGCCAACCTCATGCGATGTTCTCTTGAACCTTTTTCCTTTCAAATATCTAGGCCTCCCAATCAAGATGGGTTCTCTCACTAAATCTGAATGGCAACCACTCCTTGACACATTCTCTTGTAAGCTCTCTCTTTGGAAAAGTAAGCATCTATCAATAGGGGTTAGATTAATCTTGGTTAACTCTGTTCTATCATCCTTACCTATGTATTATATGTCTTTTTTCAAGCTTCCTGGGTGGGTTATCAAAACCATTGATAAGATGTGACGTAATTTCCTTTGGGGAGGGAACTCTTCTGTTAACAAAAAGAAAGCTTTGGTTAATTGGGCTACTATTTGTAAAGCTAAAATAGAGGGGGGTCTAGGTATTTTGAACTTAACTAACTTTAATCATGCTCTTCTATCCAAATGGGTTTGGAAAGTGTTTAGACATGACTCTTATGTTGGAAATACGTTACCACTCTCTAGCTAGAGGGTTTGGATACGATTCTGGGAAGACAAATGGATAGGTTACCACTCTCTAGCTAGTCTATACCCGGCTGCATACAATCTGGCTTTTTCCAAAAATGTTCTGGTTTCATCCCAAGGAACATTGAGGGGAGATACATGGACTTGGAAGCTTGTCATTAGAAGACCTATCACTTCTGTAGAAATTCAACAGGTTGAAGCACTGTATATAATTTTATCATCCGTTGTGCCAGACTTCAGAACTAATGATTTACCTTCTTGGCCTCTACGACAAGTCAGTCATTTACAGTCCATTCATTATATTGTTCTCTTAACTTCAGTGGTGTCAACTTTGATCTATATCAGTCTATTTGGAAAGCTTGCATTCCTCGCAAGGTCAAATTATTTTTCTGGGTTCTATCAAAGAACAGACATCAAACAAAGGATAATTTGTTGAAAAAAGGTTGGACTGGGGATCCTTTATGCCCTGTATGCCAAGAAGTGGCAGAATCAGTGGACCATCTATTCCTATGGTGTTCATATGTGCAGGAAATATAGTGTGCTTTTGCTCAAAAGTTGGGGGATTTATCCCTACACTATGATCTATTTCAACTGATAAATTCCAAAGGAGTTTTCATCAGGGATAAAGCTTGTCGTAAGATATGGTCTATCCTTTTACCTACCCTTTGTTGGTGTGTATGGCGTGAAAGGAATAACAAGGTCTTTAGCAGTGATATCAAGGATTCTTCTATGGTGGCGGCTAACATAGCATATTTCCTCTGCTTCTGGACAGGACATTCTCGATAGAGGAATGCCGGTAAGCTGCATACTATCATCTATCAGAGGGGGATTGTAGACCTGATGAGTAGCAGCGATGATAATGCATGAAGAATGATCCTTATCATGGTTTTTGGTGCTGTTGAACAAGTTGTTTTTGTTTTTAGAAAACTTCTCAATCTCTAGCTTTTAGATACTTGTAAGCTGATGGTGTATCAGCAGAGTTTTTTTGGCATTTTGGTATGTAAGTATATTTTGTTATTGCTAACCAGGGTAGAATATGAGAATTAGATTGTTGAAAGAAGTGACGGCTATGGTCCTCTCCTTCTTTCCTTTATAATTTTCATAATTTCTACTCCCGGTTTGTTCCATGTACAGTTACTCAAATTCTAATATATCTTTTGAATAGGGCGTTCAGCCCTATTTTAACTTCAAAAAAAAAAGGGTGCCGATGAATTTGAGTCACACTAACAGCATTGAATTTTAGTAGATGTTCAAATTAATTTTCAGTTCATAAGCTTGAAAAAAGCAGAAAGGACTATCAGATCTGTGAAAATGTGGATGACTAATTCGAGTATCTATCAAATGTCAGATGCAGATGGTTCATGTAAACTTAAGGTTGCATTAAAAGTCATCGAAAGTCGAAGAATATAGATGGATTCCTTTTGAATTGACAACTTATAAAAAGATTTGCTTCTAAGAATGAAACCTGAAGAAAAACATTGATGATTGCCCTGTTGGACTGGGATGCAAGCGTAGAGAGAGGTGACTAAGATTGCTATAATTTTTTGACTAATTCAGAAAATGCAGCAAAAATAAAATAAGCGAAAAACTAAAAGCAAACCAACACAGGAACATACGAGATTTTTATAGTAGTTCGGATTAAAATTCTACGTCTACTCTTGCTTCTCACAAAGTGCCTTCTTTACTATGACCAGAGTTCACCCAAATCACAACCCGATTTGGTAGGCTTCAAAGACCGCACCCTGGAATCTACCCAAAATCAGTCATCTAATCTTACTCTTCACAATGACCAGAAGAAACCTAGCCCTAGCTAGCCAAACCCTCAATTACTCTAGCTTGAATACACCAATTCTCAATTACCCGGGTTTGAGTACGCTGTCAAACTTACAAGTTTGAAATACAACCAACCTAAAATAAATAAAAAAATGAAAAAAATAATCTTACAGCCCTTTATCAAACCGCTCTTCAAAGTGATGAAGATGAAGATCTGTGAAGAAGCGGTGTAAGCGTAAGGCACTCCTTCTCGCTGAATCAAACTCCGATGAAAAGCGCGCCGGGAAAAAGTTGAACGAGCCTCAAGGGATTAGATCAACTCTCTCTCTCTCTCTCTCTCTCTCTCTCTCTCTCTTTCAAACCCTAGAAAAAGATCTCTCTTTTTTTATGTAATTGCCTCTCTCTATTCTTATTGTCTTGTTCTCTTCTTTAATTATGATCTTCAACTCTCTTTAAATAGACCTTGATAGGACAGGAAAGAGATACCTAAATCTGAGTGTAAATAGGAGATCAAAAGGTTCAAAGAACGGTTAAGATTAAATCATGAAAACTTCCCAAAACTGCCAAAACTCCTCATAACCATTGATGGTGGGTTAGGACCATCGATGGATCGTTGAAATCATCGATGGTTGACTGTAGTCCATCGATTGAGTAAATTCTGATTTCTGAATTTCTCCGATTGTCGACTGTAGTCCATCGATGGGTCTTGGGATCATCGATGGTCAACTGTAGACCATCGATAGTCGGAATTCTAGTTCCTGTTTTCTCTGATTATTTCCTGTAGTGATCTATCGATGAGTTGCTTGATCATCGATAGGATCTCTTGACCATAGATGGTTTAAAGGCTGAAATCAACGTTCGTGTTGATTTTTGCATGGTTTTGAACCGCAACTTATTCATACATGTTTATACCTGAAATATATTATCTCACAAACATATCACTAGCAAATGAGAGTTTATTATTAATCAAACAAGAGATATTGCACGAACAATGTTCTACACGAACAACGTTCTAACAAGCCCCAGAGCAGTGGTTCTCTCATTAAAGCCAATGGTAGCTGGAAAGAAAATACCAATTAACCAAGTACCTTCGGATACTAATTAATTGCATAATAGGTAGTGCAAGCTTCCAACTTTATACAGGTTGTCTAGTTAGCAATTTCCACAAATAGCAAAAGATCGAACTGCACAAAGTATCAAGAATACTAAGATATCTAAGAAATTGATATAGCAGAGCAGAATAAGGCCAGCTCCATTACCAAATATAGTAGAATCAGGTTGTCCAAGAGAAGACATCTCTGTGTATACATATAAGATCATTGGATCTACGTATGTTATGCATGCCTCTACGTCGCTGGATTCATCACATAAAACTTTCAAGATCATATGAGGCCACATCATAACTATGTCCTTTTAATATTTTCTACTTCATTTAATTTTACACATTAGATTTGTTTTAAATTTTTGTATCCTTTTATTTCAAAATACTTGTTTTCGATACCAGATCTAAGTGATGTGAATAATTTAAGAATCAATGTCCATTGGCTACATAAAACGAAAATATCATCCCTAATTTTTAACTAATTAGGGTATTTATGTGCAAGTTTTAAATAATTTAGGGTATTTAAGTGCAAGTTCTATAATCTTTAGAGTATAAAAGTGCTGCTAAAACAAGTGAGGGTATTTAAATGAAAGTTTAAAAACTTTAGGGTATATAGGTGCTATCAAAATCAAGTGAGTGTATATAGGTGTAAAGTAGGGAAACTATAGGGTATTTAAGGGTAATTAAGCCAAATTTAAATTATAAAACGTAGCCAACTTTGACAAACTTTATGTAGGCCAGAATCTTAGAATTAATAAGCTTGAATCTTATATTCTAACCTCAACCTATTTTTCAGGGCTGGGCTTGAATCTTATATTCTAACCTTTACTAAATTATCATCCCTAATTTTAACAGAATTAGGGGATCCAGAGATTTTCGGCTGGCCATTTTTTTTTTTTTTTTATCAATGAAAATTCTGTATTTCATTTATCAATATTCTGTTTAGTTACATCAAAATTCTCAGAATCTGAGAAGAACTAAAGGAAAGAAAGCAAAAAAGTTACATCAAAATTCACAGAAAAAGTAACTATAAGCTATGTACTCATTGGATATATTCCTCAGGTATGGTTTTGTTGAGGATGATGGTCAGAATAGCAAATTTGATTGCCATGAAAGTTTGCTCAGCTGAACAAGCCTTGTTTTCAAAAATGCGTTTGTTTCGTTCCTGCCAAATAAAGTAAACTGAGGCAGCCAAGCTCATTTTCTTCACTTGTTGAGTGTATCCATTGCCTCTTAGCCGATGAGAAAACCAATGGCTAGTAGCATTCCAATCACAAGATCTCCATCTAAAACCCAACCATTCCATAACTAGATTCCAGACTTGCATAGAGAATTGGCATTCAACGAATAAGTGCTGGTGATTCTCCTGCTTATCTTCAGAGCATAGGACACATGAGCTTGTGGTGAGCAGCCCCAAGTTAATTAATCTGTCTTTAGTAAGCAGTCTCCCATGGAATGCTAGCCACAGGGAAATTGAATGTTTTGGATAATTCAAGGACCCCCATACTGTTTTATACCAAGGAGCAATGGGGTTGGGATTAGATAAGGCATGATATAACTTTGAGATTTTGATATTATTATGCACAGAATATTATTTTATAATTAATTTTTAAAAGAGTATTTAATCTATAATATACTAATATGAATCTAAAAGATTAATATAAATTGATAGTAATAAAATTCATAAAATAGTAAATAATAACTTATCCTATTTGGTAAAGTATAAACTAACCTTAAGAACAAATGTAGACACTTGATAACATATAAGAGTAACAGAAAACATTGAACGTCTAGATCAATAATAAATTGGAGTCTTAAGACTAGACTAACCCATAGATTGTCTAAAAAGAAAAAAAAGAAAAGAAAAAATCAAGTATAAAATATTCTTGAGAACAAAATAGGATTTATACAATAAATCATTTATACTTAACAGTCATCATATCAATTTGATATAAGGGACAACATATACATATGCTTATACACGAACATTAATCATGTTGAAAATACAATGTATTGAGATTTCACACTTTAGGAAACCATGCATCTTAGATGGTAAGGTTTTAAGAGAAAATGAATTGACATAGACATGATTTGAACTTTAGGATGTTGCCAAATAAAAATATTTTTACTTATCAACCACTCAATATTTGCACCCTAAGTACAATGCATTTTCATTGAATACACATTATATTTGTTTTATTTGAGAACAATGTATATACCTACATTAACAGCTTGCCTATTTCAGAGGATACGATTTCAATGGATTCATTTGAACATAATTGGAAAAGATTTTTGGTTGGACTGAGTTTGGACTATAAAGAGGGGTCAAACTGCTAGGGTATGAGCATGAGGAGATTTTAGCAATGTATGAGTCGATCCTAAAGGTTGAGGGTAATATGAGCCACCTAATAAGCTACATTAGGTTCAAAGCCAAAGTTGAGGACCAAGATTCGATCCCAAAAGACTTCAAATTCGTATTTGGTCCGTGCAAAAACAAAAGGTATGTAGTTTAAAGTAAATTTTCAAACTTTATTTATTATTTTTTTTTTTTTGATATTTAGTTTCTAAATTATTAATATATATTTTTATGTATCCGCTTATGTCTGATTTATTATTTTGAAAAGATTTTGTTTGAATGAACAAACTTAATAGTTTAGGTAAGATTCTAGATATATATAAACTAATTCTTTTGAACTTAGTACGCCCTACTCTTATTTTTGCGATAGGCCTCATGTATTATTGTTGTTTAATTTGAAATTACTACTTTCTAGTTTTATCTTCAAAGATAGACCCCTCTAGCATCGTTATTTTGAATGCGATAGACCCTCAAAGAAATAGAAAGTCATTTGTTAATAAATAGACCACTGAGGAGAAAAGAGTCAAAAAATTTTGCTCAAGGGGTCTATATAGAAAATTAGAAGTTGAGGAGTAGTAAATTCATAACAACAACGATCCTAAAGGGGGTCTATTGACATTTAACCCAAACTAAAAAGCTTCTTTCTCTCTCTACCCAATTTGCCTTTAACAACTTTTAACAATAGAAATAGTTGAGCTCTTACTTATATAACAAGAATATATTTAAGAATCTCTGAATTTCATAGTAAAAGCTTATGTGATATATATATTCCATTGATAGAAATAAAAAATCAAGATCCTCACTAACAATTTACTTTAAAACTTCTCATATTTTATGTGTTCATACACTTATGATTTTAGAATATTTATTGACAAAAAAATTTTAATTGTATCATAAATAAAGTTTAATGTTTCTTTTGCAAGCCAATGAAGAGCAAATGTTCGAAGCTGCTAACATCATTGGGGAAGAAAACGGTGAGCAAGCACAGACAGAGGAATTTCGAAGGGTAAAAGACGGAACACTCTATAGTGTAATGTAAATTCAAAAAACTGAAAAAAAAATAACTCTTTTCATCATGTTCAAACGATATTAAGTATGATACTCTTGACTTTGTGCAGGTTCAAGAAATTAAGGATATCATGAATGAAGTTGATAGAGGCGCTGTGAAAAATGGGCAGGTAAATTTTAGTATATAACTAGAAAGCTCCCACGTGCAAATGCACGTGATAGAGTAATTTTTTTTTTAATTTCTTATATAATATGAAAATATTTTCTTTTCTTATCTGTTTTTTTAAATTGAATGTTGGTCTTCTTTTATTTTATATATAATAACTTTTTACTTAGAACCTAGCCACCGCTTTCTCTTTGTAGATTTATAACCTAAAAGATAAAAAAAATTCCATATTTTTAGGCCACAATTAGATTAAAAGTCATAGAATATTCTAGAAGAAAGAAAGAGAATACAAAAGAAAAGATAAAAGTCATTTCTTATGAAATTATAATTTTATCCTTCAATTACAATTAGGAAGGATGACATATCCACCATTCATTCAAATTTGCACTATCCCTCATTGGTTGTTTATATAGTAGTATAAAATATGGGATTTTGACTGGTGTATCAAATAGAGACCTCTTGTTTTACTATCCATTCATCTTCCATGTAACTAACACCCACACAATTAAGACTCAATTAAGAATATGTGGGCAAAGATTCCAATATATTACGGAGGAAAACCAACAAGCAAGTTCCTTTACTCCATGCATCATAATTCATTAGTCATAATTCTTGAATTTAATTTCAACCTTGTTCTGATAAATTACAGGTCATCAGCAAAGTTGGTGATCTTTATTGGCATCAAGTATCTCCTGCGAACCTCACAAGACGATGATAAACGTGAAGAAGTCAGAGGACTAAAATATTTGATTCAAAGACCATATTGAGATAATATATGCATTTTGAAGTAAATTAACCACCATCATGAATACAAGTTTGATTTTTTTTGTTATCGACGTGAAGATTATAATACCTTGTGCAAATTTCTTTTGTACGGTTACAATAAAATCTGTGTTGATTAGTGTATATCAATTGATAGGTTTTTCTTTTGTTTCTCTTTTCTAAATTGATGAGAAATTGTTTGTAGCAAATAAATTCAGAATAGAGTACATGAAAACTTGACTCACATTTTTAAAATATAAAACAACTATGCTTATGTGCAATGCATGTACACTATACTTATTAGTGTTAAGAAAAGCCTCCCTTTTGGGTCATGACTCACATTTTTTAAATGTTAGAAAAATGTCTTTACACTTGGAGAAAACTTGGAAGTACTCTCACACTTGAAGAAATTAAGTGAAATACCCTCTCACTTGGGGCAAAAACGTAAATATTACTCTTACACTTGAGAAAACTTATGGAAATATTGTCACACTTGGAAAAATTAATGGAAATATCCTCAAAATTGAAAAAAATCCAATAAAACCTAACAAATCATCCTTTTTGTCACGCATTAATCGATAAGAATAACTGAATAAATAAAAGAGTCACACACAAATGAATCGATGAAGTAGGAAAACTATTGCTTTATTTAGGGGTGAACGAACAGTTGTTTAGTTGATTTTGACCAATTTGACCAAATCAATCTAACTACAAAAACAAATCATATTGAATCCTCCATGAACTTGGGTTCGGTAACCCATAGAGCCAAGCACCCCAATGGATATCGATTCTCCCTTGCCTTTGGGACCAACCAACATTTTCTATATTGACTATGCTCCTTCCCACCATCACGATTGCCCTACACCTGTCATCGCACCTCGTGTCATTCACTGTAGACAGCCTCCTTGACTCCTTGCACTAGGGAGTCAAACATGCTAGTTTAGAAATATATCAAATCCTGTTGTCGCTGCTCATCATTTCACCTCGTTTTATTTTTTGCTTCTTTTCCAACTCTTTCAATATCCCTAGGTCTGAAATACAAGGTTATTTACCAACAATATCTAGATTAGGCATGTATGAAGCCACCTTTAAAAACATTGATCCTTCTTTATAACTTTTTTCTATAAATTTATAAAACTGTAGAGGACAAACACATCAAGAAATCACCTTAACCCCTCTCCCAAAGGGCACCGAAGAAATCATTGCTCGGGTATTTATGACAATCTTTTGTAGACTTCGGACCAACCTCCATTGCTCACTCCATGCTCACTATTGACTTGTTGTACACTCCATGCTCAGCTATTGACTTGTTGTGGTCTTCTCCGTGAGTCAAACTCCTCTCTCAAAACCAAGTTTGGAACATGCCCCTCTACCTCGTGGTAGTACACCCTCTTGAAGTTGAAGCTCCATCATGAAACTAGTTCCTTTAGACACCCAATATAAGTCATCTCCATACTTCTTTTCAATCGGGATGGGATTCCTACCGTGGTATAACTGTGATGGCTCCTCCATGCACTTGGGTTCGGTAACCCATAGAGTCAAGCACCCCAATGGATATTAGATTCTTCCTTGCCTTTAGGACTAACTGAACATTTTCCATATTGACTATGCTCCTTCCCACCATCATGATTGCCCCTATACCCGTGACTTCGCTCCTCGTGTCATCCACTACATAGACAGTCTCCTTGACTCCTTGCACTAGGGAATCAAACAAGTTTGTTTAGAAACATATCAGATCCTGCTATCGCCGCTTACCATTTCACCTCGTTTCATTTTTGGCTTCTTTTCCCACTCTTTCAATATCTCTAGGGCTGATATACAAGGCTATTTAGCAACAATCTCTAGATTATGCGTGTATGAAGCCACCTTTAGAAATGTTGATCCTTCTTTATACTTTTTGCTATAAATTTATAAAACTACAGAGAATAAATACATTCGAGAAATCACCTTAACCCCTCTCGCGAAGGCACCGAAGCAATCATTGGGTATTTATGCCAATCCTTTTGTAGACTTCGCACCAACCTCCATTGTTGCACACTCCATGCTCAGCTATCGACTTGTTGTAGTCTTCTCCTAGAGCCAAACTCCTCTCTCGAAACCAAGTTCAGAGCATGCCCCTCTACCTCGTGGTAGTACACCCTCTTGAAGATGAAGCTCCATCATGAAACTAGTTCCTTGGACACCGATATAAGTCATCTCTATACTTCTTTTCAATCGATGGAATTCCTACCATGGTATAAGCGTGATGGATCCTCCATGCACTTTAGGTTGGGTAACCCATAGAATCAAGCATCCCAATTGATATCGATTTTCCCTTGCCTTTGGGACTAACCGAACATTTTCCATATTGACTATGCTCCTTCCCACCATTATGATTGCTCCTATACCCATGACATCGCCTCGTGTCATCCATCGTAGACAATCTCCTTGACTTCTTACACTAGGGAGTCAAACAAGCTTGTTTAGAAACATATCTAAGCCGGTGTTCCAGAATCTAATACTCAACTGCCAAAAGAATTATTGTTCCAAGAAACCACCAACACCTCAATTCATTGACTTTCATATTCCAAAGTCACTAATGGGTCCACACATTGATTTTCTTAAGTACCCGATTCATATGAAGATTGGGCCAAAGTTTGATCCTGTATCTTTTACCCCCCCTCAACCACTATTGCCATTTGAGACAGTCTTTCTTCACATGACCCTTCCGTTGGCAAAAGAAACACTAATTAGCCGATAGACTTGTCCATTTTGAATATTTTTTTCCCTCATATATCTACCACAAATCCACTACCGATACCTAATTCATCACCACCACTCTATCGCCGCTAAAAATCATCCGTAAGAAGCGACACTTTGACCTCATCCATAGTGCTTGTGGTCTTGCCTATTGTTAGCGATATCATGAGATATTGGTAACTCAGTGGTAACTCAGTGAAAGAGTATTCAGTAAAATTATAGCTTTGTCCACATCTTCAAGTTCTGACTTGTCAATGTTAAGTCGGTCACAATCCTGGTGAAGGTACTCAGATGCTCTAGCATTTCCATACCATCCTTCATCCACAATCCATACAATTATTGCTTCTAGTACAAGTTGTGGATAGATTCTTAGCCATGTACAACTAATCGAGTTTCTTCCACGATCAATTGTGGTTTTCTCCTCGCTACAAGGTATCCTACTTTATATGAAAGAGAGTATAATCGTACTCCGTGCCTTCTGCTTCAACTTCAACCACTCGCCAGTTTTCATTGCTTCCAACTTCTTGTCAACTCCTAATAAAGCCTAATCTATGTTGTATTGAATCAAGACCACCTCCATCCATTTCTGCCAAAGCCCGAAATCCCTCTTGCCATTGAACTTTTCGATCTCGATCTTCATCACCAAAGAATTTTCCGTTTCCATACGCAAAATCAAACCTTTCTTTGAAGATAAGCCTGATCTAACTGTCAAATCAAATGGATTTTTTTTTTTTTTTACCCTTCTTGAAAGGTTAACTAAATTAATCATTATCCTTAATCGTTTGCAAATGTAGTCTTATGTGTTGTAAATTTTATGAGCGTTGTTCTCACTAAATCTTTAATGGTGTGATGATGAACTTCTTACTAATTTTTGTTATTATGTACTAAATTTGCAATTAAATTAAATGATGATCAAGTAATTTTACTGTTACATAAAATTTTATATATTTGTCACAGTTTGAGTTTGGAAAAATCTATTATCTTAATAGTAATAAAATCCGTGCATTGCACGGGTTTGAAACTAGTTTTACTAAATTATCATCCGAAATTTTAATGTAATGAGGGAGATCCTCAGATTTTAGGCGAAGATATTATTTACTTAATATGATTTTATAATAAAGAGTACTTAATATATAATTTGATAATATTAATATGAAATATTCACATAAATTAAATTAATAAATGATTAAATAATAACTTATCGATCGGTAAAGTATAAACTAACGTTAACTAGATTCGGATAATAGATTTAGACTATTGTTAACATATAAGAGTAACAATAAACATTGAATGTCTAGATCAATAGTAAATTGGAGTTTTAAGACAATATTAACGTGTAGATTCAATGCGAAAAAGAAGGGGAAAAACTTCGCTACATATTCTTGAGAACAAAACAGGTATTTACAATAAATCATTTATATTTAACGCCATTGTATCTGAAATCATTTTAATTTGATATAAGGGACCATATATACATATACTTATACATTAACATTAATGTTGAAAATACAGTGTATTGAGATTTCACACTTTAGGAAATTATGTATTTTAGATGGTAAGGTTTTAAGAGAAAAGGATTTGATATAGACTTGATTTGAACCTTAGGATGTTGCCAAATAGAAATATTTTGAATTATCAATCACTCAATACTTGCACCACAAGTAGAATGAAGTTTCATTGAGCATACATTGTACTTTGTTTTATTTGTAATAATGTATATACCTACATTGATAGCGTGCCTATTTCAGAGGATACAATGTCAATGGATTCATTTGAACCTAAATTTGAAAAGATTTTTGTTGGATTGAGTTTGGACTATAAAAGAGGTCAAGCTGCTAGGGTATGAGCATTAAGAGATTTTAGCAATGTATGAGTCCAAGTAAAATATGAGCCACCACCTAATAAGCTTTAGATTCGGAGCCAAGGTTGAGGATCAAGATTCAATCCCAAAAGACGTTACAATTCGCGTAGGTCCATGCCCAAACAAAAGGTATATAGTAAATTTTCAATTCTTTCTTGAGATCTATTTTCTTAAATATTAGTATGTATTTTGATTTATCCCTTATGTTTTGATTTAATATTTTGAAAAGATTTTGTTTGAATGAGCAAATTCATTAGTTTAGGTAAAATTCTAGATATAAACTAATCGTTGTGAACTTAATACCCCTCTACTCTTATTTTTGCTATAGATCAAATGTATTATTGTTGTTAAATTTGAACTTACCACCGTTTAGTTCTATCTTCTAAGATAGACTCGCTCTAGTATCGTTATTTTGAAAGCAGATAGACCCCTGAGTGAAATTGTTTTGACTTTTTACCCAAAGAAATAGAAAGTCATGTTTTGATAAATAGACAACCTGAGGATAAAAGAATCAAAAGATTTTGCTTGAGGGGTCTATATACAAAATTAGAAGTAGCAGAGTAGTAAATTCATAGTAACAACAATGTTGTAAGGGGGATCTATGCACAATTAACCCAAACTAGAAAGCTTCTTTCTCCCTCTATCCAATTTTTTTTCGGTGTTACCCCAGCGGTTCACCCCCAAAGTCTCACGAGGCTAGTCCGCTATTCGAGCATGGATCGCGGAAGGTTATTGCTCTGGCCCAGTAGATTTTAGGCGTGAGGGATCGAACCCGGGTTCCCTGCCTTTCCCCACCCCTCTATCCAATTTGCCTTCAACAAATTTCATATTTAAGAATCTCTAAATTTCATAGTAAAAGCTTCTATGATATATTCCATTGATAGAAATAAGAAAACAGCAGTATCCTCACGAACTATTTACTTTAAAACTTCTCATATTTTATGTGTTCATACACTTATAATTTTAGAATTTTTGTTGACAAAATTTTTTAAATTGTATCATAAATAAAGTTTAATGTTCTTTTGCAGGCCAATGAAGAGCAGATGTTCGAAGCTGCTAACATCGTTGGGGAAGAAAACGGTGAGCAAGCACAGACAGAGGAATTTCGAAGGAAGGGTAACAGCCGTAACACTCTATAATCTAATGCAAATTTAAAAAACTAAAAAAAAAACCCTTTTAATCATGTTCAAAAGATATTAAATATGATATTCTTGACTTTGTGCAGGTTCAAGAAACTAAGGATATCATGGATGAAGTTGATAGAGGCACTGTGGAAAATGGCCAGGTAAATTTTAGTATATAACTAGAAATCTCCCACGTGCAAATGCACGTAATAGAGGAATTATTATTTTTGTATTTTTAAATTTCTTATATAATATGAAAAATATTTTCTTTTCTTTTCTTCTTTTTTAATTGAATGTTGGTCTTCTTTTAGTTTATATATATTAACTTTTTACTTAGAACCTAGCTACCGCTTTCTCTTTGTAGATTTATAACCTAAGAAATAAAAATTTCCATTTTTAGGCTCCAATTACATTAAAAGTCATAGAATATTCTGGAAGAAAGAAAGAGAATACAAAAATAAAGATAAAACGTTACTTCTTATGAAATTATAATTTTATCCTTTTAATTACAATTGGCAAGGATGACATGTCCACCATTCATTCAAATTTGCACTATCTCTCATTGGTTTTTTATATAGTAGTATAAATATGGGATTTTGACTGGAGTTTCAAATAGGGACCTGCTGTTTTACTATCCATTCATCTTCTAAATAACACCCACACAATTAAGACTCAAATAAGAATGGGTGGGCAAAGATTCCAATATATTACGGAGGGAAAACCAACAAGCAAGTTCCTTTACTCCATCTGCATCATAATTCATTAATCATAATTCTTGAATTTAATTTCAACCTTGTTCTGATAAATTACAGGTCATCAGCAAAGTTGGTGATCTTATTGGCATCAAGTATCTCCCTGCGAACCTCACAAGACGCATGATAAACAGGAAGAAGCTGTAGGACTAAAATATTTCAGATTCAAAGACCATATTGAGATAATATATGCACTTTGAAGTAAATTAACCACCATCATGAATACAAGTTTGATTTTTTTTTTCTTCTTGGCGTGAAGATTATAATACCTTGTGCAAATTTCTTTTGTACAGTTACAATAAAATCTGTGTTGATTAGTGTATATCAATTGATGGGTTTTTCTTTTGTTTCTCTTTTCCTAAATTGATGAGAAATTGTTTGTAGCAAATAAATTCAGAATAGAGTACACGAAAACTTGAGTGTTCGAATCATTAGCACATAATTTGAATGTATTGCGAATATTGCTGTGATGAAGACTTTAGTGACGAATCGAATAAGGTTCTCGCATCGATCGGTTATATTCTATGTTTAACGGTACTTGATCAAGCTACTCTTGATCCTCTCTTTTAGTTCTAATGTTCAAGAATTAGGATTCATAGTCGTGGATTTGTTGTTATTTTTCTCAGAAACATTTTGTGATAATATTCGATTCTCTAGCTATACTATTAAAGAGAAGCACTTCATCGATACTTTCAATCTCAATCATCTACCATGTGACGACGGCTATGACTTGTTGTTGAGCAAAAGTGGAAACAAGTCCAAATCTCAAGTGATGTTACAAGTTTTAGATTTAGAGTCCATCACAACCGTTATTAAGAAATAGTTGAGATTGGAGAACCGTCCCTCCAATACCTTTTGTAATAAAGAGAATCCAGATCATTTTATAATTGTTGCGAATTAACCTCCACACTGATAGCAATTTGTTAAAAATTAATCAGAGATTCAACATCTTCTTTTCCACACTGATAGCAATTTGTTAAAAATTAATCAAAAAGTCAACATTAAAAATTAATCAGAGGTTCAACATCTTTCCTTGTAGGGTTTGCTGCAAAAACAATTAGAGAATACAAAATAAACAATCTCAAAGAAACTAGCATGTAATCACAAAAGCAAGAACAATGAGATTTATGTGGTTCGACAATTTGCCTATGTCCATGGGAGAAGGGGAGGGATTTCTTTAATTTATCAAAAAGAAGAACAATACAAGATCTCACAAACCCTAGCTTGATAGGATACCTGATTGGATAAATTCTAACCTGATGGAGACCCCTTTAAATAGGATTCTAACCAGATACAATAGAGTCCACTATAATAAACCTGAAAAACCCAATTAAAGCCCAAAAAATGAAGTTAGCTGAGAACCCCGTGACCACATGAGCCTAACGCACATGGACCATGCTCTTCTTTGGAGGTGTTTGGTTGTTTTCCAACAAATATTGAAACTTATTTCCTCTCCAAAAAGCTATGTCCAGCATTTTCTAATGATTTCTTAGAAAACGCTTTTTCATGCTCACTCTTAAAATGCGGATGAAATTTGATTTCCTTGTTTTCCATACTTTAGATTGGCAATCATGAATACAAATTCATGCTCATAGGAAACAAAACATTCTCATTTATAGTCCACCCAATCTTTTTTTTTTTTTTTTTGGCCACGCCAAAACGGAAATTGTAGCTGCCAATTGTACAAATTCATCCACCATATGATTATAGTAAGCAAAAGGGAATTTCTCTCAAAAAGAAAACAAAAGAGAAACCTAAATGTGAACTCTCTCGAATCTTACTTCAAAATTGACTCAAATGGTTATTTGCTAGTAGGAGTTAGCTTTAAACTAGAAATTTGACAGCTTTCTATTCTACCATTTCTCCTTTGGGAGCTTAGCCTTATACTACAAATTTAAAAAGTTTATGTTCTGTCATTTCTCCTTTAAAAATTTGAGCTTTTATGCTTACCGTAAGGGCATGTTTGGCTGGTTTCTTAGAAACCAACAAAAATGGGGGAGGAAACTAAAAAAGAAACAAAATGTTTTCTCCCTTTTTCGAGAAAAACATCAAAACAGATTTCTTAAATCATGAGTCACAAAGATCCAATGAGAGGGTGCCACATAAAGTCCTCTTAATTTTGATTTTGAGGTGAGAGTCGAACAATAAGAAAAAAATGTCATAGGAAATAGAGTGCCACAACACCCTTCCAAAATGTTTTCTTTGATTTCTTGGGCAATCAAACAGCCCCTAAGTGTAATATTTAAGAATCTTCTCTTATGATTCAGAGTCAAAGCTTCTATGATATATTCTATTTAAATAAAACAAAACAGCAATAGCCTCACTAATTGTTAACTTTAAAACTTCCTATATTTTGTGCCCATGCACTTGAACAATTTAGAATATTTTATTAACAAATATTTTAATGGAATCATAAATAAAGTCTAATGTAAAACTTAAGGTTGCAATAAAAGTCATTGAAAATCGAACAAAATAGATGGATTCCTTTCAAATCAACAACTTATAAACAGATTTTCTTCTAAAAGTGAAACCTGGAAGAAAAAAAACGTCAATGAAGAGCAATTATTTTTCTAAAAGACATTGGTAGCTGGAAATCAAATATCAATTGACAAGTACCTTGAAATACTAATTAATTTGATAATAAGTGCAACCTTCTAACTTTAAACAGATATATCTAGTTAACAACTTTCACAATAGCAAACGAACTGCAAAACGTATCAATTCTAAGAAATCAAGCATACGTATCCAAACGTCTTCTGTACTATAAAGATGAGCACAAGTATGAATCAGGTTGTCCAAGAGAAGACATCTCTGTGTATATAGACCAAGAGAATGGATGTCTACAAAACGGAGAAAAGTAAATTTCACAAACTCGGGCATATATATGGAATGAAGAGATGGATTGGCTGAAATTTAGAACTCGGGCATGTTCTTGGAATCGGATCATTGGATGGTTTGCTACATGTTTGAAGGGTAATTCCTATATGAATAAAATTAAAAGATTGCATTGGCGGCGGCAATATACAGCATTTGGATGGAAAGAAATAGGAGGCTGTTTGCGGACAAAAGGAAGTCAAAAGAGGAAGTGTTAAAGCTGATAAAATACACATTTTCACTGTCCTATACCATAGACCGATTCCTGTGAAGCACAAGGATTGGGTGGAAAATTTAAGATAGTAGGTAGTAGCTAGTGAGTTTGTAATGATGTGTAATATACTCCATAGAGTATTCTCAGGAGAATCTCTAAGATGTTGATTGTACATATACTGTTTACAAAGGTAAATGAAATTTATATTCATTGACCAAAAAATATATTTTCTACTTCATTTAATTTCACACATTAGATTTGTTTTAAATTTTTGTATCCTTTTATTTCAAAATACTTGTTTTCGATACCAGATCTAAGTGATGTGAATAATTTAAGAATCAATGTCCATTGGCTACATAAAACGAAAATATCATCCCTAATTTTTAACTAATTAGTGTATTTATGTGCAAGTTTTAAATAATTTAGGGTATTTAAGTGCAAGTTCTATAATCTTTAGGGTATAAAAGTGCTGCTAAAACAAGTGAGGGTATTTAAATGAAAGTTTAAAACTTGAGGGTATATAGGTGCTATCAAAATCAAGTGAGTGTATATAGGTGTAAAGTAGGAAACTATAGGGTATTTAAGGAAATTAAGCCAAATTTAAATTATAAGACGTAACCAACTTTGACAAATTTTATGTAGGCCAGAATCTTAGAATTAATAAGCTTGAATCTTATATTCTAACCTCAACCTATTTTTCAGGACTGGGCTTGAATCTTGTATTCTAACCTTTACTAAATTATCATCCCTAATTTTAACAGAATTAGGGGATCCATAGATTTTCGGCTGACCATATTACTTGTGAATATTATTTTATAATTAATTTTTAAAAGAGTATTTAATCTATAATATACTAATATGAATCTAAAAGATTAATATAAATTGGTGGTAATAAAGTTCATAAAATATTAAATAATAACTTATCCTATTTGGTAAAGTATAAACTAACCTTAACAACAAATGTAGACAATTGATAACTTATAAGAGTAACAGAAAACATTGAACGTCTAGATCAATAATAAATTGGAGTCTTAAGACTAGACTAACCCATAGATTGTCTAAAAAGAAAAAATCAAGTGTAAAATATTCTTGAGAACAAAATAGGATTTATACAATAAATCATTTATACTTAACAGTTATCATATCAATTTGATATAAGGGACAACATATACATATGCTTATACACGAACATTAATCATGTTGAAAATACAATGTATTGAGATTTCACACTTTAGGAAACCATGCATCTTAGATGGTAAGGTTTTAAGAGAAAATGAATTGACATAGACATGATTTGAACTTTAGGATGTAGCCAAATAAAAATATTTTTACTTATCAACCACTCAATATTTGCACCCTAAGTACAATGCATTTTCATTGAATACACATTATATTTGTTTTATTTGAGAACAATGTATATACCTACATTAACAGCTTGCCTATTTCAGAGGATACAATTTCAATGGATTCATTTGAACATAATTGGAAAAGATTTTTGGTTGGACTGAGTTTGGACTATAAAGAGGGGTCAAACTGCTAGGGTATGAGCATGAGGAGATTTTAGCAATGTATGAATCGATCCTAAAGGTTGAGGGTAATATGAGCCACCTAATAAGCTACATTAGGTTCAAAGCCAAAGTTGAGGACCAAGATTCGATCCCAAAAGACTTCAAATTCAGATTTGGTCCGTGCAAAAACAAAAGGTATGTAGTTTAAAGTAAATTTTCAAACTTTATTTTTTTTTGTTTTGATATTTAGTTTCTAAATTATTAATATATATTTTTATGTATCCGCTTATGTCTGATTTATTATTTTGAAAAGATTTTGTTTGAATGAACAAACTTAATAGTTTAGGTAAGATTCTAGATATATATAAACTAATTCTTTTGAACTTAGTACGCCCTACACTTATTTTTGCGATAGGTCTCATGTATTATTGTTGTTTAATTTGAAATTACTACTTTCTAGTTTTATCTTCAAAGATAGACCCCCTCTAGCATCGTTATTTTAAATGCAGATAGACCCTCAAAGAAATAGAAAGTCATTTGTTAATAAATAGACCTTTGAGGAGAAAAGAGTCAAAAAAATTTTGCTCAAGAGGTCTATATAGAAAATTAGAAGTTATGGAGTAGTAAATTCATAACAACAACGATCCTAAAGGGGTCTATTGACATTTAACCCAAACTAAAAGCTTCTTTCTCTCTACCCAATTTGCCTTCAACAACTTTTAACAATAGAAATAGTTGAGCTCTTACTTATATAACAAGAATATATTTAAGAATCTCTGAATTTCATAGTAAAAGCTTATGTGATATATATATTCTATTGATAGAAATAAAAAAAATCAGTATCCTCACTAACAATTTACTTTAAAACTTCTCATATTTTATGTGTTCATACACTTATGATTTTAGAATATTTATTGACAAAAATTTTTAATTGTATCATAAATAAAGTTTAATGTTTCTTTTGCAAGCCAATGAAGAGCAAATGTTCAAGTCGCTAACATCATTGGGGAAGAAAGCGGTGAGCAAGCACGCAGAGGAATTTCGATGGGTAAAAGACGGAACACTCTATAGTGTAATGTAAATTCAAAAGCTGAAAAAAATAACTCTTTTCATCATGTTCAAACGATATTAAGTATGATACTCTTGACTTTGTGCGTGTTCAAGAAATTAAGGATATCATGAATGAAGTTGATAGAGGCTATTGTGAAAAATGGGCGTAAATTTTAGTATATAACTAGAAAGCTCCCGTGCAAATGCACGTGATAGAGTAAATTTTTTTAATTTCTTATTTAATATGAAAATATTTTCTTTTCTTTTCTGTTTTTTAAATTGAATGTTGGTCTTTTATTTTATATATATTAACTTTTTACTTAGAACCTAGCCACCGCTTTCTCTTTGTAGATTTATAACCTAAAAGATAAAAAAATTCCATATTTTTAGGCCACAATTAGATTAAAAGTCATAGAATATTCTAGAAGAAAGAAAGAGAATACAAAAGAAAAGATAAAAGTCATTTCTTATGAAATTATAATTTTATCCTTCAATTACAATTAGGAAGGATGACATATCCACCATTCATTCAAATTTGCACTATCCCTCATTGGTTGTTTATATAGTAATATAAAATATGGGATTTTGACTGGTGTATCAAATAGAGACCTACTGTTTTACTATCCATTCATCTTCCATGTAACTAACACCCACACAATTAAGACTCAATTAAGAATATGTGGGCAAAGATTCCAATATATTACGGAGGGAAACCAACAAGCAAGTTCCTTTACTCCATCGCATCATAATTCATTAGTCATAATTCTTGAATTTAATTTCAACCTTGTTCGATAAATTACGGTCATCGCAAAGTTGGTGATCTTTATTGGCATCAAGTATCTCCTGCGAACCTCACAAGACGATGATAAACAGAAGAAGTCAGAGGACTAAAATATTTGATTCAAAGACCATATTGAGATAATATATGCACTTTGAAGTAAATTAACCACCATCATGAATACAAGTTTGATTTTTTTTTCTTGACGTGAAGATTATAATACCTTGTGCAAATTTCTTTTGTACGTTACAATAAAATGTGTTGATTAGTGTATATCAATTGATAGGTTTTTCTTTTGTTTCTCTTTTCTAAATTGATGAGAAATTGTTTGTAGCAAATAAATTGAATAGAGTACATGAAAACTTGACTCACATTTTTAAAATATAAAACAACTATGCTTATGTGCAATGCATGTACACTATACTTATTAGTGTTAAGAAAAGCCTCCCTTTTGGGTCATGACTCACATTTTTTAAATTTTAGAAAAATGTCTTTACACTTGGAGAAAACTTGGAAGTACTCTCACACTTGAAGAAATTAAGTGAAATACCCTCTCACTTGGGGGCAAAAAACGTAAATAATACTCTTACACTTGAGAAAACTTATGGAAATATTGTCACACTTGGAAAAATTAATGGAAATATCCTCAAAATTGAAAAAAAATCCAATAAAAACCTAACAAATCATCCTTTTTTGTCACGTACACTGGGATAAGAATAACTGAATAAATAAAAGAGTCACACACAAATGAATCGATGAAGTAGGAAAACTATTGCTTTATTTAGGGGTGAACGAACAGTTGTTTAGTTGATTTTGACCAATTTGACCAAATCAATCTAACTACAAAAACAAATCATATTGAATCCTCCATGAACTTGGGTTCGGTAACCCATAGAGCCAAGCACCCCAATGGATATCAGATTCTCCCTTGCCTTTGGGACCAACCGAACATTTTCTATATTGACTATGCTCCTTCCCACCATCACGATTGCCCCTACACCGGTGTCATCGCACCTCGTGTCATTCACGTGTAGAGCAGTCTCCTTGACTCCTTGCACTAGGAGTCAAACATGCTAGTTTAGAAATATATCAAACTCGTTGTCGCCGCTCACCATTTCACCTCGCTTCATTTTTGGCTTCTTTTCCCACTCTTTCAATATCCCTAGGTCTGAAATACAAGGTTATTTACCAACAATATCTAGATTAGGCATGTATGAAGCCACCTTTAAAACATTGATCCTTCTTTATAACTTTTTCTATAAATTTATAAAACTGTAGAGGACAAACACATCAAGAAATCACCTTAACCCCTCTCCCAAAGGGCACCAAGAAATCATTGCTCGTGTATTTATGACAATCTTTTGTAGACTTCGGACCAACCTCCATTGCTCACTCCATGCTCAGCTATTGACTTGTTGTACACTCCATGCTCAACAATGACTTGTTGTGGTCTTCTCCGTGAGTCAAACTCCTCTCAAAACCAAGTTTGGAACATGCCCTCTACCTCGTGGTAGTACACCCTCTTGAAGTTGAAGCTCCATCATAAAACTAGTTCCTTTAGACACCCAATATAAGTCATCTCCATACTTCTTTTCAATCGGGATGGGATTCCTACCGTGGTATAAGCGTGATGGCTCCTCCATGCACTTGGGTTCGGTAACCCATAGAGTCAAGCACCCCAATGGATATTAGATTCTTCCTTGCCTTTAGGACTAACTGAACATTTTCCATATTGACTATGCTCCTTCCCACCATCATGATTGCCCCTATACCGTGACTTCTCCTCGTGTCATCCACTACATAGACAGTCTCCTTGACTCCTTGCACTAGGGAATCAAACAAGTTTGTTTAGAAACATATCGATCCTCTATCATCGCTACCATTTCACCTCGTTTCATTTTTGGCTTCTTTTCCCACTCTTTCAATATCTCTAGGGCTGATATACAAGGCTATTTAGCAACAATCTCTAGATTATGCGTTTATGAAGCCACCTTTAGAAATGTTGATCCTTCTTTATACTTTTTGCTATAAATTTATAAAACTACAGAGAATAAATACATTCGAAATCACCTTAACCCTCTCCCAAAGGGCACCAAGAAATCATTGCTCGTGTATTTATGACAATCTTTTGTAGACTTCGGACCAACCTCCATTGTTGCACACTCCATGCTCAGCTATCGACTTGTTGTAGTCTTCTCCTAGAGCCAAACTCCTCTCTCGAAACCAAGTTCAGAGCATGCCCCTCTACCTCGTGGTAGTACACCCTCTTGAAGATGAAGCTCCATCATGAAACTAGTTCCTTCAGACACCCGATATAAGTCATCTCTATACTTCTTTTCAATCAGGATGGAATTCCTACCATGGTATAACTGTGATGGATCCTCCATGCACTTTAGGTTGGGTAACCCATAGAATCAAGCATCCCAATTGATATCAGATTTTCCCTTGCCTTTGGGACTAACCGAACATTTTCCATATTGACTATGCTCCTTCCCACCATTATGATTGCACCTATACCCATGACATCGCCCCTCGTGTCATCCACTGTGTAGACAATCTCCTTGACTTCTTACACTAGGGAGTCAAACAAGCTTGTTTAGAAACATATCTAAGCCGGTGTTCCAGAATCTAATACTCAACTGCCAAAAGAATTATTGTTCCAAGAAACCACCAACACCTCAATTCATTGACTTTCATATTCCAAAGTCACTAATGGGTCCACACATTGATTTTCTTAAGTACCCGATTCATATGAAGATTGGGCCAAAGTTTGATCCTGTATCTTTTACCCCCCTCAACCACTATTGCCATTTGAGACAGTCTTTCTTCACATGACCCTTCCGTTGGCAAAAGAAACACTAATTAGCCGATAGACTTGTCCATTTTGAATATTTTTTTCCCTCATATATCTACCACAAATCCACTACCGATACCTAATTCATCACCACCACTCTATCGCCGCTAAAAATCATCCGTAAGAAGCGACACTTTGACCTCATCCATCGTGCTTGTGGTCTTGCCTATTGTTAGCGATATCATGAGATATTGGTAACTTCGGTGGTAACTTCGGTGAAAGAGTATTCAAGAAAATTATAGCTTTGTCCACATCTTCAAGTTCGACTTGTCAATGTTAAGTCGGTCACAATCTCGGTGAAGGTACTTTCGGATGCTCTAGCATTTCCATACCATCCTTCATCCACAATCCATACAATTATTGCTTCTAGTACAAGTTGTGGATAGATTCTTAGCCATGTACAACTAATCGAGTTTCTTCCACGTATCAATTGTGGTTTTCTCCTCGTTTACAAGGTATCCTACTTTATATGAAAGAGAGTATAATCGTACTCCGTGCCTTCTGCTTCAACTTCAACCACTCGCCAGTTTTCATTGCTTCCAACTTCTTGTCAACTCCTAATAAAGCCTAATCTATGTTGTATTGAATCAAGACCACCTCCATCCATTTCTGCCAAAGCCCGAAATCCCTCTTGCCATTGAACTTTTCGATCTCGATCTTCATCACCAAAGAATTTTCCGTTTCCATACGCAAAATCAAACCTTTCTTTGAAGATAAGCCTGATCTAGCTGTCAAATCAAATGGATTTTTTTTTTACCCTTCTTGAAAGGTTAACTAAATTAATCATTATCCTTAATCGCTTGCAAATGTAGTCTTATGTGTTGTAAATTTTATGAGCGTTGTTCTCACTAAATCTTTAATGGTGTGATGATGAACTTCTTACTAATTTTTGTTATTACGTACTAGATTTGCAATTAAATTAAATGATGATCAAGTAATTTTACTGTTACATAAAATTTTATATATTTGTCACAGTTTGAGTTTGGAAAAATCTATTATCTTAATAGTAATAAAATCGTGCATTGCACGGGTTTGAAACTAGTTTTACTAAATTATCATCCGAAATTTTAACAGAATGAGGAGATCCTCGATTTTAGGCGAAGATATTATTTACTTAATATGATTTTATAATAAAGAGTACTTAATATATAATTTGATAATATTAATATGAAAGATTCACATAAATTAAATTAATAAATGATTAAATAATAACTTATCCCAAAGAAAGTATAAACTAACGTTAACTAGATTCGGATAATAGATTTAGACTATTGTTAACATATAAGAGTAACAATAAACATTGAATGTCTAGATCAATAGTAAATTGGAGTTTTAAGACAATATTAGCGTGTAGATTCATGCGAAAAAGAAGGGGAAAAACTTGTGCTACATATTCTTGAGAACAAAACAGGTATTTACAATAAATCATTTATACTTAACGCCATTGTATTCAAATCATTTTAATTTGATATAAGGGACCATATATACATATACTTATACATTAACATTAATGTTGAAAATACAGTGTATTGAGATTTCACACTTTAGGAAATTATGTATTTTAGATGGTAAGGTTTTAAGAGAAAAGGATTTGATATAGACTTGATTTGAACCTTAGGATGTTGCCAAATAGAAATATTTTGAATTATCAATCACTCAATACTTGCACCACAAGTAGAATGAAGTTTCATTGAGCATACATTGTACTTTGTTTTATTTATAATAATGTATATACCTACATTGATAGCGTGCCTATTTCAGAGGATACAATGTCAATGGATTCATTTGAACCTAAATTTGAAAAGATTTTTTGTTGAATTGAGTTTGGACTATAAAAAGAGGTCAAGCTGCTAGGGTATGAGCATTAAGAGATTTTAGCAATGTATGAGTCCAAGTAAAATATGAGCCACCACCTAATAAGCTTTAGATTCGGAGCCAAGGTTGAGGATCAAGATTCAATCCCAAAAGACGTTACAATTCGCGTAGGTCCATGCCCAAACAAAAGGTATATAGTAAATTTTCAATTCTTTCTTGAGATCTATTTTCTTAAATATTAGTATGTATTTTGATTTATCCCTTATGTTTTGATTTAATATTTTGAAAAGATTTTGTTTGAATGAGCAAATTCATTAGTTTAGGTAAAATTCTAGATATAAACTAATCGTTGTGAACTTAATACCCCTCTACTCTTATTTTTGCTATAGATCAAATGTATTATTGTTGTTAAATTTGAACTTACCACCGTTTAGTTCTATCTTCTAAGATAGACTCGCTCTAGTATCGTTATTTTGAAAGCGAGATAGACCCACGAGTGAAATTGTTTTGACTTTTTAGCGCTAAAGAAATAGAAAGTCATGTTTTGATAAATAGACAACCCGAGGATAAAAGAATCAAAAGATTTTGCTTGAGGGGTCTATATACAAAATTAGAAGTAGCAGAGTAGTAAATTCATAGTAACAACAATGTTGTAAGGGGATCTATGCACAATTAACCCAAACTAGAAAGCTTCTTTCTCCCTCTATCCAATTTTTTTCGGTGTTACCCCATGTTCACCCCAAAGTCTCACGAGGCTAGTCCATTTGTTCGAGCATGGATCGCGGAAGGTTATTGCTCGCCCGTGGATTTTAGGCGTGAGGGATCGAACCCGTTCCTCGGCTTTCACCCTCTATCCAATTTGCCTTCAACAAATTTCATATTTAAGAATCTCTAAATTTCATAGTAAAAGCTTCTATGATATATTCCATTGATAGAAATAAGAAAACAAAGAAGATCCTCATGAACTATTTACTTTAAAACTTCTCATATTTTATGTGTTCATACACTTATAATTTTAGAATTTTTGTTGACAAAATTTTTAAATTGTATCATAAATAAAGTTTAATGTTCTTTTGGGGCAATGAAGAGCAGATGTTCAAGTCGCTAACATCGTTGGGAAGAAAGCGGTGAGCAAGCACGCATGAGGAATTTCAAGGAAGGGTAACAAATGTAACACTCTATAATCTAATGCAAATTTAAAAAACTAAAAAACAAAACCCCTTTTTATCATGTTCAAAAGATATTGAATATGATATTATTGACTTTGTGCGAGTTCAAGAAACTAAGGATATCATGGATGAAGTTGATAGAGCCTTGTGGAAAATGGCGTGTAAATTTTAGTATATAACTAGAAATCTCCCGTGCAAATGCACGTAATAGAGGAATTATTATTTTTGTATTTTTAAATTTCTTATATAATATGAAAAATATTTTCTTTTCTTTTCTTCTTTTTAATTGAATGTTGGTCTTCTTTTATTTTATATATATTAACTTTTTTACTTAGAACCTAGCTACCGCTTCCTCTTTGTAGATTTATAACCTAAGAAATAAAAATTTTCCATTTTTAGGCTCCAATTACATTAAAAGTCATAGAATATTCTAGAAGAAAGAAAGAGAATACAAAAGAAAAGATAAAAAGTCATTTCTTATGAAATTATAATTTTATCCTTCAATTACAATTAGGAAGGATGACATATCCACCATTCATTCAAATTTGCACCATCCCTCATTGGTTGTTTATATAGTAGTATAAATATGGGATTTTGACTGGTGTATCAAATAGGGACCTACTGTTTTTCTATCCATTCATCTTCCATGTAAATAACACCCACACAATTAAGACTCAGAGGGTGTTTGGGGCGGCTTATTTTTTGGTCAAACTAGCTTTTAAGTTAGCTTTTTCATTTCTACATGTTTGGTAAAATACAAAATAAGTTAACTTATAAGTCACATTTTAAAAAGCTGGTATACCTCTGCTTTTGAAAAACTAACTTATAAGCTCACCTAAATAAGCTAGGTTTGACCAAACAAATTACTATAATACCCAAATAATTTTTATAATATTTTTATCATAAAATTCAAAAGCCACTAAAAGCTAGCATAACTTATAAGCTTCAAAAAAATAAGCCTTCCCAAACACCCTCTCAATTAAGAATAGGTGGGCAAAGATTCCAATATATTACGGAGGGAAAACCAACAAACAAGTTCCTTTACTCCATCTGCATCATAATTCATTAAACATAATGCTTGAATTTAATTTCAACCTTGTTCTGATAAATTACAGGTCATCAGCAAAGTTGGTGATCTTTATTGGCATCAAGTATCTCCCTGCGAACCTCACAAGACGCATGATAAACAGGAAGAAGCTGTAGTACTAAAATATTTCAGATTCAAAGACCATATTGAGATAATATATGCATTTTGAAGTAAATTAACCACCACCATGAATACAAGTTTGATTTTTTTTTTCTTACTGACGTGAAGATTATAATACCTTGTGCAAATTTCTTTTGTACAGTTACAATAAAATCTGTGTTGATTAGTGTATATCAATTGATAGGTTTTTCTTTTGTTTCTCTTTTCCTAAATTGATGAGAAATTGTTTGTAGCAAATAAATTCAGAATAGAGTACACGAAAACTTGAGTGTTCGAATCATTAGCACATAATTTGAATGTATTGCGAATATTGCCTGTGATGAAGACTTTAGTGACAGAATCTGAAAGACAAAGGTTCTCAGTGCATCAGTCAGTTATATTCTATGTTTAACGTGTACTTGATCAAGCTACTCTTGATCCTCTCTTTTTAGTTCTAATGTTCAAGAATTAGGATTCATAGTCGTGCGATTTGTTGTTATTTTTCTCAGAAACATTTTGTGATAATATTCTGATTCTCTAGCTATACTATTAAAGAGAAGCACTTCATCGATACTTTCAATCTCAATCATCTACCATGTGACAGACGGCTATGACTTGTTGTTGAGCAAAAAGTGGAAACAAGTCCAAATCTCAAGTGATGTTATAAGTTTTAGATTTAGAGTCAATCACAACCGTTATTAAGAAATAGTTGAGATTGGAGGACTGGTCCCTCCAATACCTTTTGTAATAAAGAGAATCCAGATCATTTTGTAATTGTTGCGAATTAACCTCCACACTGATAGCAATTTGTTAAAAACTAATCAGAGATTCAACATCTTCTCTTCCACACTGATAGCAATTTGTTAAAAATTAATTAGAAATTCAACATTAAAAATTAATCAGAGGTTCAACATCTTTCCTTTTAGGGTTTGCTGCAAAAACAATTAGAGAATACAAAATAAACAATCTCAAAGAAACTAGAATGTAATCACAAAAGCAAGAACAATGAGATTTATGTGGTTCGGCAATTTGCCTATGTCCATGGGAGAAGGGGAGAGATTTCTTTAATTTATCAAGAAGAAGAACAACACAAGATCTCACAAACCCTAGCTTGATAGGATTCCTGATTGGATAAATTCTAACCTGATGGAGACCCCTTTAAATAGGATTCTAACCAGATATAATAAAGTCCACTATAATAAACCTGAAAAAACCCAATTAAACCCTAAAAATGAAGTTGGTGAGAACCCCGTGACCATGTGAGCCTAGCATACATGGTCCATGCTCTTCTTTGGAGGTGTTTGGTTGTTTTCCAACAAATATGGAAACTTATTTCCTCTCCAAAAGCTATGTCCAAAGATTTTCTAATGATTTCTTAGAAAACGCTTTTCATGCTCACTCTTAAAATGCGGATGAAATTTGATTTCCTTGTTTTCCATACTTTAGATTGGCAATCATGAATACAAATTCATGCTCATAGGAAACAAAACATTCTCATTTATAGTCCACCTTTTCTTTTTTCTTTTTTCTTTTTTTTTTTTTTTTTTTTTTTTTGGTTGGCCACGCCAAAACGGAAATTGTAGCTACCAATTGTTCAAATTCATCCACCGAATGATTATAGTAAGCAAAAGGGAATTTCTCTCAAAAAGAAAACAAAAGAGAAACCTAAATGTGAACTCTCCCGAATCTTACTTCATAATTGAGTGAAATGGTTCTTTGCTAGTAGGAGTTAGCTTTAAACTTGAAATTTGACAGCTTTCTATTCTACCATTTCTCCTTTGGGAGCTTGGCCTTATACTAAAAATTTAACAAGTTTCTGTTCTGTCATTTCTCCTTTAAAAAATTGAGCTTTTATTCATACCGTAAGGGCATGTTTGGCTGGTTTCTTAGAAACCAAAAAAATTGGGGGAGGAAACTAAAAAGAAACAAAATGTTTTCTCCCTTTTCAGAAAAACATCAAAAGCATTTCTTAAATCGTGAGTCACAAAGATCCAATGAGAGGGTGCCACATAAAGTCCTTCTCTTGATTTTGATTTTGAGGTGAGAATCAAACAATAAGAAAAAATGTTATGGGAAATAGAGTGCCACAGCACCCTTCCAATAATATTTTCTTTGATTTCTTGGGCAATCAAACGATAGCACTCATTTAGTGCAGCGGGGAATAAGTGAGAATAGAATGCAATTCCACTCTTTATTCATGCCTATCAAACGATATATTTTAGATGCTAGAATTGTTATTCCCACTTCTTATCAATTCCCACTTTATGTGAGTTGTCATTCCCAACCATTTAACAAGGAATTGATATTCCCAATTAAGTGGGAATGAAAATAATCAAATAATTCCGATTATACCCTCCTTAAAAGATACTGAATAGATATAAATTCCACATGAAAAAATTTTTATAGAAAAAATATTATTAGATGCTCGTACAAATATACAAATAGATATAAAATATTAAAATACTTGTTCGACCTTGCTCGTATTATTTTGCTCATTATTTTATGGATATTTTTATTAGAATTTGGATATTTCTAATAATCATTGAATCGATAGTTTATGCATATAAAATTTTAAACTATAGATACTATAGTTTATATTAATTTTGAACATGGGCATTATTAGAAAACTAAATTTTATTCTCACTTGTGAATAAATGATATCAAGCGTGAGAATGAGAATAAGATTGTCATTCAGTTTTTTCTCTGGCCAAACATGAGAATGAGAATTAGCGTTCCATTCTCACATCTATTCTATTCCATTCTCACCTTCTTTCCATTACCAGACTCTGTTAAAATGTAAAATGATGCGTAAGTGTAATATTTAAGAATCTTCTCTTATGATTCAGAGTCAAAGCTTCTATGATATATTCTATTTAAATAAAACAAAAACAGCAAAATCCTCAGTCATTGTTAACTTTAAAACTTCCTATATTTTGTGCCCATATACTTGAACAATTTAGAATATTTTATTAACAAATATTTTAATGGAATCATAAATAAAGTCTGATGTAAAACTTAAGGTTGCAATAAAAGTCATTGAAAATCGAACAAAATAGATGGATTCCTTTCAAATCAACAACTTATAAACAGATTTTCTTCTAAAAGTGAAACCTGGGGAAAAAAAAAGTCAATGAAGAGCAATTATTTTTCTAGAAGACATTGGTAGCTGGAAACCAAATATCAATTGACAAGTACCTTGAAGTACTAATTAATTTGATAATAAGTGCAACCTTCTAACTTTAAACAGATATATCTAGTTAACAACTTTCACAATAGCAAACGAACTGCACAACGTATCAAGAACTCTAAGAAATCCATAATACGTATCCAAAAGTTCTGTACTATAAAGATGAGCACGAGTATGAATCAGGTTGTCCAAGAGAAGACTAGACCGAGAGTTTATTATAAGAGAATGGATATGTCTACAAAACGGAGAAAAGTAAATTTCACAAACTCGGGCATATATATGGAATGAAGAGATGGATTGGCTGAAATTTAGAACTCGGGCATGTTCTTGGAATCGGATCATTGGATGGTTTGCTACATGTTTGAAGGGTAATTCCTATATGAATAAAATTAAAAGATTGCATTGGCGGCGGCAATATACAGCATTTGGATGGAAAGAAATAGGAGGCTGTTTGCGGACAAAAGGAAGTCAAAAGAGGAAGTGTTAAAGCTGATAAAAATACACATTTTCACTGTCCTATACCATAGACCGATTCCTGTGAAGCACAAGGATTGGGTGGAAAATTTAAGATAGTAGGTAGTAGCTAGTGAGTTTGTAATGATGTGTAATATACTCCATAGAGTATTCTCAGGAGAATCTCTAAGATGTTGATTGTACATATACTGTTTACAAAGGTAAATGAAATTTATATTCATTGACCAAAAAATATATTTTCTACTTCATTTAATTTCACACATTAGATTTGTTTTAAATTTTGTATCCTTTTATTTCAAAATACTTGTTTTCGATACCAGATCTAAGTGATGTGAATAATTTAAGAATCAATGTCCATTGGCTACATAAAACGAAAATATCATCCCTAATTTTTAGCAATTAGTGTATTTATGTGCAAGTTTTAAATAATTTAGGGTATTTAAGTGCAAGTTCTATAATCTTTAGGGTATAAAAGTGCTGCTAAAACAAGTGAGGGTATTTAAATGAAAGTTTAAAAACTTGAGGGTATATAGGTGCTATCAAAATCAAGTGAGTGTATATAGGTGTAAAGTAGGAAACTATAGGGTATTTAAGGAAATTAAGCCAAATTTAAATTAT
Source organism: Asparagus setaceus (assembly GCA_012295165.1). Classification (NCBI taxonomy): domain Eukaryota; kingdom Viridiplantae; phylum Streptophyta; class Magnoliopsida; order Asparagales; family Asparagaceae; genus Asparagus; species Asparagus setaceus. Next base: position 25,306,582 of record CM022710.1, read on the forward strand.
AAGACGTAACCAACTTTGACAAATTTTATGTAGGCCAGAATCTTAGAATTAATAAGCTTGAATCTTATATTCTAACCTCAACCTATTTTTCAGGACTGGGCTTGAATCTTGTATTCTAACCTTTACTAAATTATCATCCCTAATTTTAACAGAATTAGGGGATCCATAGATTTTCGGCTGACCATATTACTTGTGAATATTATTTTATAATTAATTTTTAAAAAGAGTATTTAATCTATAATATACTAATATGAATCTAAAAGATTAATATAAATTGGTGGTAATAAAGTTCATAAAATATTAAATAATAACTTATCCTATTTGGTAAAGTATAAACTAACCTTAACAACAAATGTAGACAATTGATAACTTATAAGAGTAACAGAAAACATTGAACGTCTAGATCAATAATAAATTGGAGTCTTAAGACTAGACTAACCCATAGATTGTCTAAAAAGAAAAAAAATCAAGTGTAAAATATTCTTGAGAACAAAATAGGATTTATACAATAAATCATTTATACTAACAGTTATCATATCAATTTGATATAAGGGACAACATATACATATGCTTATACACGAACATTAATCATGTTGAAAATACAATGTATTGAGATTTCACACTTTAGGAAACCATGCATCTTAGATGGTAAGGTTTTAAGAGAAAATGAATTGACATAGACATGATTTGAACTTTAGGATGTAGCCAAATAAAAATATTTTTACTTATCAACCACTCAATATTTGCACCCTAAGTACAATGCATTTTCATTGAATACACATTATATTTGTTTTATTTGAGAACAATGTATATACCTACATTAACAGCTTGCCTATTTCAGAGGATACAATTTCAATGGATTCATTTGAACATAATTGGAAAAGATTTTTGGTTGGACTGAGTTTGGACTATAAAGAGGGTCAAACTGCTAGGGTATGAGCATGAGGAGATTTTAGCAATGTATGAATCGATCCTAAAGGTTGAGGGTAATATGAGCCACCTAATAAGCTACATTAGGTTCAAAGCCAAAGTTGAGGACCAAGATTCGATCCCAAAAGACTTCAAATTCAGTATTTGGTCCGTGCAAAAACAAAAGGTATGTAGTTTAAAGTAAATTTTCAAACTTTATTTTTTTGTTTTGATATTTAGTTTCTAAATTATTAATATATATTTTTATGTATCCGCTTATGTCTGATTTATTATTTTGAAAAGATTTTGTTTGAATGAACAAACTTAATAGTTTAGGTAAGATTCTAGATATATATAAACTAATTCTTTTGAACTTAGTACGCCTACACTTATTTTTGCGATAGGTCTCATGTATTATTGTTGTTTAATTTGAAATTACTACTTTCTAGTTTTATCTTCAAAGATAGACCCCTCTAGCATCGTTATTTTAAATGCAGATAGACCCTCAAAGAAATAGAAAGTCATTTGTTAATAAAAGACCTTTGAGGAGAAAAGAGTCAAAAAATTTTGCTCAAGAGGTCTATATAGAAAATTAGAAGTTCTTGGAGTAGTAAATTCATAACAACAACGATCCTAAAGGGGTCTATTGACATTTAACCCAAACTAAAAGCTTCTTTCTCTCTCTACAATTTGCCTTCAACAACTTTTAACAATAGAAATAGTTGAGCTCTTACTTATATAACAAGAATATATTTAAGAATCTCTGAATTTCATAGTAAAAGCTTATGTGATATATATATTCTATTGATAGAAATAAAAAAAATCAATTATCCTCACTAACAATTTACTTTAAAACTTCTCATATTTTATGTGTTCATACACTTATGATTTTAGAATATTTATTGACAAAATTTTAATTGTATCATAAATAAAGTTTAATGTTTCTTTTGCAAGCCAATGAAGAGCAAATGTTCGTCGCTAACATCATTGGGGAAGAAACGGTGAGCAAGCACGCATGAGGAATTTCGATGGGTAAAAGACGGAACACTCTATAGTGTAATGTAAATTCAAAAGCTGAAAAAAATAACTCTTTTCATCATGTTCAAACGATATTAAGTATGATACTCTTGACTTTGTGCGAGTTCAAGAAATTAAGGATATCATGAATGAAGTTGATAAGTATTTGTGAAAAATGGGTGTAAATTTTAGTATATAACTAGAAGCTCCACGTGCAAATGCATTGATAGAGAAATAAATTTTTTTAATTTCTTATTTAATATGAAAATATTTTCTTTTCTTTTCTGTTTTTTAAATTGAATGTTGGTCTTCTTTTATTTTATATATATTAACTTTTTACTTAGAACCTAGCCAGCTTTCTCTTTGTAGATTTATAACCTAAAAGATAAAAAAAATTCCATATTTTTAGGCCACAATTAGATTAAAAGTCATAGAATATTCTAGAAGAAAGAAAGAGAATACAAAAGAAAAGATAAAAGTCATTTCTTATGAAATTATAATTTTATCCTTCAATTACAATTAGGAAGGATGACATATCCACCATTCATTCAAATTTGCACTATCCCTCATTGGTTGTTTATATAGTAATATAAAATATGGGATTTTGACTGGTGTATCAAATAGAGACCTACTGTTTTACTATCCATTCATCTTCCATGTAACTAACACCCACACAATTAAGACTCAATTAAGAATATGTGGGCAAAGATTCCAATATATTACGGAGGGAAAACCAACAAGCAAGTTCCTTTACTCCATCTCATCATAATTCATTAGTCATAATTCTTGAATTTAATTTCAACCTTGTTCGATAAATTACGGTCATCGACAAAGTTGGTGATCTTTATTGGCATCAAGTATCTCCCCGAACCTCACAAGAGGCATGATGATGGCAAGAAGTAGGACTAAAATATTTGATTCAAAGACCATATTGAGATAATATATGCACTTTGAAGTAAATTAACCACCATCATGAATACAAGTTTGATTTTTTTTTTTTGGCGTGAAGATTATAATACCTTGTGCAAATTTCTTTTGTACAGTTACAATAAAATCTGTGTTGATTAGTGTATATCAATTGATAGGTTTTTCTTTTGTTTCTCTTTTCCTAAATTGATGAGAAATTGTTTGTAGCAAATAAATTCAGAATAGAGTACATGAAAACTTGACTCACATTTTTAAAATATAAAACAACTATGCTTATGTGCAATGCATGTACACTATACTTATTAGTGTTAAGAAAAGCCTCCCTTTGGGTCATGACTCACATTTTTAAATGTTAGAAAAATGTCTTTACACTTGGAGAAAACTTGGAAGTACTCTCACACTTGAAGAAATTAAGTGAAATACCCTCTCACTTGGGGGCAAAAAACGTAAATATTACTCTTACACTTGAGAAAACTTATGGAAATATTGTCACACTTGGAAAAATTAATGGAAATATCCTCAAAATTGAAAAAAAATCCAATAAAAACCTAACAAATCATCCTTTTTTGTCACGTACACTGGGATAAGAATAACTGAATAAATAAAAGAGTCACACACAAATGAATCGATGAAGTAGGAAAACTATTGCTTTATTTAGGGGTGAACGAACAGTTGTTTAGTTGATTTTGACCAATTTGACCAAATCAATCTAACTACAAAAACAAATCATATTGAATCCTCCATGAACTTGGGTTCGGTAACCCATAGAGCCAAGCACCCCAATGGATATCAGATTCTCCCTTGCCTTTGGGACCAACCGAACATTTTCTATATTGACTATGCTCCTTCCCACCATCATGATTGCCCCTACACCGGTGTCATCGCACCTCGTGTCATTCACTGTGTAGACAGTCTCCTTGACTCCTTGCACTAGGGAGTCAAACATGCTAGTTTAGAAATATATCAAATCCTGTTGTCGCTGCTCACCATTTCACCTCGTTTTATTTTTTGCTTCTTTTCCAACTCTTTCAATATCCCTAGGTCTGAAATACAAGGTTATTTACCAACAATATCTAGATTAGGCATGTATGAAGCCACCTTTAAAAACATTGATCCTTCTTTATAACTTTTTTCTATAAATTTATAAAACTGTAGAGGACAAACACATCAAGAAATCACCTTAACCCTCTCCCAAAGGGCACCAAGAAATCATTGCTCGGGTATTTATGACAATCTTTTGTAGACTTGGACCAACCTCCATTGCTCACTCCATGCTCGGCTATTGACTTGTTGTACACTCCATGCTCAACGGTGACTTGTTGTGGTCTTCTCCGTGAGTCAAACTCCTCTCTCAAAACCAAGTTTGGAACATGCCCCTCTACCTCGTGGTAGTACACCCTCTTGAAGTTGAAGCTCCATCATGAAACTAGTTCCTTTAGACACCCAATATAAGTCATCTCCATACTTCTTTTCAATCGGATGGGATTCCTACCGTGGTATAAGCGTGATGGCTCCTCCATGCACTTGGGTTGGTAACCCATAGAGTCAAGCACCCCAATGGATATTAGATTCTTCCTTGCCTTTAGGACTAACGAACATTTTCCATATTGACTATGCTCCTTCCCACCATTATGATTGCTCCTATACCCATGACATCGCCCTCGTGTCATCCACTACATAGGCAGTCTCCTTGACTCCTTGCACTAGGGAATCAAACAAGTTTGTTTAGAAACATATCGGATCACCTTTATCGCGCTTACCATTTCACCTCGTTTCATTTTTGGCTTCTTTTCCCACTCTTTCAATATCTCTAGGGCTGATATACAAGGCTATTTAGCAACAATCTCTAGATTATGCGTGTATGAAGCCACCTTTAGAAATGTTGATCCTTCTTTATACTTTTTGCTATAAATTTATAAAACTACAGAGAATAAATACATTCGAGAAATCACCTTAACCCCTCTCGCGAAGGCACCGAAGCAATCATTGGGTATTTATGCCAATCCTTTTGTAGACTTCGCACCAACCTCCATTGTTGCACACTCCATGCTCAGCTATCGACTTGTTGTAGTCTTCTCCTAGAGCCAAACTCCTCTCTCGAAACCAAGTTCAGAGCATGCCCCTCTACCTCGTGGTAGTACACCCTCTTGAAGATGAAGCTCCATCATGAAACTAGTTCCTTCAGACACCCGATATAAGTCATCTCTATACTTCTTTTCAATCAGGATGGAATTCCTACCATGGTATAACTGTGATGGATCCTCCATGCACTTTAGGTTGGGTAACCCATAGAATCAAGCATCCCAATTGATATCAGATTTTCCCTTGCCTTTGGGACTAACCGAACATTTTCCATATTGACTATGCTCCTTCCCACCATTATGATTGCTCCTATACCCATGACATCGCCCCTCGTGTCATCCACTGTGTAGACAATCTCCTTGACTTCTTACACTAGGGAGTCAAACAAGCTTGTTTAGAAACATATCTAAGCCGGTGTTCCAGAATCTAATACTCAACTGCCAAAAGAATTATTGTTCCAAGAAACCACCAACACCTCAATTCATTGACTTTCATATTCCAAAGTCACTAATGGGTCCACACATTGATTTTCTTAAGTACCCGATTCATATGAAGATTGGGCCAAAGTTTGATCCTGTATCTTTTACCCCCCCTCAACCACTATTGCCATTTGAGGCATCTTTCTTCACATGACCCTTCCGTTGGCAAAGAAACACTAATTAGCCGATAGACTTGTCCATTTTGAATATTTTTTCCCTCATATATCTACCACAAATCCACTACCGATACCTAATTCATCACCACCACTCTATCGCCGCTAAAAATCATCCGTAAGAAGCGACACTTTGACCTCATCCATAGTGCTTGTGGTCTTGCCTATTGTTAGCGATATCATGAGATATTGGTAACTCAGTGGTAACTCAGTGAAAGAGTATTCAGTAAAATTATAGCTTTGTCCACATCTTCAAGTTCTGACTTGTCAATGTTAAGTCGGTCACAATCCTGGTGAAGGTACTCAGATGCTCTAGCATTTCCATACCATCCTTCATCCACAATCCATACAATTATTGCTTCTAGTACAAGTTGTGGATAGATTCTTAGCCATGTACAACTAATCGAGTTTCTTCCACATTATCAATTGTGGTTTTCTCCTCGTTTACAAGGTATCCTACTTTATATGAAAGAGAGTATAATCGTACTCCGTGCCTTCTGCTTCAACTTCAACCACTCGCCAGTTTTCATTGCTTCCAACTTCTTGTCAACTCCTAATAAAGCCTAATCTATGTTGTATTGAATCAAGACCACCTCCATCCATTTCTGCCAAAGCCCGAAATCCCTCTTGCCATTGAACTTTTCGATCTCGATCTTCATCACCAAAGAATTTTCCGTTTCCATACGCAAAATCAAACCTTTCTTTGAAGATAAGCCTGATCTAACTGTCAAATCAAATGGATTTTTTTTTTTTTTTTACCCTTCTTGAAAGGTTAACTAAATTAATCATTATCCTTAATCGTTTGCAAATGTAGTCTTATGTGTTGTAAATTTTATGAGCGTTGTTCTCACTAAATCTTTAATGGTGTGATGATGAACTTCTTACTAATTTTTTGTTATTATGTACTAAATTTGCAATTAAATTAAATGATGATCAAGTAATTTTACTGTTACATAAAATTTTATATATTTGTCACAGTTTGAGTTTGGAAAAAATCTATTATCTTAATAGTAAATAAAATCCGTGCATTGCACGGGTTTGAAACTAGTTTTTACTAAATTATCATCCGAAATTTTAACAGAATGAGGGAGATCCTCAGATTTTAGGCGAAGATATTATTTACGAATATGATTTTATAATAAAGAGTACTTAATATATAATTTGATAATATTAATATGAAATATTCACATAAATTAAATTAATAAATGATTAAATAATAACTTATCGGTCGGTAAAGTATAAACTAACGTTAACTAGATTCGGATAATAGATTTAGACTATTGTTAACATATAAGAGTAACAATAAACATTGAATGTCTAGATCAATAGTAAATTGGAGTTTTAAGACAATATTAGCGTGTAGATTCAATGCGAAAAAGAAGGGAAAAACTTCGCTACATATTCTTGAGAACAAAACAGGTATTTACAATAAATCATTTATATTTAACGCCATTGTATCTGAAATCATTTTAATTTGATATAAGGGACCATATATACATATACTTATACATTAACATTAATGTTGAAAATACAGTGTATTGAGATTTCACACTTTAGGAAATTATGTATTTTAGATGGTAAGGTTTTAAGAGAAAAGGATTTGATATAGACTTGATTTGAACCTTAGGATGTTGCCAAATAGAAATATTTTGAATTATCAATCACTCAATACTTGCACCACAAGTAGAATGAAGTTTCATTGAGCATACATTGTACTTTGTTTTATTTGTAATAATGTATATACCTACATTGATAGCGTGCCTATTTCAGAGGATACAATGTCAATGGATTCATTTGAACCTAAATTTGAAAAGATTTTTTGTTGGATTGAGTTTGGACTATAAAAAGAGGTCAAGGCTGCTAGGGTATGAGCATTAAGAGATTTTAGCAATGTATGAGTCCAAGTAAAATATGAGCCACCACCTAATAAGCTTTAGATTCGAGCCAAGGTTGAGGATCAAGATTCAATCCCAAAAGCGTTACAATTAGTAGGTCCATGCCCAAACAAAAGGTATATAGTAAATTTTCAATTCTTTCTTGAGATCTATTTTCTTAAATATTAGTATGTATTTTGATTTATCCCCTTATGTTTTGATTTAATATTTTGAAAAGATTTTGTTTGAATGAGCAAATTCATTAGTTTAGGTAAAATTCTAGATATAAACTAATCGTTGTGAACTTAATACCCCTCTACTCTTATTTTTGCTATAGATCAAATGTATTATTGTTGTTAAATTTGAACTTACCACCGTTTAGTTCTATCTTCTAAGATAGACTCGCTCTAGTATCGTTATTTTGAAAGCGAGATAGACCCACGAGTGAAATTGTTTTGACTTTTTACCCATAAAAGAAATAGAAAGTCATGTTTTGATAAATAGACAACCTGAGGATAAAAGAATCAAAAGATTTTGCTTGAGGGGTCTATATACAAAATTAGAAGTAGCGAGTAGTAAATTCATAGTAACAACAATGTTGTAAGGGGATCTATGCACAATTAACCCAAACTAGAAAGCTTCTTTCTCCCTCTATCCAATTTTTTTGGTGTTACCCCAGTTCACCCCAAAGTCTCACGAGGCTAGTCCGCTATTCGAGCATGGATGTGGAAGGTTATTGCTCGGCCCGATGGATTTTAGGCGTGAGGGATCGAACCGGGTTCCCCGCCTTTCCCCACCCCTCTATCCAATTTGCCTTCAACAAATTTCATATTTAAGAATCTCTAAATTTCATAGTAAAAGCTTCTATGATATATTCCATTGATAGAAATAAGAAAACAGCGATATCCTCACGAACTATTTACTTTAAAACTTCTCATATTTTATGTGTTCATACACTTATAATTTTAGAATTTTTGTTGACAAAATTTTTAAATTGTATCATAAATAAAGTTTAATGTTCTTTTGCGGCAATGAAGAGCGATGTTCAAGTCGCTAACATCGTTGGGGAAGAAAACGGTGAGCAAGCACAGGCAGAGGAATTTCGAAGGAAGGGTAACAGCCGTAACACTCTATAATCTAATGCAAATTTAAAAAACTAAAAAACCCTTTTAATCATGTTCAAAAGATATTAAATATGATATTCTTGACTTTGTGCGAGTTCAAGAAACTAAGGATATCATGGATGAAGTTGATAGAGCCTTGTGGAAAATGGCGAGTAAATTTTAGTATATAACTAGAAATCTCCCGTGCAAATGCACGTAATAGAGGAATTATTATTTTTGTATTTTTAAATTTCTTATATAATATGAAAAATATTTTCTTTTCTTTTCTTCTTTTTAATTGAATGTTGGTCTTCTTTTATTTTATATATATTAACTTTTTACTTAGAACCTAGCTACCGCTTTCTCTTTGTAGATTTATAACCTAAGAAATAAAAATTTCCATTTTTAGGCTCCAATTACATTAAAAGTCATAGAATATTCTAGAAGAAAGAAAGAGAATACAAAAGAAAAGATAAAAGTCATTTCTTATGAAATTATAATTTTATCCTTCAATTACAATTAGGAAGGATGACATATCCACCATTCATTCAAATTTGCACTATCCCTCATTGGTTGTTTATATAGTAGTATAAATATGGGATTTTGATGGTGTATCAAATAGGGACCTGCTGTTTTACTATCCATTCATCTTCTAAATAACACCCACACAATTAAGACTCAAATAAGAATGGGTGGGCAAAGATTCCAATATATTACGGAGGGAAACCAACAAGCAAGTTCCTTTACTCCATCTGCATCATAATTCATTAATCATAATTCTTGAATTTAATTTCAACCTTGTTCTGATAAATTACAGGTCATCGGCAAAGTTGGTGATCTTATTGGCATCAAGTATCTCCTGCGAACCTCACAAGACGATGATAAGCAGGGAAGAAGGCTGAGGACTAAAATATTTCGATTCAAAGACCATATTGAGATAATATATGCACTTTGAAGTAAATTAACCACCATCATGAATACAAGTTTGATTTTTTTCTTCTTGACGTGAAGATTATAATACCTTGTGCAAATTTCTTTTGTACAGTTACAATAAAATCTGTGTTGATTAGTGTATATCAATTGATGGGTTTTTCTTTTGTTTCTCTTTTCCTAAATTGATGAGAAATTGTTTGTAGCAAATAAATTCAGAATAGAGTACCGAAAACTTGAGTGTTGAATCATTAGCACATAATTTGAATGTATTGCGAATATTGCCTGTGATGAAGACTTTAGTGACAGAATCTGAATAAGGTTCTCAGTGCATCAGTCAGTTATATTCTATGTTTAACGTGTACTTGATCAAGCTACTCTTGATCCTCTCTTTTTAGTTCTAATGTTCAAGAATTAGGATTCATAGTCGTGGGATTTGTTGTTATTTTTTCTCAGGAAACATTTTGTGATAATATTCGGATTCTCTAGCTATACTATTAAAGAGAAGCACTTCATCGATACTTTCAATCTCAATCATCTACCATGTGACAGACGGCTATGACTTGTTGTTGAGCAAAAAGTGGAAACAAGTCCAAATCTCAAGTGATGTTACAAGTTTTAGATTTAGAGTCCATCACAACCGTTATTAAGAAATAGTTGAGATTGGAGAACCGGTCCCTCCAATACCTTTTGTAATAAAGAGAATCCAGATCATTTTATAATTGTTGCGAATTAACCTCCACACTGATAGCAATTTGTTAAAAATTAATCAGAGATTCAACATCTTCTTTTCCACACTGATAGCAATTTGTTAAAAATTAATCAAAAAGTCAACATTAAAAATTAATCAGAGGTTCAACATCTTTCCTTGTAGGGTTTGCTGCAAAAACAATTAGAGAATACAAAATAAACAATCTCAAAGAAACTAGCATGTAATCACAAAAGCAAGAACAATGAGATTTATGTGGTTCGACAATTTGCCTATGTCCATGGGAGAAGGGGAGGGATTTCTTTAATTTATCAAAAAGAAGAACAATACAAGATCTCACAAACCCTAGCTTGATAGGATACCTGATTGGATAAATTCTAACCTGATGGAGACCCCTTTAAATAGGATTCTAACCGAGATACAATAGAGTCCACTATAATAAACTGAAAACCCAATTAAAGCCCAAAAATGAAGTTAGTGAGAACCCGTGACCACATGAGCCTAACGCACATGGACCATGCTCTTCTTTGGAGGTGTTTGGTTGTTTTCCAACAAATATTGAAACTTATTTCCTCTCCAAAAAGCTATGTCCAGCATTTTCTAATGATTTCTTAGAAAACGCTTTTTCATGCTCACTCTTAAAATGCGGATGAAATTTGATTTCCTTGTTTTCCATACTTTAGATTGGCAATCATGAATACAAATTCATGCTCATAGGAAACAAAACATTCTCATTTATAGTCCACCCAATCTTTTTTTTTTTTTTTGGCCACGCCAAAACGGAAATTGTAGCTGCCAATTGTACAAATTCATCCACCATATGATTATAGTAAGCAAAAGGGAATTTCTCTCAAAAAGAAAACAAAAGAGAAACCTAAATGTGAACTCTCTCGAATCTTACTTCAAAATTGACTCAAATGGTTATTTGCTAGTAGGAGTTAGCTTTAAACTAGAAATTTGACAGCTTTCTATTCTACCATTTCTCCTTTGGGAGCTTAGCCTTATACTACAAATTTAAAAAGTTTATGTTCTGTCATTTCTCCTTTAAAAATTTGAGCTTTTATGCTTACCGTAAGGGCATGTTTGGCTGGTTTCTTAGAAACCAACAAAAATGGGGGAGGAAACTAAAAAAGAAACAAAATGTTTTCTCCCTTTTTCCGAGAAAAAACATCAAAACAGATTTCTTAAATCATGAGTCACAGCATCCAATGAGAGGGTGCCACATAAAGTCCTCTTAATTTTGATTTTGAGGTGAGAGTCGAACAATAAGAAAAAAATGTCATAGGAAATAGAGTGCCACAACACCCTTCCAAAAATGTTTTCTTTGATTTCTTGGGCAATCAAACAGCCCCTAAGTGTAATATTTAAGAATCTTCTCTTATGATTCAGAGTCAAAGCTTCTATGATATATTCTATTTAAATAAAACAAAAACAGCAATAGCCTCACTAATTGTTAACTTTAAAACTTCCTATATTTTGTGCCCATGCACTTGAACAATTTAGAATATTTTATTAACAAATATTTTAATGGAATCATAAATAAAGTCTAATGTAAAACTTAAGGTTGCAATAAAAGTCATTGAAAATCGAACAAAATAGATGGATTCCTTTCAAATCAACAACTTATAAACAGATTTTCTTCTAAAAGTGAAACCTGGAAGAAAAAAAAACGTCAATGAAGAGCAATTATTTTTCTAAAAGACATTGGTAGCTGGAAATCAAATATCAATTGACAAGTACCTTGAAATACTAATTAATTTGATAATAAGTGCAACCTTCTAACTTTAAACAGATATATCTAGTTAACAACTTTCACAATAGCAAACGAACTGCAAAACGTATCAATTCTAAGAAATCAAGCATACGTATCCAAACGTCTTCTGTACTATAAAGATGAGCACAAGTATGAATCAGGTTGTCCAAGAGAAGACATCTCTGTGTATATAGACCAAGAGAATGGATGTCTACAAAACGGAGAAAAGTAAATTTCACAAACTCGGGCATATATATGGAATGAAGAGATGGATTGGCTGAAATTTAGAACTCGGGCATGTTCTTGGAATCGGATCATTGGATGGTTTGCTACATGTTTGAAGGGTAATTCCTATATGAATAAAATTAAAAAGATTGCATTGGCGGCGGCAATATACAGCATTTGGATGGAAAGAAATAGGAGGCTGTTTGCGGACAAAAGGAAGTCAAAAGAGGAAGTGTTAAAGCTGATAAAAATACACATTTTCACTGTCCTATACCATAGACCGATTCCTGTGAAGCACAAGGATTGGGTGGAAAATTTAAGATAGTAGGTAGTAGCTAGTGAGTTTGTAATGATGTGTAAATATACTCCATAGAGTATTCTCAGGAGAATCTCTAAGATGTTGATTGTACATATACTGTTTACAAAGGTAAATGAAATTTATATTCATTGACCAAAAAATATATTTTCTACTTCATTTAATTTCACACATTAGATTTGTTTTAAATTTTGTATCCTTTTATTTCAAAATACTTGTTTTCGATACCAGATCTAAGTGATGTGAATAATTTAAGAATCAATGTCCATTGGCTACATAAAACGAAAATATCATCCCTAATTTTAACAATTAGTGTATTTATGTGCAAGTTTTAAATAATTTAGGGTATTTAAGTGCAAGTTCTATAATCTTTAGGGTATAAAAGTGCTGCTAAAACAAGTGAGGGTATTTAAATGAAAGTTTAAAACTTGAGGGTATATAGGTGCTATCAAAATCAAGTGAGTGTATATAGGTGTAAAGTAGGGAAACTATAGGGTATTTAAGGAAATTAAGCCAAATTTAAATTATAAGACGTAACCAACTTTGACAAATTTTATGTAGGCCAGAATCTTAGAATTAATAAGCTTGAATCTTATATTCTAACCTCAACCTATTTTTCAGGACTGGGCTTGAATCTTGTATTCTAACCTTTACTAAATTATCATCCCTAATTTTAACAGAATTAGGGGATCCATAGATTTTCGGCTGACCATATTACTTGTGAATATTATTTTATAATTAATTTTTAAAAGAGTATTTAATCTATAATATACTAATATGAATCTAAAAGATTAATATAAATTGGTGGTAATAAAGTTCATAAAATATTAAATAATAACTTATCCTATTTGGTAAAGTATAAACTAACCTTAACAACAAATGTAGACAATTGATAACTTATAAGAGTAACAGAAAACATTGAACGTCTAGATCAATAATAAATTGGAGTCTTAAGACTAGACTAACCCATAGATTGTCTAAAAAGAAAAAAATCAAGTGTAAAATATTCTTGAGAACAAAATAGGATTTATACAATAAATCATTTATACTAACAGTTATCATATCAATTTGATATAAGGGACAACATATACATATGCTTATACACGAACATTAATCATGTTGAAAATACAATGTATTGAGATTTCACACTTTAGGAAACCATGCATCTTAGATGGTAAGGTTTTAAGAGAAAATGAATTGACATAGACATGATTTGAACTTTAGGATGTAGCCAAATAAAAATATTTTTACTTATCAACCACTCAATATTTGCACCCTAAGTACAATGCATTTTCATTGAATACACATTATATTTGTTTTATTTGAGAACAATGTATATACCTACATTAACAGCTTGCCTATTTCAGAGGATACAATTTCAATGGATTCATTTGAACATAATTGGAAAAGATTTTTGGTTGGACTGAGTTTGGACTATAAAGAGGGGTCAAACTGCTAGGGTATGAGCATGAGGAGATTTTAGCAATGTATGAATCGATCCTAAAGGTTGAGGGTAATATGAGCCACCTAATAAGCTACATTAGGTTCAAAGCCAAAGTTGAGGACCAAGATTCGATCCCAAAAGACTTCAAATTCAGTATTTGGTCCGTGCAAAAACAAAAGGTATGTAGTTTAAAGTAAATTTTCAAACTTTATTTTTTTTTGTTTTGATATTTAGTTTCTAAATTATTAATATATATTTTATGTATCCGCTTATGTCTGATTTATTATTTTGAAAAGATTTTGTTTGAATGAACAAACTTAATAGTTTAGGTAAGATTCTAGATATATATAAACTAATTCTTTTGAACTTAGTACGCCCCTACACTTATTTTTGCGATAGGTCTCATGTATTATTGTTGTTTAATTTGAAATTACTACTTTCTAGTTTTATCTTCAAAGATAGACCCCTCTAGCATCGTTATTTTAAATGCAGATAGACCCTCAAAGAAATAGAAAGTCATTTGTTAATAAATAGACCTTTGAGGAGAAAAGAGTCAAAAAAATTTTGCTCAAGAGGTCTATATAGAAAATTAGAAGTTCTTGAGTAGTAAATTCATAACAACAACGATCCTAAAGGGGTCTATTGACATTTAACCCAAACTAAAAGCTTCTTTCTCTCTCTACCCAATTTGCCTTCAACAACTTTTAACAATAGAAATAGTTGAGCTCTTACTTATATAACAAGAATATATTTAAGAATCTCTGAATTTCATAGTAAAAGCTTATGTGATATATATATTCTATTGATAGAAATAAAAAAAATCAGTATCCTCACTAACAATTTACTTTAAAACTTCTCATATTTTATGTGTTCATACACTTATGATTTTAGAATATTTATTGACAAAAAATTTTTAATTGTATCATAAATAAAGTTTAATGTTTCTTTTGCAAGCCAATGAAGAGCAAATGTTCGAAGCTGCTAACATCATTGGGGAAGAAAACGGTGAGCAAGCACAGACAGAGGAATTTCGATGGGTAAAAGACGGAACACTCTATAGTGTAATGTAAATTCAAAAAACTGAAAAAAAAATAACTCTTTTCATCATGTTCAAACGATATTAAGTATGATACTCTTGACTTTGTGCAGGTTCAAGAAATTAAGGATATCATGAATGAAGTTGATAGAGGCGCTGTGAAAAATGGGCAGGTAAATTTTAGTATATAACTAGAAAGCTCCCACGTGCAAATGCACGTGATAGAGTAAATTTTTTTTTAATTTCTTATTTAATATGAAAATATTTTCTTTTCTTTTCTGTTTTTTTAAATTGAATGTTGGTCTTCTTTTATTTTATATATATTAACTTTTTACTTAGAACCTAGCCACCGCTTTCTCTTTGTAGATTTATAACCTAAAAGATAAAAAAATTCCATATTTTTAGGCCACAATTAGATTAAAAGTCATAGAATATTCTAGAAGAAAGAAAGAGAATACAAAAGAAAAGATAAAAGTCATTTCTTATGAAATTATAATTTTATCCTTCAATTACAATTAGGAAGGATGACATATCCACCATTCATTCAAATTTGCACTATCCCTCATTGGTTGTTTATATAGTAATATAAAATATGGGATTTTGACTGGTGTATCAAATAGAGACCTACTGTTTTACTATCCATTCATCTTCCATGTAACTAACACCCACACAATTAAGACTCAATTAAGAATATGTGGGCAAAGATTCCAATATATTACGGAGGGAAAACCAACAAGCAAGTTCCTTTACTCCATCTGCATCATAATTCATTAGTCATAATTCTTGAATTTAATTTCAACCTTGTTCTGATAAATTACAGGTCATCAGCAAAGTTGGTGATCTTTATTGGCATCAAGTATCTCCCTGCGAACCTCACAAGACGCATGATAAACAGGAAGAAGCTGTAGGACTAAAATATTTCAGATTCAAAGACCATATTGAGATAATATATGCACTTTGAAGTAAATTAACCACCATCATGAATACAAGTTTGATTTTTTTTTCTTCGACGTGAAGATTATAATACCTTGTGCAAATTTCTTTTGTACAGTTACAATAAAATCTGTGTTGATTAGTGTATATCAATTGATAGGTTTTTCTTTTGTTTCTCTTTTTCTAAATTGATGAGAAATTGTTTGTAGCAAATAAATTGAGAATAGAGTACATGAAAACTTGACTCACATTTTTAAAATATAAAACAACTATGCTTATGTGCAATGCATGTACACTATACTTATTAGTGTTAAGAAAAGCCTCCCTTTTGGGTCATGACTCACATTTTTAAATTTTAGAAAAATGTCTTTACACTGGAGAAAACTTGGAAGTACTCTCACACTTGAAGAAATTAAGTGAAATACCCTCTCACTTGGGGCAAAAACGTAAATAATACTCTTACACTTGAGAAAACTTATGGAAATATTGTCACACTTGGAAAAATTAATGGAAATATCCTCAAAATTGAAAAAAATCCAATAAAACCTAACAAATCATCCTTTTTGTCCGCATTACCTTGGGATAAGAATAAGCTGAATAAATAAAAGAGTCACACACAAATGAATCGATGAAGTAGGAAAACTATTGCTTTATTTAGGGGTGAACGAACAGTTGTTTAGTTGATTTTGACCAATTTGACCAAATCAATCTAACTACAAAAACAAATCATATTGAATCCTCCATGAACTTGGGTTCGGTAACCCATAGAGCCAAGCACCCCAATGGATATCAGATTCTCCCTTGCCTTTGGGACCAACCGAACATTTTCTATATTGACTATGCTCCTTCCCACCATCATGATTGCCCCTACACCGGTGTCATCGCACCTCGTGTCATTCACTGTGTAGACAGTCTCCTTGACTCCTTGCACTAGGGAGTCAAACATGCTAGTTTAGAAATATATCAAATCCTGTTGTCGCTGCTCACCATTTCACCTCGTTTTATTTTTTGCTTCTTTTCCAACTCTTTCAATATCCCTAGGTCTGAAATACAAGGTTATTTACCAACAATATCTAGATTAGGCATGTATGAAGCCACCTTTAAAAACATTGATCCTTCTTTATAACTTTTTTCTATAAATTTATAAAACTGTAGAGGACAAACACATCAAGAAATCACCTTAACCCCTCTCCCAAAGGGCACCGAAGAAATCATTGCTCGTGTATTTATGACAATCTTTTTGTAGACTTCGGACCAACCTCCATTGCTCACTCCATGCTCAGCTATTGACTTGTTGTACACTCCATGCTCAACAGTCGACTTGTTGTGGTCTTCTCCGTGAGTCAAACTCCTCTCTCAAAACCAAGTTTGGAACATGCCCCTCTACCTCGTGGTAGTACACCCTCTTGAAGTTGAAGCTCCATCATAAAACTAGTTCCTTTAGACACCCAATATAAGTCATCTCCATACTTCTTTTCAATCGGGATGGGATTCCTACCGTGGTATAACTGTGATGGCTCCTCCATGCACTTGGGTTCGGTAACCCATAGAGTCAAGCACCCCAATGGATATTAGATTCTTCCTTGCCTTTAGGACTAACTGAACATTTTCCATATTGACTATGCTCCTTCCCACCATCATGATTGCCCCTATACCCGTGACTTCGCTCCTCGTGTCATCCACTACATAGACAGTCTCCTTGACTCCTTGCACTAGGGAATCAAACAAGTTTGTTTAGAAACATATCGAGATCCCCTTTATCGCTTACCATTTCACCTCGTTTCATTTTGGCTTCTTTTCCCACTCTTTCAATATCTCTAGGGTGATATACAAGGCTATTTAGCAACAATCTCTAGATTATCGTTTATGAAGCCACCTTTAGAAATGTTGATCCTTCTTTATACTTTTGCTATAAATTTATAAAACTACTGAGAGAATAAATACATTCGAGAAATCACCTTAACCCCTCTCGCGAAGGCACCGAAGCAATCATTGGGTATTTATGCCAATCCTTTTGTAGACTTCGCACCAACCTCCATTGTTGCACACTCCATGCTCAGCTATCGACTTGTTGTAGTCTTCTCCTAGAGCCAAACTCCTCTCTCGAAACCAAGTTCAGAGCATGCCCCTCTACCTCGTGGTAGTACACCCTCTTGAAGATGAAGCTCCATCATGAAACTAGTTCCTTCAGACACCCGATATAAGTCATCTCTATACTTCTTTTCAATCAGGATGGAATTCCTACCATGGTATAACTGTGATGGATCCTCCATGCACTTTAGGTTGGGTAACCCATAGAATCAAGCATCCCAATTGATATCAGATTTTCCCTTGCCTTTGGGACTAACCGAACATTTTCCATATTGACTATGCTCCTTCCCACCATTATGATTGCACCTATACCCATGACATCGCCCCTCGTGTCATCCACTACATAGACAGTCTCTTTGACTCCTTGCACTAGGGAGACAAACAAGCTTGTTTAGAAACATATCTAAGCCGGTGTTCGAATCTAATACTCAACCGCCAAAAGAATTATTGTTCCAAGAAACCACCAACACCTCAATTCATTGACTTTCATATTCCAAAGTCACTAATGGGTCCACACATTGATTTTCTTAAGTACCGATTCATATGAAGATTGGGCCAAAGTTTGATCCTGTATCTTTTACCCCCCCTCAACCACTATTGCCATTTGAGGCAGTCTTTCTTCACATGACCCTTCCGTTGGCAAAAGAAACACTAATTAGCCGATAGACTTGTCCATTTTGAATATTTTTTTCCCTCATATATCTACCACAAATCCACTACCGATACCTAATTCATCACCACCACTCTATCGCGCTAAAATCATCCGTAAGAAGCGACACTTTGACCTCATCCATCGTGCTTGTGGTCTTGCCTATTGTTAGCGATATCATGAGATATTGGTAACTCAGTGGTAACTCAGTGAAAGAGTATTCAGTAAAATTATAGCTTTGTCCACATCTTCAAGTTCTGACTTGTCAATGTTAAGTCGGTCACAATCCTGGTGAAGGTACTCAGATGCTCTAGCATTTCCATACCATCCTTCATCCACAATCCATACAATTATTGCTTCTAGTACAAGTTGTGGATAGATTCTTAGCCATGTACAACTAATCGAGTTTCTTCCACGTATCAATTGTGGTTTTCTCCTCGTTTACAAGGTATCCTACTTTATATGAAAGAGAGTATAATCGTACTCCGTGCCTTCTGCTTCAACTTCAACCACTCGCCAGTTTTCATTGCTTCCAACTTCTTGTCAACTCCTAATAAAGCCTAATCTATGTTGTATTGAATCAAGACCACCTCCATCCATTTCGCCAAAGCGAAATCCCTCTTGCCATTGAACTTTTCGATCTCGATCTTCATCACCAAAGAATTTTCCGTTTCCATACATAAAATCAAACCTTTCTTTGAAGATAAGCCGATCTAACTGTCAAATCAAATGGATTTTTTTTTTTTTTTTACCCTTCTTGAAAGGTTAACTAAATTAATCATTATCCTTAATCGTTTGCAAATGTAGTCTTATGTGTTGTAAATTTTATGAGCGTTGTTCTCACTAAATCTTTAATGGTGTGATGATGAACTTCTTACTAATTTTTTGTTATTACGTACTAGATTTGCAATTAAATTAAATGATGATCAAGTAATTTTACTGTTACATAAAATTTTATATATTTGTCACAGTTTGAGTTTGGAAAAATCTATTATCTTAATAGTAAATAAAATCCGTGCATTGCGGGTTTAAACTAGTTTTACTAAATTATCATCCGAAATTTTAACGAGAATGAGGAGATCCTCGATTTTAGGCGAAGATATTATTTACGAATATGATTTTATAATAAAGAGTACTTAATATATAATTTGATAATATTAATATGAAAGATTCACATAAATTAAATTAATAAATGATTAAATAATAACTTATCCCATCGGTAAAAGTATAAACTAACGTTAACTAGATTCGGATAATAGATTTAGACTATTGTTAACATATAAGAGTAACAATAAACATTGAATGTCTAGATCAATAGTAAATTGGAGTTTTAAGACAATATTAACGTGTAGATTAAATGCGAAAAAGAAGGGGAAAAACTTGTGCTACATATTCTTGAGAACAAAACAGGGTATTTACAATAAATCATTTATACTTATGCCATTGTATCTGAAATCATTTTAATTTGATATAAGGGACCATATATACATATACTTATACATTAACATTAATGTTGAAAATACAGTGTATTGAGATTTCACACTTTAGGAAATTATGTATTTTAGATGGTAAGGTTTTAAGAGAAAAGGATTTGATATAGACTTGATTTGAACCTTAGGATGTTGCCAAATAGAAATATTTTGAATTATCAATCACTCAATACTTGCACCACAAGTAGAATGAAGTTTCATTGAGCATACATTGTACTTTGTTTTATTTATAATAATGTATATACCTACATTGATAGCGTGCCTATTTCAGAGGATACAATGTCAATGGATTCATTTGAACCTAAATTTGAAAAGATTTTTGTTGAATTGAGTTTGGACTATAAAAAGAGGTCAAGGCTGCTAGGGTATGAGCATTAAGAGATTTTAGCAATGTATGAGTCCAAGTAAAATATGAGCCACCACCTAATAAGCTTTAGATTCGAGCCAAGGTTGAGGATCAAGATTCAATCCCAAAAGCGTTACAATTAGCGTGAGGTCCATGCCCAAACAAAAGGTATATAGTAAATTTTCAATTCTTTCTTGAGATCTATTTTCTTAAATATTAGTATGTATTTTGATTTATCCCCTTATGTTTTGATTTAATATTTTGAAAAGATTTTGTTTGAATGAGCAAATTCATTAGTTTAGGTAAAATTCTAGATATAAACTAATCGTTGTGAACTTAATACCCCTCTACTCTTATTTTTGCTATAGATCAAATGTATTATTGTTGTTAAATTTGAACTTACCACCGTTTAGTTCTATCTTCTAAGATAGACTCGCTCTAGTATCGTTATTTTGAAAGCGAGATAGACCCACGAGTGAAATTGTTTTGACTTTTTAGCCATAAAGAAATAGAAAGTCATGTTTTGATAAATAGACAACCCGAGGATAAAAGAATCAAAAGATTTTGCTTGAGGGTCTATATACAAAATTAGAAGTAGCGAGTAGTAAATTCATAGTAACAACAATGTTGTAAGGGGATCTATGCACAATTAACCCAAACTAGAAAGCTTCTTTCTCCCTCTATCCAATTTTTTTGGTGTTACCCCAGTTCACCCCAAAGTCTCACGAGGCTAGTCATTTGTTCGAGCATGGATCGCGGAAGGTTATTGCTCGCCCGGTGGATTTTAGGCGTGAGGGATCGAACCGGGTTCCTGGCTTTCCCACCCCTCTATCCAATTTGCCTTCAACAAATTTCATATTTAAGAATCTCTAAATTTCATAGTAAAACTTCTATGATATATTCCATTGATAGAAATAAGAAAACAGGATATCCTCATGAACTATTTACTTTAAAACTTCTCATATTTTATGTGTTCATACACTTATAATTTTAGAATTTTTGTTGACAAAATTTTTAAATTGTATCATAAATAAAGTTTAATGTTCTTTTGCGGGCAATGAAGAGCGGATGTTCAAGTGCTAACATCGTTGGGAAGAAAGCGGTGAGCAAGCAGTGAGGAATTTGAAGGAAGGTAACGGTAAGTAACACTCTATAATCTAATGCAAATTTAAAAACTAAAAACAAAACCCCTTTTATCATGTTCAAAAGATATTGAATATGATATTATTGACTTTGTGCGAGTTCAAGAAACTAAGGATATCATGGATGAAGTTGATAGAGGCTTGTGGAAAATGGCGGGTAAATTTTAGTATATAACTAGAAATCTCCCGTGCAAATGCGTAATAGAGGAATTATTATTTTTGTATTTTTAAATTTCTTATATAATATGAAAAATATTTTCTTTTCTTTTCTTCTTTTTAATTGAATGTTGGTCTTCTTTTATTTTATATATATTAACTTTTTACTTAGAACCTAGCTACCGCTTCCTCTTTGTAGATTTATAACCTAAGAAATAAAAATTTTCCATTTTTAGGCTCCAATTACATTAAAAGTCATAGAATATTCTAGAAGAAAGAAAGAGAATACAAAAGAAAAGATAAAAGTCATTTCTTATGAAATTATAATTTTATCCTTCAATTACAATTAGGAAGGATGACATATCCACCATTCATTCAAATTTGCACCATCCCTCATTGGTTGTTTATATAGTAGTATAAATATGGGATTTTGGTGGTGTATCAAATAGGGACCTCTTGTTTTCTATCCATTCATCTTCCATGTAAATAACACCCACACAATTAAGACTCGAGAGGGTGTTTGGGGCTTATTTTTGGTCAAACTAGCTTTTAAGTTAGCTTTTCATTTCTACATGTTTGGTAAAATACAAAATAAGTTAACTTATAAGTCACATTTTAAAAAGCTGGTATACCTCAGCTTTTGAAAAACTAACTTATAAGCTCACCTAAATAAGCTAGGTTTGACCAAACAAATTACTATAATACCCAAATAATTTTTATAATATTTTTATCATAAAATTCAAAAGCCACTAAAAGCTAGCATAACTTATAAGCTTCAAAAAATAAGCCTTCCCAAACACCCTCTCAATTAAGAATAGGTGGGCAAAGATTCCAATATATTACGGAGGAAAACCAACAAACAAGTTCCTTTACTCCATGCATCATAATTCATTAAACATAATGCTTGAATTTAATTTCAACCTTGTTCGATAAATTACAGGTCATCGACAAAGTTGGTGATCTTTATTGGCATCAAGTATCTCCTACGAACCTCACAAGGCATGATAAGCGAGGAAGAAGGCTGTAGTACTAAAATATTTGATTCAAAGACCATATTGAGATAATATATGCATTTTGAAGTAAATTAACCACCACCATGAATACAAGTTTGATTTTTTTTTCTTCTTGTGAAGATTATAATACCTTGTGCAAATTTCTTTTGTACAGTTACAATAAAATCTGTGTTGATTAGTGTATATCAATTGATAGGTTTTCTTTTGTTTCTCTTTTCCTAAATTGATGAGAAATTGTTTGTAGCAAATAAATTGAATAGAGTACGAAAACTTGAGTGTTGAATCATTAGCACATAATTTGAATGTATTGCGAATATTGCTGTGATGAAGACTTTAGTGACAGAATCTGAAAGACAAAGGTTCTCAGTGCATCAGTCAGTTATATTCTATGTTTAACGTGTACTTGATCAAGCTACTCTTGATCCTCTCTTTTTAGTTCTAATGTTCAAGAATTAGGATTCATAGTCGTGCGATTTGTTGTTATTTTTTCTCAGGAAACATTTTGTGATAATATTCGGATTCTCTAGCTATACTATTAAAGAGAAGCACTTCATCGATACTTTCAATCTCAATCATCTACCATGTGACAGACGGCTATGACTTGTTGTTGAGCAAAAAGTGGAAACAAGTCCAAATCTCAAGTGATGTTATAAGTTTTAGATTTAGAGTCAATCACAACCGTTATTAAGAAATAGTTGAGATTGGAGGACTGGTCCCTCCAATACCTTTTGTAATAAAGAGAATCGGATCATTTTGTAATTGTTGCGAATTAACCTCCACCGATAGCAATTTGTTAAAAACTAATCAGAGATTCAACATCTTCTCTTCCACACTGATAGCAATTTGTTAAAAATTAATTAGAAATTCAACATTAAAAATTAATCAGAGGTTCAACATCTTTCCTTTTAGGGTTTCTTTGCAAAACAATTAGAGAATACAAAATAAACAATCTCAAAGAAACTAGAATGTAATCACAAAAGCAAGAACAATGAGATTTATGTGGTTCGGATTTGCTATGTCCATGGGAGAAGGGAGAGATTTCTTTAATTTATCAAGAAGAAGAACAACACAAGATCTCACAAACCCTAGCTTGATAGGATTCTGATTGGATAAATTCTAACCTGATGGAGACCCCTTTAAATAGGATTCTAACCAGATATAATAAAGTCCACTATAATAAACCTGAAAAAACCCAATTAAACCCTAAAAAAATGAAGTTGGCTGAGAACCCCGTGACCATGTGAGCCTAACGCACATGGTCCATGCTCTTCTTTGGAGGTGTTTGGTTGTTTTCCAACAAATATGGAAACTTATTTCCTCTCCAAAAAGCTATGTCCAGCATTTTCTAATGATTTCTTAGAAAACGCTTTTCATGCTCACTCTTAAAATGCGGATGAAATTTGATTTCCTTGTTTTCCATACTTTAGATTGGCAATCATGAATACAAATTCATGCTCATAGGAAACAAAACATTCTCATTTATAGTCCACCTTTTCTTTTTTCTTTTTTCTTTTTTTTTTTTTTTTTTTTTTTTTTTTTTTTTGGTTGGCCACGCCAAAACGGAAATTGTAGCTACCAATTGTTCAAATTCATCCACCGAATGATTATAGTAAGCAAAAGGGAATTTCTCTCAAAAAGAAAACAAAAGAGAAACCTAAATGTGAACTCTCCCGAATCTTACTTCATAATTGACTGAAATGGTTCTTTGCTAGTAGGAGTTAGCTTTAAACTTGAAATTTGACAGCTTTCTATTCTACCATTTCTCCTTTGGGAGCTTGGCCTTATACTAAAAATTTAACAAGTTTCTGTTCTGTCATTTCTCCTTTAAAAAATTGAGCTTTTATTCATACCGTAAGGGCATGTTTGGCTGGTTTCTTAGAAACCAAAAAAATTGGGGGAGGAAACTAAAAAAGAAACAAAATGTTTTCTCCCTTTTTCCGAGAAAAAACATCAAAACAGATTTCTTAAATCGTGAGTCACAGCATCCAATGAGAGGGTGCCACATAAAGTCCTTCTCTTGATTTTGATTTTGAGGTGAGAATCAAACAATAAGAAAAAAATGTTATGGGAAATAGAGTGCCACAGCACCCTTCCAATAATATTTTCTTTGATTTCTTGGGCAATCAAACAGCCCCTAACGCCTCATTTGGTACGCAGGAATAAGTGAGAATAGAATGCAATTCCCACTCTTTATTCATGCCTATCAAACACGATATATTTTTAGATGCTAGAATTGTTATTCCCACTTCTTATCAATTCCCACTTTATGTGAGAATTGTCATTCCCAACCATTTAACAAGGAATTGATATTCCCAATTAAGTGGGAATGAAAATAATCAAATAATTCCCGATTATACCCTCCTTAAAAGATACGAATAGATATAAATTCCCACATGAAAAAAATTTTTATAGAAAAAATATTATTAGATGCTCGTACAAATATACAAATAGATATAAAATATTAAAATACTTGTTCGACCTTGCTCGTATTATTTTGCTCGTATTATTTTATGGATATTTTTATTAGAATTTGGATATTTCTAATAATCTGTTGAATCGATAGTTTATGCATATAAAATTTTAAACTATAGATACTATAGTTTATATTAATTTTGAACATGGGCATTATTAGAAAACTAAATTTTATTCTCACTTGTGAATAAATGATATCAAACGTGAGAATGAGAATAAGATTGTCATTCCCGTTTCTTTCTCTAAACGCGCCCAAACATGAGAATGAGAATTAGCATTCCATTCTCACATCTATTCTATTCCATTCTCACCTTCTTTCCATTCTCACTTGACTCTATTCCCGCGTACCAAATGATGCGTAAGTGTAATATTTAAGAATCTTCTCTTATGATTCAGAGTCAAAGCTTCTATGATATATTCTATTTAAATAAAACAAAAACAGCAAAATCCTCAGTCATTGTTAACTTTAAAACTTCCTATATTTTGTGCCCATATACTTGAACAATTTAGAATATTTTATTAACAAATATTTTAATGGAATCATAAATAAAGTCTGATGTAAAACTTAAGGTTGCAATAAAAGTCATTGAAAATCGAACAAAATAGATGGATTCCTTTCAAATCAACAACTTATAAACAGATTTTCTTCTAAAAGTGAAACCTGGGGAAAAAAAAAGTCAATGAAGAGCAATTATTTTTCTAGAAGACATTGGTAGCTGGAAACCAAATATCAATTGACAAGTACCTTGAAGTACTAATTAATTTGATAATAAGTGCAACCTTCTAACTTTAAACAGATATATCTAGTTAACAACTTTCACAATAGCAAACGAACTGCACAACGTATCAAGAACTCTAAGAAATCCATAATACGTATCCAAAAGTTCTGTACTATAAAGATGAGCACGAGTATGAATCAGGTTGTCCAAGAGAAGACTAGACCGAGAGTTTATTATAAGAGAATGGATATGTCTACAAAACGGAGAAAAGTAAATTTCACAAAATACAATAAACATAGGGCAGTATTTGCACAAAACTTGCTAACGTTTTTTATTAGAGAAAACTGTCATGAACTTTCAACAATGCCAAGCAATACCGTGAAATATAGGGCATTGGCGCTAACAACATTAACGAGTTTGGATAAAAGGTCTAAAATACCCTTGACAATAGAAGAACAGGAAAAGGTAATACATAAGATAGATATACATAGCACAAAAATTGTCCAGCTAAATTACCAAATTGGCCTAAAAATTGACACACGGTTTCCAATAAGGCCTAAAAATTGACTCATGCGACAATAAGGTCTAAAAATTGACTCACTCAACCAATAAGGCCTACTCCGGCAACTGAAATTTTTTAAACTTACATTTTAGTCCTCTAAATTTTAATTCTTCTTTCTTTTTACCCCCTCCCTCCCTCCTCCATCTCTCTTTCTCTCTCCCTCCTCCTCCCTCCATCTCTTTCTCTCTCCCTCCTCCTCCCTCCATCTCTCTCTTTCCCCCCTTCCCCATTGTCTTCTTCCCTCCTCCTCCATCTCTCTTTCTCTCTTCCCCCTCCCTCCATCTCTGTTTCTCTCTCCCCTCCTCCTCCCTCCATATCTCTCTCTCTCTCTCCCCCCTTCCCCATTGTCTTCTTCCCTCCTCCTCCATCTCTCTTTCTCTCTTCCCCTCCCTCCATCCTCCATCTCTCTTTCTCTCTCCCTCCTCCTCCCTCCATCTCTCTCTCTCCCTTCCTCATTGCCTTCATCCCTCCTAAAACAATGAGGAAGGGGGAGAAAAAGAGATGAAGGGAGGAGGAGAAGAGAGATGGAGGATGGAGGGAGGAGAAAGAGAGATGGAGGATGGAGGAGAAAAGAGAATGGATGGAGGAGAGATATGGAGAGAGAAGAAGGATGGAATCGAGATGGAAATTTTATTCTCACTTGTGAATAAATGATATCAAACGTGAGAATGAGAATAAGATTGTCATTCCCTTCGCTTTCTAAACGCTTAAACATGAGAATGAGAATTAGCATTCCATTCTCACATCTATTCTATTCCATTCTCACCTTCTTTCCATTCTCACTGACTCTATCCCGCTGCACAAATGATGCGTAGTGTAATATTTAAGAATCTTCTCTTATGATTCAGAGTCAAAGCTTCTATGATATATTCTATTTAAATAAAACAAAACAGCAAAATCCTCAGTCATTGTTAACTTTAAAACTTCCTATATTTTGTGCCCATATACTTGAACAATTTAGAATATTTTATTAACAAATATTTTAATGGAATCATAAATAAAGTCTGATGTAAAACTTAAGGTTGCAATAAAAGTCATTGAAAATCGAACAAAATAGATGGATTCCTTTCAAATCAACAACTTATAAACAGATTTTCTTCTAAAAGTGAAACCTGGGGAAAAAAAAGTCAATGAAGAGCAATTATTTTTCTAGAAGACATTGGTAGCTGGAAACCAAATATCAATTGACAAGTACCTTGAAGTACTAATTAATTTGATAATAAGTGCAACCTTCTAACTTTAAACAGATATATCTAGTTAACAACTTTCACAATAGCAAACGAACTGCACAACGTATCAAGAACTCTAAGAAATCCATAATACGTATCCAAAAGTTCTGTACTATAAAGATGAGCACGAGTATGAATCAGGTTGTCCAAGAGAAGACTAGACCGAGAGTTTATTATAAGAGAATGGATATGTCTACAAAACGGAGAAAAGTAAATTTCACAAAATACAATAAACATAGGGCAGTATTTGCACAAAACTTGCTAACGTTTTTATTAGAGAAAACTGTCATGAACTTCAACAATGCCAAGCAATACCGTGAAATATAGGGCATTGGCGCTAACAACATTAACGAGTTTGGATAAAAGGTCTAAAATACCCTTGACAATAGAAGAACAGGAAAAGGTAATACATAAGATAGATATACATAGCACAAAATTGTCCACTAAATTACAAATTGGCCTAAAATTGACACACGGTTCCAATAAGGCCTAAAATTGACTCATCGACAATGGTCTAATTGACTCTTCAACATAAGGCCTATCAGGCCTGAAATTTTAAACTTACATTTTAGTCCTCTAAATTTTAATTCTTCTTTCTTACCCCTCCTCCCTCCTCCATCTCTCTTTCTCTCTCCCCATCCCTCCATCCTCCATCTCTCTCCTCCTCCTCCTCCATCTCTCTTTCCCTTCCCATGTCTTCTTCCCTCCTCCTCCATCTCTTTCTCTCTCCTCCTCCTCCTCCATCTCTTTCTCTCTCCTCCTCCTCCTCCATCTCTCTTTCTCTCTCCATCCCTCCATCCTCCATCTCTCTTTCTCTCTCCATCCCTCCATCCTCCATCTCTCTCCTCCTCCTCCTCCATCTCTCTTTCTCTCTCCTCCTCCTCCTCCATCTCTCTCTCCCCTTCCTCATTGCCTTCATCCCTCCTCTAAAACAATGAGGAAGGGGGAGGAAGAGAAAGAGAGATGGAGGAGGAGGAGGGGAGAGAGAAAGAGATGGAGGATGGAGGATGGAGGGAGAGAAAAAGAGAGATGGAGGAGGCGGGAAGAAGACAATGGAGAAGGGGAGAGAGCGAAAGAGATATGGAGGAGGGAAGGAGACAATGGGGAAGGGGGAGAGAGAGAGAAGAAGGGAGGAGGAGGGGAGAGAGAAAGAGAAATGGAGGATGGAGGGGGAGGGAGAGAAAGAGAGATGGAGGAGAAGGAAAGAAGACAATGGGGAAGGGGAGAGAGAGAGAGATGGAGGGAGGAGGAGGGGAGAGAGAAAGAGAGATGGAGGATGGAGGGATGGGAGAGAGAGAAAGAGAGATGGAGGATGGAGGGATGGGGTAAAAAGAAAGAAGAATTAAAATTTAGAGGACTAAAATGTAACTTAAAAATTCACGGAAAGAGCCTTATCGATTAAGTGAGTCACTTTGGCCTTATCGTCACTGAGTCAATTTCGCCTTATCGGAAACCGCGGTCAATTTTTACTAATTGATAATTTAGCCAAAATTGTCCAAATCAAGTCACACGCGAAACAGATGATAAGTTACCCTAAACCCCTGTCACTGTCAGGCTGGATAGTTCAGTCAAAGAACAAGAAATAGGCAAGACGTATGTCAGTACCAATACTGATGCAGGTGTAGCAGAAGAGAATGACAGCACAGCTTCCAAATAGAAAGGGGAGAGAGAGAGAGAGAGAGAGAGAGAGAGAGAGAGATGGTCAGTGATGAGGACCTACATTTTTTTTGTAAGGAGATAATCAAACTACAAGCTGATGCTTCGAACATAAGCTAATTGGATTTTGTTTTCAGAAAATGTAAGCAACTATGAAGAATAAGTTTCAAAGGAAAGAAGGAAGAAAAGAAACGGATATGGCTGCCAACAGGCAGATGACTCTTCCTACAAGGTCAGAGAAAGAGGGAGCGTGGGAGGCCCTTAAGGGGGTAGGGAGGGAGGGTTGCGTCTCACCCAGTCTTGGCTGATGTGTCGCTAACATAGAAGATTATCCAAGCTATCAGTTACAAGTATGGGCTATGGATGTGCCATATCGAACATACTAGCCAAGATCATGGGAGGACACAAGTCCCTGTTTTTTCATATATATACACTCATACATATATAATAAATGCACATATAAAAATTTTGAGAAATTCCATAGAGGATGAAAATACAAGAACTAGAAAGTAAATCATGTAGTTCAGTAATCCTTTTGTGTGTGGGAGCATAAAACATGCAATCTGATTTCCAGAAAATGTTGTTCTTGAACTTCAACAACAATATTAAAGGATTTGAGA